>OY856413.1:438737378-439139878 GCA_963693085.1 Alisma plantago-aquatica
CTTTTCCATGGACCTAACTATAGATTTGATGCATTTATATTTTGTTTCATGGCGGTTTTGATAATTGGCACAAATATATTTTAATTCAATGTTGTTGAACCTCTTCACATAAAGGTATGAATCACGTATACTAGTTTTGTGTAGAAATGATGGTAAAAGAACCTACTAATGCTTGCTTTGCTTCAACAACCAAAATTTGTTCTGTATGTTCAACATTAGAAGGTTGTTTTGTGTGTTCAACAATTGAAGTTTACTCTATATATTGCTATTTATGCCCATAGAGCCAATCATATGATAATTACACTGGGGCATCATTGATAACACTCATTTTATGGCTATTTATAACATTTATTTCCTTGTCAAAACTGCCCTCTAAATAGTTTTTCCTCTCAATTTTTGTCATGTTTTGCACAAAAGTAAACTATGCTACGCCCTTAAAACTTTTTCCATCTTTTGTACAAATTTTTCCCTATTTTATACCTGCATCGACCCTTCTACCAGCCACCTGACACGCGCACCTACCCGTTGTGGCTTTAGCCCGATATAGCAGCAATGCGACATGGGTGTGTCACACAAGGAGGCCCTAACGGGTGGTATGTCACTTACCCGATAGAGAGCTCTGCCTACCATGACTAATCAGACCGTTATGGCATGTCGGGCGATACAAGCCACTCGTCGGAAGCGTCTACCCACTGTGGCCACCCGATATGCTTGCAGCCTATCACGTCACGACGACCTCTTGTGTCGGGCGACATGCACATGTCGATCATCCCTGAAGCCACATGTGCAGAACCGATTAAGGATACATAGCACCCTAAGAAACAAAACCTCCTCCAATAACTGCCTATAGATAGTAGCTACAGGACTCTGATGGGACGGGTCGGAACCTTGCGAAAGTTGACTTTGGAAAGCACCTAGAGTTAGTGTGTCAGGAGATACTAGGTGAGTTCACCCCATCCCGAGAGGGATGGAAGTGGTTCACTTAGGATGTTCCCCAGTAACTGCAGCAGCCCGATATGACCAAGAAGGCCACCTAATGTGTCGGGTTCCTAGATGGGATCCTACCCGAGACAGATCCCCCCAACACTCTATACAAGGAACCTGAGAACCTAAGTCATCTCTAACCTGGCACGATATCGAACCCGATACAGATAACTCGTCATGGTGTGTTGCCCGAGAGGGTGGTACCCCGACACTGCCGTATCGGGTAGAGAGCCTTGACCGATACGCCTTCCAGTCATGGCCTATCGCCTGATAAGGCTAGCTGCCTGACGTAGGCATATCGAGCAAAGATCCCGCCCGGTATCGGGTTGGCGATACCTTAGGGGCTACTACTATATATTGACCTCCTACATCAAGGGGGTTGATACCTATCTTACTTTTCAACACTTACATTCATTATGCATTGTAACCGAACCCCTTTTTGCACAATATCTATGCTTATAGAATATGTGGAGTTTAATATTTGTTGTTCTGTGTTTGGTTCCCTTTTGTTGGATGATTTCTTATATAGCATATGCATTCTAGCTTGTATGTTTGGATCATGTTTTGACTAGCTATCGAAATGTGTTTCCCATTTCTACTCCTCCGAGAGAAGGATGTTGTTACTCTAGAGCTTGGTCTGACCCAAGAGTACGAGAGTACCTAGGGTTGGAGATGCTTGGTGTTGCTTTCCCACTCCTACCTATGTCCATTACCCTTGAGAGAGGGTGTTGGCATTTAGTTGGAGGTACCCTCTTTGAGAGAAGGGGTGCAAGGTGTTTTCCTCTGCCGCTTGTTATTCCTAAGTTTTCTTCCTTCATGCCGAGCCTTGACAATAGTTTTCTCCTTGGAAGTTGTTGTGCAAAACCCCTAAAAACTGCTAAAACCCTAAAACCATAATATTTCTTGTAACTCCAGTTGGAGATAGTTTTTCTTTACGATGTTCCCTTGTTGCGGCATATCTATCGTTTCTTGTTTGTATATCCTTGCCCATATGAAATTTATCTCTATGTGCTTGCTTTAACGCTTTGCTTGTATGTTTAGCTATCATCTTGCGATGTTTGATCGTCAGTATCTTGAGAGAGTAATATCACATTTATCCTCTTTTTCTACCGAAGTATAGAAGTGTTGATTCCGCATTCTTGGCACTACCAACCTCATTCTTGTGTTCCACCCCGATCGCTACATCGGACATCGTTATTATTGCGGGGGCCTGAGAGTCAGGTTATCTCTTTAAAAGTTCGACTACTTTAAATCTGCTCCTTTTGGATGCGTGATTTAGGTCGTTCAACTTTTTGGCGCCGTTGTCGGGGATGAGGAAAAATGGTACTGTTAAAGAACCCGAGTCCACTTACTATATTCCCATGCCTCAAGCTTAGAAATAAGCTTGACAACACCACTACTTTAAGTCTTCTAACCTAAATCTATGCAGAATAGTTCGCTTTATCAAGCCTAGTTTTCTAACTTGATCTTACGTTCTGTTCAGGTACCTGGGAGAAGCATTTTGTTCAAATTCAACTTCGTTCATCATGCCACCTCGAGTGGAGCTGCCCCTTTCCACAGACGAGCGAAATGCGAGAGTTTGAAGCGATGAAGATAGACATGACTGTTACAATGACAATCATCTTTATGAAGAACAAGAACAACCTGAGGATGATCACCACCATGGAGAACATCATCATCACTGCATGCATAGAAGGAACCATCACAATCAAGAGATAAACCACAGAGACAATGGCAGTGAAGATTTTGAAGAAGAAGAAAAGCCTCTTTGAGAGTTTGCAGCCACGAAAGCCAACAACTCTAGATGCCCAGTGGTAGTCCTAAGGTTCGATGCTGCAAACTTTGAGCTAAAACCCACTATGATTTCTATGATCCAGAATAAGAGTTTCTGAGGGAGTTCCAAGAATGACAATCCTTATCATCATCTCGATGCATTCAAAAACATATGTGACACCATCAAAATGAGGGGGTACCACTAGAAGTGATCTACTTCAAGGGTTTCATTTTCTCTTTGGAGGACAAGGCACTGTCATGGTACCTTGGACTATCGCATCAATCCCTGAATGGATGGAATGCCTTAGCAGAGGCTTTCGTAAAAAAGTTCTACCCTACTGAAAAGACTGTCAGGAGCTGGCAAAAGATCACATCTTTTACGCAAAAACCAGGAGAGAATCTGCATACGGCCTAGGAGAGATAACAGGAGTATCAGAGGGATTGCCCTCACCACAATTACAAGAAAGGTTTACTGACAACAACATTCTACAATTGACTAACTCCTAAAGAGAGAGTATCGCTAAACATAGCTGCGGGAAGCAACTTTCTTGGGAAGAAGCCTAGTAGATATAAAAAGATCATTGAGAACATGGCCGAGCTTCAAGCCGAGAACGAATATGATAGGACTGAAAGAGGTTATGTGAAGAAAGCCACCAATGAAGGACCATCAATTGAGTCTAAGACTCTGGAGGCGATTACATCCCAAATACAAAAGGTAGCTACAGATGTCAGACAGCTAAAGGAGTCTGGGGGAAAAGGCAAGAAGCAAGACAGAGAAGGTAATGAAATGTGTCACTTGTGCTGAAGGAGGCCATGGAGTAGATAACTGCTTGTATACTCAACCTGAAGGGTCAAGTGAAAGTTATTCAGAGGAGGATGAAGATGCAAACATATCCTACATCAACTTCAAGAGGCCGGACCATCTAGGCTTCAGTTATGGAAACCAGGATGCTGCAGAGAACTCACATCAGTTGAGCAACCCACCCAAGCCACTATCTGGCTTTGAGAAGAGAAACGGGTAGGGACAATACGCTAAGACCAACATGTTTCAAACAAAGAAAACCAATTATCAAGGTCAGGTCATGTATCAACCATGTCAAGCTGCTAACACAAGCCAATGCCAAGGGCAAGAGCAAGGACAAAGTCATACCAAGAGTAGTAGCCAGCCAGACTTAATGGGGCAACTTTTTGACTTCATCAAAAGACAAGACACAGTAAACAATCCTCTTGCGCAAAGTGCATTATCCAACTCCAGAATTTTGAATAATATGCAAGCCCAAATGGTAGACATGCAAACACACAAACGTTAGATAGACCAGTAGCTTCCTCAGTTGGCTGAGCTCATAAAGAACCCTGCGGGGAAGATCCCTTCTAGCACGGAGTCTGCTATGATGGCAACCCTCAGATCAGGACATACAATAGAGTGTCAGGTGGAGATGAGAACCGAAGAACCTGAGTCTGAGAAGGTTGTAGAAGATCCGATTAGAGGAGAAAGTGAGAACCCAACAGTTAAGGAGTCAGGACCTGAAGAGGAATTTTTTGCCAGAAGAAGACAGTACTTGCCAAGATTACCTTTTCTATACAAGATTGTAAAGGCCCACCTAAAGAAGATAGTGAAGAAGCTCCATTTGGAGGTACCTTTTCTAGATGCCTTGGAAGAAATGCCGACCTATGCTAAATTCTTCAAGGTTCTAGTCACGAAGAAAAGACGAGGAGGGAGGATCGAAATTGCACACCTAGCCAACATGTCCACAACCTTTGTAAAAGCTGAGTTACCAACCCAGTAAAAGGATCTTGGGGCCTTCACCATACCCTTCGCGGTAGGCGATAACGTTGAAAGAAAGGGTCTCACCGATTTAGGGCCTAGTATCAGCCTCATGCCTCTAAGCCTCGCCAAATGATTAGGACTGACCGATATGGTCGAGACTAATATGAGGATAGAGTTGGCAGACCACACTTTCAAAAGGCCGGAAGGAATTGTGGAAGATGTATCGATCAGAGAAGGGAGGTTCTTCATCCCTTGTGACATTGTTATCATCGACATTGTTCAGGATCCTAAGTGCCCCATCATATTCGGTCGTCCTTTCTTGGCGACCGAAAGGGCACTTATTGACGTCGCTGAAGGCATGCTAACCTTGAGGGTAGGGAATGATCACATAGATTTCAAGGTGAGAGACTCGATTAAAGGACCATCGCTGTTTGAATCTTCTTACTTCATGGACAGCTATAGTCAATATTGTGAGGAAGTAGAAGAGGATGCAGCAATGGTAGATCCTCTTATGAGGGCATTCAATGAAGAGGACTCAGAGGTCAACAATCCCGAGGTAGCTGAGGTCCTCATCTACCTGAGTCGAGATGAAGAAGATGAAGAGGTTATAGAGACTGTGAAGTATGCTTCTTTGGAAGTGACCATGACAGAAGAGAACGCACCAAAACCTAATCCAGAGTTGAAGCAGCTGCCGGAGGGCCTGAAGTATGAGTTTCTAGATGCTAAGGAAAGATATTCTGTCATAGTCAATGCTAATCTGACAAAAGAATAGCTAGAAAGAATCCTTGAAGAGCTAAGGCTCCACAAAAAATCTATCGGATATTCAGTGGATGACATGAAGGGGCTAAGCCCTGCCTTATGTATGCATCGAATAAATCTCGAGGAATCTGCAAGGCCCCTTGTTCAACCCTTGAGGAAGTTGAACCAGATGTTGAAAGAAGTCATAAAGAAAGAAGTTATCAAGCTCAGAGATGTGGGCATTATATACCTGATTAGCAATAGCAATTGGGTGATCTTGATTCACGTGGTGCCCAAGAAGGGAGGCATGACGGTCGTAAAGGGGAATAAAAGTGATGAGGTTGCCTTTCAGACCATTACCGGATGGAGGATGTGTATCGACTACCGAAAGATAAATCAAGCCACCAAGAAAGATCACTACCCCCTCCCCTTTATCGACCAAGAGTTAGAAAGACTTGCACATCATGAGTATTTCTGCTTTCTAGACGGTTATTCTGGATTTTATCAAGTTCCTATTTTGTTGAATGACTAGGAGAATACTACCTTCACCTTCTTATTTGGTACATATGCTTTTAGAAGGATTTCGTTCAGACTATGCAATGCTCCTACAACGTTCCAGTGTTGCATGATCTCAATGTTCTCAGACTTTCTGGAGGACATTGTAGAAGTTTTTATGGACAATTTTTCTGTTTATGGAAAGGATTTCGATGCCTTCTTAAAAAACTTATCATTAGTTTTGTAGTGTTGTAAGGAAAAGAACTTAGTCCTTAACTGGGAAAATGTCATTTTATGGTACAGGAAGGCATAGTCCTTGGCCATAAGGTCTCCAAGAAAGGTATTGAGGTAGATATAAGCAAGGTTGAGTCTATTTCTAGACTACCTCTGCCAATGTCTGTGATAGGAGTATGAAGTTTTCTCAGTCACATTGGTTATTATAGAAGATTCATTAAGCATTTCTTAAGGCTATCAAAACCACTCTTGAACCTACTGATAAAGGATGCATAATTTGACTTTACTGATGACTACTTGAAGGCTTTCCAGACTCTGAAAGAGGCCCTAATGGCCCCTCCTATTCTCCAAGATCCGGATTGGGAGCATCCCTTTGAATTAATGTGTGATGTTAGCGACTACGCTGTGGGTCTTGTCCTAGGGCAGACTAAGGATAAGAAACATCATGTAATTTGTTATGCCAGCCGTACTCTAGATGAGGTGCAAGTAAACTACACCACCATGGAGAAAGAGATGTTATTGATTGTTTTCGCATTTGACAAATTCAGATCATATCTTATAGGAGCAAAAGTGAAATTCTATACTGACCATGGGGCCATACGCTACCTGATGCAAAAGAAGGATACTAAGCCCTGGCTACTGTGATGGGCCCTACTCCTGCAAGAGTTTAACCATGAGATAATTGATAAGAAGCGAAAAGAAAATGTAGTTGCAAACCATCTTTCAAGAATAGTCTGCGACAAAGAAGAAATGTTGCCTATTAACGACAACTACGCTGATGAAGCTCTGTTAATGGCTCGTCTGATGAGACAACCATGCCATGGTTCATGGACATTTGTAACTACCTGGCCTGTGGCCAAGTACCGCCAGATATCAAGTACAACCAGAAAAAGAAGATTTTATCTGATGTCAAGAACTACTATTGGGACGACCCTCTGCTTTTCAAGAAGTGCTCTAACAATGTGTACAGAAGGTGTATACCAGAAGAGGAGATCTCGCTAATCTTGAGAGAATGCCACGCTTCACCCTATGGACGACATCGTAGTGGAGATAGAACTACTGCAAAAGTGCTTCAATCTAGATTTTACTGGCCTTCACTATTCAAGGACACCACTACTTATGTGCAGGTTTGCAAGGAGTGCCAATCAACCGCAAATATCAGAAAAAGAAATGAAATGCCTTTGTCAGATTGGGTTGAAGTTGATATATTTGACGTCTGGGGAATTGACTACATGGGTCCCTTCCCCTCATCAAGGGGTTATCAATACATCCTTTTGGCTATAGACTACATTTCGAAATGGGTTGAGGCAGTTGCTACTCAAACTTGTAACTCCAAGTCTGTTATTAAGCTTTTCGAGAAAACTATTTTTTCCGAGCTTTGGAGTACCCCACACTGTGATAAGGGATGGCGGATCACACTTTGGGGAGAAGCAATTTGCAGCACTGTTGAAGAAGTATGAGGTCAGGCACAAGGTTGCTACACCCTACCACCCCCAAACCTCTAGGTAGGTGGAGGTATCAAATAGACAGATCAAGCAAATTTTAGAAAAGACCGTCAGCCGCATGCGAAAGGACTGGTCCATGAAACTCGATGATTCTCTCTGGGGCTATAGAACTGCGTACAAGATGCCCATAGGCACGACACCTTACATGTTAATCTATGGAAATTCATGTCATTTACCCTTGGCGCTTGAGCACAAAGCACTCTGGGTGATTAAGTTTCTAAACATGGACATGGAAAAAGTCGGGCAAAAGAGATTTCTACAATTGCAAGAGCTCGAGGAGCTAAGATTATATGCTTATGAAAATGCAAGGATTTACAAACAAAGGACTAAGGTGTGGCATGATGCCCACCTAAGAAGCAAGAATATTAGGGAAGGTGACAAAGTCCAGCTCTAAAACTCCAACATTCATCTTTTCCCTGGGAAGCTCAGAACCAGATGGTCAGGCCCTTTCTCTGTGGTAAAGATTTATCCATCAGGAATAATGGAAATTCAAGGAGAAAAGACTGGGATCTTCAAGGTCAATGGGCACATGTTGAAAAGATTCTATGAAGATGAAGCATTTGTGAGGAGATCGGAGATAACGTTGTAGGATGCCGAAGCAACAATCGAAGGATCAAAGTAGAGAGAGTTTAAAGTTATTGAGATGACGATGGAAACTACATCACTCTTCGGGAGGCAACCCGAAATTTTACTTTTTCTTAGCATAGGATGTTATTTCCCTTTATACAGAAAAACATTACAGACTTTATTATTGTAATAAGGTTCGAGTCAGTGCATGCGCCACATGTGCAGACTCTCTTGTTTTATGGGCCACAAGCTTAGTTTTATGAAGCTTTGATGGGTAATACTATCTGAGGCAGAGAGTATTCTTTCTTGTCAGTGATGTTTTACCCATCAAATGCTCTCTTTACATCTATTTTTTGCATATACTTTCGATCTAAGTTTTACTCCTTTTCAAATTTTTATATAGAATGTTCTTCATAATGTTTTTCTACCTTGCTTATTTAGCAATCTCTCCTTTTCTATCTGTATCGGGAAAAGTTTATGCACCTGCACGACACAGCTGTGTCGAGGAGGATTTACCGTGTCACGAGACTGCATGTTTCATATCGGGCATACATTCTTGTACCGTGCAACGTATCATGTGACATGTGCGCCGCGCGGTGTGAGGCTGGCTTAGGAAGATATTTCGACCCTTGAAGTGACAGATTAGACTGTGCATCAGGAATGATTTATCTCTCTAGATGAAATGTGCCTTGTTTTTACCCAATTTACCCCGGCACGACATGTCTATGTATAGCAAATGTAGTATTACCGCATCAGGTACTGGCATTTACTTTTCACCTACTCCCGTATCGCGCATTCTACTCTCGCTCCTGCTCTCATGTCGTCTAACCTTCCTTCTTCTCTCGTGTCTCCCGTCATGACTTTCAGACGATAAAGGTATAACCTGATACATGTATCGCATGAGTTACCCGACACACGTATCACACAACCCATGTCGGGCACAAGACTTTGGTTCCTTTTGAATCGCACGATGTACCGATCAACATCCCGTATCGAGTTTTGCCTATCGGTCTTCTTGTCTCTTTTGACTGCGTCGTGTGACACACATCTATCGCGCGCCCGACTGATACCTAGTATCAAGAGAGAGCCATGTCACCCAATTTAATAAAGTTTTAGCTTGTATTGCCTCACGTTTTGCCCATGTCGGGCGACACCTTTTCTCCTGAGATTGTATCGAGCAGGACAACTGTTCATAATGATGGCCTGGTGTTGTGCGATAGCCTTATGGCCATGTCGGCCTTCAACCCTTTCTACCTGACACAAGCATATCAGGCAAGGTACCGTATCACCCAGTTTTTTTTGACAAAGGAGCTTTAACTCATGTCGCCTGATACTCTATCGTATCGGGCAACGCTCATATCGGGCAGACCTTTTATTTTGCTTATCGTGTGTTTCACCACCTTAATACTGTACTGGATTTGACCCTTGTTGCACGACACAAGTATCACGCATGAACCCTTATCGGGAACGCATATCAGGTGAGGTCTGTTTAGAATAGCGACCTGATATTGGTCTACCCTATCAGTCAGAACATATATCAGGCATCACGACACGTTTTCCTTTCCCTGATATCGACTTACTTGTATCTGGATTTGTTTAGTTAACTAGTTTTTCAAGCATCACCTACCTTGTATCGGGCGTCGTGACTCCCTTGGTCTGCAACCTGATATCAGGTAGTGTGACCCATTTTTGTAATCTAGTTATTAACCATACACTTGTTTGATGATAACAAAAATGGCCCGCACTAAGTAAACCATTGTACAAGTAGACGAACAAGGCCGGAAGATCAACCCTGAGGCCATAGCAGAAGCCACCACAGTCGAGCAGAAGTGCCCGAACCCCGAGGTAGTGGGGCCATCCGAGGCTGAGAAGCATCCCACGATGGAAGAAGCAACAACCTCAACAACAGTCTCAACCACGACGACCGACCCGGAGCCTATAGATCACTCAGTAGGACGGTTCATGCCCAGAGACGACGAGCACAGGCAGTGGTACATAGAATTGGCAGCCAAAGTGTACATGCCAAGTTGCTAATGCCACGAGTCGTCCTTCTACCAGATAGGCATTTTTGACAGGCTGGAAAATGTCCTAGCAGCTGTTGGGCTGAGGAAAATCTGCTTCATCCACTTCGCCTCTTACACAAAACTCACAAGGGAGTTCATGTCGTCCCTTCGCCGGGTGCAGAATAGACCAGAAGAAGTCGAAAGATTTAGTAGAGCAGACAAACTAAAAGGACATCTGTATAACACTGAGCACGACATATCTGAAAAACTGCTCAATGAGATCTTCTCTTCCGGTGAATCAGAAAAATAACTACTCAACAACGGTGTCAGAATCACCGAAGGTGATGGGTTCAACCTAGTAGCACTCTAGATGAAGCTGACAAATGAGTCAACATTCAAGCCAGGAAGTAAGGTGGCGGCAGTGCACTCCTGTTTCTGGAGGATAGTGCACAAGATTGTTGCATGACTGCTATTCAACAAGTACTAGTCAAGCAACCTCTACACTGAAGAGCTCCACCTCATTTGGCACATGATGGAGGGAAGCACGATCAACTTGGGGTGATTCCTCTTCAACCATCTTCATCTAGTAAAGGATGCCACCATGGACTACAACATGGGAGGACTGGTAAATCTGATCGCGTCAGGGTTAGGATACCCCAAAGAGCTGCGTAGCCTGTCGAGGTCGAGAGGTGATGATAAGATCGACCTCAAATTCTTAACGAGGGCTAGTATCATCAAGGAGGAGGGTCGTTTCTACTACTATAAGTTCACAAGAACAAACACCCTCCTTCCGCTCCCACGTTGCTCCAACTACGATGCAAAAAATTTGGTATTCACCACAGCGGAGATTGAAGTTGTGGTGGTTGAAGCCACTTATGCCGCCACCACGAGAATACAACAGAGGGCAGCCGTGATAGGAAGACCTATTCCTCTTGATGCCCGACAAGACAAGGCGGCGACTGTTGTCTCCCTCGCTCCCGAGTCGGACGCAACCACCACAACAAAAACCACCATGGCCTCTGAGAAAATAATTGTGATCGTGGAGGTTGCCAAAACAACTAGGGCTGAAACAATGATAATAGCCGTGGGGAAAGCTGCCGCAAAAGAAATTGTCACAACTCCTGAAACTTTTGATGTGCCTTCAATGGCAGAAGAAGTGGTGCAGTCGGATGCCAGCAACAGTGTGCTCACTGAGCTCGTTGAGGCGGAGCTCAGATCTTTGCATCCCATGCCACCGCCAACATCACTAGTGGTAGTTGCAGAGGAGGTCGCCAACAACCAATTGGTGGACCAACAACCACCTTCTCCGCACCCCTCCCCACCACCAGAAGCAAGTGAGGCAGAGGCAGCCACGAAGGCGCCAACGCCCCGCTCTGAAGTGATTCCCTCGCGAACAATACACATGGATTCAGAAATGAGTGGAGACACGCACTCGTCAAGCCAAACTTCTCGCGTTAGGGATGTCAGGAGGCTGAGGGCCAAATCAGCCGCAACCCCTCAATCACTAGGGCAAATCCTGGGTCAAGAATTTGACTACTTGTGGGAGGTAACTGGCAACCACTCAGTTACTTTTTCTTCCCTCACCTACAATTTCATTGTTTTCCAGGAGAGGTTGAATGACCAGGAGCGGAAAATACTGACCCTAGTTGTCCTTCCCGGCCAACTAGAAGCCCTCAGCAAGACAATGTAGTTGGCACTCCAATGCCTCGATGCAATATAAGATAGGGTGGACCGGAGAGACGACCAACCCCATTCAAGATAGCCAAGGAGGTCTCCATCACCTCCTGGCTTCTGCTCTCTGCCTTCCTCATCAGTTTCCTCCTATGGGACGTCGTCTCCTTCCTCCTCGAGTGGGCCCTCCACAACGTCTGAGGAAGGGGTGACACACAAGTCAGCCGACAGGGCTCCAGCAAGACATGAGAGTTCCTATGACATCGAAGAAGCTGCTCCCTCAGTGTCCCTCGACAAAGCTGAAGATAATGACGAATCAATCAATGTCGGGGAGGACTCTTCTAAATAATCAGAGGTAGAAGGGGGGACATCTATACTACTAACAACAGACATCTCCAGAGGAAGGAGTTCGACAACAGACGCATTCTCTGTGTCGTCTGAAATCCCCTCGTTCGAGATGGCATACTTCAACAGAAGAGCCATCAGATACCTGACGATTAGATACCAGAAATTGCTAAACAAGGTCCTAAGATCTTAGGCAGATGAAGAAGACATCGTCTGGAGTGACGACTACTTCTCCGTTCGACGGCCGAGGAGTGCTGAGGAGCATGTTCTGCTCACTGGTCGTCATCGGAAAGAAACTCTTCAGGGTCCTACAAGGTGTTGTGACCGAGAAAGCAGGCATCAGGACAAGTCGGTAGCTCATTTACAATGCCACCCCAGCCTTGGCGAGAACATTGATGAAGGGGCTATACAACTCTACATAGGTGGCTAGCATTCTAGAGTACATCGAAGAGCACAACCCCAACCTGGTGCTGGCCCCCTACAAGCATCAAAGGAACTGGTTCCTTTACGTGGCGGACCTCTAGAATCACGACGTATAGCTCCTCATCTACTGCAACAAGGAGGCCCCACGCTAAGGAAACACCTTCGTTCGCCCTGACGATATATATATGAGGCTTCTCCCACTACGTCTCAACCACGCAATCAAGTACGGAATCCAATGCCACAACAACATCTGGATTTCTTTACACTCAGTGACTTCCCCATTCAAGAAGAAGAGGGAAGTGGAAACAACGCCTTCGCAGTCCTGTGCTCCATTGAGATGCTACACATTTTCAGATACCTAAGGAAGTTCAAGGGCCAAAATTTCTATCAGTTCAAGAGCACTTATGATATGTTGCTGATCAAGGATGGGTGATATTTTTGAGATGCAGACATCCCATAGAAGCTGCTGGACAGCGATCAAGATGATAAATCCTCCCAACCTAGCAACCTTCCTGAGGGAGAAGCCAAAATGGCCACATACGTTTATGGGGCAGGCAAGCAGATGGAAATTTTGTGCGATATTCTTACAGCTAAAGACCCTGCTTCGCCTGATGCTTTAGAAGAAATAGTCAGCAACTTCGATAGTTCCGTATGTTATTCACTAACCCATGAACAGGTCAACAAAATTATGTAGAAGCTGGCTGATTCTACCCCCACAGACGGCATCTATGAGGTAGAAGACGTCATTGTCCCATTGGATGATCTTTGGGATGTGATAAAGGCAGGAGGATGTCTGGCAATGTCAGAGGTGGCAGCCTACATCCAAGTACTACAGAGAAAGTTTGAACACACATATATCGCCCATCCTATGTTGTTCAACGATATCTGCCTAGATGACGAGTCAGGAGCAAAGTAGTCATTTTTGGAAAAGATACAAAGCAGCATGCCACGTATCATCTTCTTTCCGATCCTACACTAAAATCACTGGACGCTCTTGATGATGTATACTCACCCACGAGCAACAATCATCTACAATAGCTCAGATAGCAATAACGATCATTCAGTGCAGTGTACATCAACCGTGTTGACACCCCTCGAGCGCTTATCCAGAAAATACTACACCGAGGTGGCAACACTGATCCATCCGTTCCTAGAAAACACGGCGAACGCATGGCACAAGCTTCAATTCTGCCATACCAGTCCACAACAAGTTCCACAATCAAACGACTGCAGCATCTACGTGCTAGAATGGATCTCTAGCTCGGTGGTGCTACAACAAACGCCTGACAAGCTCCACCACATCGACTACCACAATAAACATAGAGAATATGTGTGGGAGCCTATATTTGAAGGAGGCGTGCTCACCAGCTAAACCCTCACTGACATATCACTATCCTACCTTATTTATCTCACAACTCTGGGACAGAGTGTGGGTTATGTTTGGGGGGTACTATATATCAGTGAGGGAGGTACTAAAAGTTCTTCCATTTTGTCTTTCTTCTTTCTCTTATACATATCCTGTGTACATATACATCTACAAGTCTGATACAAAACAGTGCATATACAACTCCTTGCCTCTATACAATTGTACATATGCAACCTATAGTAAATATCATATACAACTTCTCCCAGTTTGTTCTCTTTGTGTCTAAGGTAGTGCATGCTTGTTTATGATCATTCTGAAAACACAATCTCAAAAGATAAAAAGGCTACACCTTTTTCTATGCCAATTTTGAAAAAAATAATCTCACAACAGCTACGAGATGTGCATATGAAGGAAAAAGTTGCCTGAACATCAAAACTCTTTTTCCCCCTTATCCACCAAAATCCCAAAAAGAAAAAAAAATGATGAAAAAAAAAGAAAGAAAAGCCTTATGAGAGTGAATAAAAGCATGAGAGTTGTGCCTAATGAAAAAAACAAACAACACACTTGTTCTTCCAAAAGTACCCATCTTTAGGCATTGTAGATCTAGGGCAGTGGTACGTAGGATGTGAAATCACTGCACTAAAGCCAACTGGCTTGGAATATAGGGAGCACTTGCCCGCTAATGGACCTGAACCTGGATGGACCAATGGCAAACAAGAAAAACCCAAAAAGCCTTTAGCCTTCCCAAAAACCCAACTTCTTGCTCCCAAAAGTTGTTCGGTGTGAAAGCTAACTTCGAAACCATGCACCAAATTCTCGCCGAAACAGAAGACAACATTTTTGCATAAATAAGGTAATGAAAAATAATAAAGCTCATTGCTCATGAGTAGATATAATTTTCCAAATGAACATCTCAAAAAATGCGCTTAAACCCCTTGCCTGAGGACAATGTCTGGTCATGAAGTAGTATCGCAAATGAAACTTTAAAAATAGGTACAGTTTCATTGAGGACAATCAAAATGCTAAGTTTGGGGCAGTTGATAACACTCATTTTATTGCTATTTATAGCATTTATTTCCTGGTCAAAATTTCTCTCTAAACTATTTTTCCTCTCAATTTTTGTCATGTTTTGCACAAAAGTAAACTGTGCTACACCCTTAACTCTTTTTTCATCTTTTGTACAAATTTTTGCCTGTTTTATACCTAAAAGACCGCTAAAGGCCCATCCCGGCCCATGAACGGTGCTTACCTGCATCGATCCTTCTACCAGCCACCCAACACGCCCACCTACCCGTCGTGGCTTCAGCCCATATAGCAGCAATGTGACATGGGTGTGTCACGCAAGGAGGCCCTGACAGGTGGTATGCCACTTACCTGACAAAGAGCTCTGCCCTCCACAACTAATCAGACTGTTATGGCATGTCGCGCGATATGATTCACTCGTCGGAAGTGTCTGCCCACTGTGGCCACCCGATACACTTGTAGCCTGGCACGTCGCGACGACCTGCTGTGTCGGGCGACACACACGTGTCAATCATCCCCGAAGCCACGTATGTAGAGCTGATTAAGGATACGTGGCGCCCGGAGAACCTCAACCTCCTCCATCTGCTGCCCATAAATAGTAGTTTTAGGACTCCGATGGGACTGGTCAGAACCTCACGAAAGCTGACTTTGGAAAGAACCTAGAGTTAGTGTGCTGGGAGATACTAGGTGAGTTCACCCCAGCCTCGGTAACTGTAGCAGCCCGACACGACCAAGAAGGCCACCTGATGTGTCGAGTTTCTAGATGGGCTCCTGCCTGAGATGGCTCGCCTCCTACGCCCAATACAAGGAACCTGAGAACCTAAGTCATCTCTAACCCGGCACGATATCGAACCCGATATGAAAAACCCGTCACAGTGTGTTACCCGAGAGGGTGGTACCCCGACACAGCTGTATCGGGTAGAGAGCCTTGACTGATATGCCTGCTTGTCACGGCCTATCGCCCGACAAGGCTAGCCGCCCGGCATAGGCATATCGAGAAGAGCTCCTGCCCGATATCAGGTTAGCGATACCATAGGGGTCTGCTATTATATATCGACCTCCTACATCAAGGGGGGCGATACCTATCTTACTTTTCAGCAGTTACATTCATTATACATTGTAATTGAACCCCTTTTGCACAATATCTATGCTTATAGAATCTGTGGAGTTTAATACATGTTGTTCTGTGTTTGGTTTCCTTTTGTTTGATGATTTCTTATATAACATCTGAGTTCTAGCTTGTATGTTTGCATCATGTTTTTACTAGCTATCGAAATGTGTTTCCCGTTGCAACTCCTCCGAGAGAAGGACATTGTAACTCTAGAGCTTGGTCTAACCCGGGAGTCCAAGAGTACCCAGGGTTGGAGCTGCTTCGGGTTTCTTACCCACTCCTACCTATGTCCTTTACCCTTGAGAGAGGGAGTTGGCATTTAGTTGGAGGTACGCTCTTTGAGAGAAGGGGTGCAGGGTGTTTTCCGTTGCCGCTTGTCATTCCTAAGTTTTCTTTGTTCGTGCTTGGCCTTGACAATAGTTTTATCTCCTTGGAAGTTGTTCCACAAACCCCTAAAAACTACTAAAACCCTAAAACCATCATCTTTCTTGTAACCCCAGTTGGAGATAGTTTTTCTTTACGATGTTCCCTTCTTGCGGCATATCTATCCTTTCTTGTCTGTATATCCTTACACGTATGGAAGTTATCTCTATGTGCTTACTTTAACGCTTCACTTATATGTTTAGCTATCATCTTGCGATGTTTGATCGTCAGTATCTCGAGAGTGTAATATCACTTTTATCCATGATGTAGAGCAGCATGAATGCACGAGAGTGTTAGATTGCTGGTGCTTTAAACCATATGTTTTTCCGTAAAGCTTTTGAGATGTCTTCTCGAGAGAGAGACTTCTTTTAAGTCTGGTTCTTTCCTCATCTCGAGAGAGAGTGGAATGAGTCTTTGCATGGTTGCTCGTAATTTTGATATGTGCATGTAGGGAAGAGGGATAATATGTTGGTTAAGGGAACGTTTTAGTTAAGTGAACCCTGGTTCGGGTTTTCCATATTCTCGTTATAGTTTGTTTTCTTTTCTTTTCTTTTCTTTTCTTTCACCCTTTTGTTTTTATTTTAGTTTGTCATTCCTTGGGGAACACCTTTTAATCCTTTTTTTCTATAGGAGTATAGAAGTGTTGATTCCGCGTTCTTGGCACTACCAACCTAATCCCTGTGTTCGACCCCGATCACTACTTCAGACCCTGTTATCATTGCGGGGGCCTGAGAGTCGGGTTATCTCTTTAAAAGTCCGACTACTTTAAATCCACTCCTTTTGGACACGTGATTTAGGCTAGTCAATCGTGTACTTGATTTGATAATAATAAAGGTGACTCCATCTATTATGTTTATCACGGTCATGAGATGATGACACAAACATAGTAGACGTGTAAAGAATGATGTTACTCGATGACATATATCTTCAGGTTGAGGACCTGAACAATGACATCATATATATGATAAGAGTACATATGTTCTTGTTATGTCCTTAGTCGGATATTACTTTGGAAGAAAAATAGACGACACTAATCCATAAGACTAGAATTTCTGTTGACTGATGAAAAATTCTTGTTAGTCATGATATAAGATATCAAGTCAAACACATAGGTACTTGTTAAATAACGGTGTACCAAATAGCCCACCTTGAGAATGATACATGGAGACCATGGAATAGTAGTAACAGTCAACTCTCAAAGTGATAGTGGTGGTTGTGGATTTTAGACCTAAAGTCACTACACTCATCACATATCATTTGGTGAACTTTGATACCATCCTACGTGACCTTGAATATGTGTTTCCATAAAGGTGGTCACGAGTACATTGTGACACATGGACATTGACTATAAGTGATGTAGATGGGATTTGTCCCTCCTTCCAATGATGAAATCCTAGACACTTTATTAGTGAGACTGAGAAACACATGGCTAAACTCCTGTGAGTCAATATGTGATATGTGAGCTCACATGTATCTCAAATAGTCTACTCTAGTTCAAGGAACATGGATTAAATGTTAAGAGGATGACAATTCCATTCCTTGTATTCAACCTGGATATCTTTGACAAAGGAACTATACGATCATGATAACACTAATTACAGATGTAGGTTGAATTTGTTCTCCATATTTCCAATTACTTGGGTAGCAATGATGTGTTGCTAGATATTTCTCATTGCTTGTGATGTCGTAATCTAATTATGGGCATTCACTTCCAACACTATTTAGGACCTATAGGTTCACACACATAGGATGCACTTGGAATAGGAGTTTATTCATGGATAAGGTTTAACTTAGTCACTAAATTTGTTAGGTAATAAACTTAAATAACATTGGTTATCAGTTGGTTGACTGGAGTGTCCAGTCAATCCAATGGGAATGCCAGCCGACTGACTAGAGTGTCTAGTTGACTGAATGGATGATCAGTAAGACTAGATCAAGGAATTGATGCTGACGTCATAGAGTGAATTATTCATCACATTGAAATCTAGTATGCTTGTAAATAGAAAAACATTCTAATCGATCAATTGGATGTTCCAGTCGAATGAATGGGAGCCCAATCAATTGACTGGTGATTCACAACAGTTGAAAATTCATGAAATTTGTCCCATCGTGTCCTTGAGTTTGTGAAAACCCTAGCCCATCCACTCCTATAAGGGGGGAATGTCCAAGTCTATCAGTAAAAATACCCCTCATGTCAACATTGTGGTAACATGAGAGCCAGGGGAATCTTACCCATAAAAGGAAGAGATAGCCAAAGGGGAGAATATTAGACATGAGCACATTGGCAACAAAAAGGACAACTCATTTCCATCAATTCCAGAAGAATGACGTGGAGTTCCCACTGGTCAGCATGGACTACATAGAGGCATGGAAGCCATCACCGTCACGTAGGAGAACATCGTCAGCCACTGTCTGTGGTGCTATACCAGGAGGTTGCCCCAATTACCATTTGTGTTCTACTTCATAAAGAAGCACAACGCTACAAGGATTGTCTCTGGACTTGCTCCAGGACCAGGTATATGCCTTGCACATTCCTTCCCACTTCATAGTTCTTGACACAATCCGCTAGTTTTGGGGAATACACAACAAATTGTTTTTGTTTCCATTGTCATGTATGTTTCTATATCTCCCTATAGTGGTATTAAAGCCACATAAATTTACTATGTTTTGGAATTTAGTTGATATGATTTTTTTTTATCATTTCAATTATTGCATGCAATGTGTGTATTTAAAATAATTGATGTGCATATATGATTAAATACCACATACGATAGGGAATGTCTCATAAATTCTATATGTATTCGATATGGTATATATGCAATCATACACATTTCCCTAATATCATTTTGACTGTGGATGTATGTGTGGTTATGGCCAATACCCCCTTAGATGTATGTGCTTAGTTGATTGGTTTAATCCTTCCTTTTAATTCAGTTTGCATATCAAACATCTCTCTCTTTCTCCATATATAAGTTAATGCTTACCTCACTATACTCCTCTTGAATGTAACTCGAGGTTTCATCTTTTCAATGTGATAAATCAATAGGATTAGGTTTAATTTCTATTTTGGAAAAAGAGAAGGCGTTCAACACCAGGTGAGTCAACCACGTGGGAAGTCAAGTCAGTTGCTTGACTGCAGGAGTCTAGATAGTCACTTGAACTAGGAGTCAATAGACCAACTAACGAAGGCCAATAGACTACCAGGAGGATGAATCAATCGACTAGAAGAGTCCAATTAACTGACCTTCTTGTTTCCAACACATCACTTTTTCCTTTATAGGTAGTAACATGTGATGTTTGACCTTAAATGGATAGCAATTCTTTGTGTCTTAAAGACTTGCAGCAGTGTGGTCATAACCAATGCTCATAAATTTATAATAGCATGGTTTGTTTGTTGATATAGTGTGTATATCATACATACTATAAGTATATGGTGATTGAATATGTATATGTATTTATATGTAAATAAAATGCCTCAATCAAATATTAAATTTTAGATGCTTTCCATAAGCAACATACATAAAAAACTTGATTGACCAAGTGTTGGAACACCAAGCATGGTGCACTATCTATCTTGTGGAAGAGTGATGATAGTTATATGGGTCGGCCAAGAAGGTTGCATGACTATCACACAACTTTTGGTTCAGGCTTAACTAGGTGACCTTAATGAAATTAAGTGCCTAGAAGCATACATATGGGATATGACAAGACGTTGTGCATACCATCCATGCAAGAGTTACATAAGATGCAATTGGAAAATGTTGCCTACCTTAATAATTGGTTATGGACACCGACATTGGTTGGGTAATAACTTAATTGTTTTGGATCTTGGTTTGCTATAAGGTTGCATGCTCCAATTTTCCAAATTGATGGTGGTGTTAATTAATTTGAATAAAATAGTGGGAGGAATAACTAGTTAAAAGCCTAATTAATATCACCAATATTTTCAAATCAAATGAAAAATGTGTTTTGATAAAATGAAACATTCTATTGTAGAAACAAATGACAAACAATAACACATTATGGTCAATCCATGAGAAGAAAAACTAAATGAGACATACTTCCATGACTAGTTCATGACTTTGAGAAATGTTCTCACTCATGAGCACAAGCTCTATGTCCTTAAAACACTAGTACCAGAGGAAACTGCTCCAAATGTGCCTAAGGCTAAAATGGATGCTTTTGTAAAGCACGATAATGATGAAAAAAACATTAAAAACCTTATGAAAGGCTGTATAAAACTATGAGTTGCATAAACAACATGAAAACATGGATGTTCTCGAAATGATAACACATCTTAAGAATCATTCTAAACAAGGAAGGTATAATGTCTATAAAGTATTGTTTGAGTGCAAAATGGCAAAGGGACATCTAGTAGAGCCTCATGTGCTCAATATGATTGGGCATGTGGAACATCTAGAGACTGTAATTTTCTTTAGGATAAGATATGGTCACTGATATGATTCTACAATTTTTTCCTATACCATTTAGCCAATTTATTGAATGATATTACTTCAGTAACTTTGCCAAATCACTGTCTTAATTGCAAGGCTTGTTGATGAATGTCGAAGTACTAATGAAGAAGGACAAACCAGTGATGATGATTACCTGAAGTGAGTCCAGGGGCAAAGGCGAGGCCAATAAATTTTTTAGTCTAGACCAAATTCCAAGTCTTCTGCACTCAATATAAGGAGAAGGGTAAGTGAAAAAGGAATATGTCCTTTTCACTTAAGAATCTAAGGGAGACGAAGAAAGGGATAGATATCTTTACTTCAAGTATATATGTAATTGAGATTAACTTTGCTACTTCTTTATCTAGGGTACTTGATACCAAATGTGGACCACACATTTTCTCAAATGTGCATGATGTGAAAAGATATAGACCTTTAAAGAAAGGTGAGGTCGAACTGCAGGTTGCTAATGGAGAAATAGTTGTTCCTAGTACTGTTGGAACCTATGAGTTATCTCTAACAAGTGGGCTTGTAATATAGTTATTTGATGTCTATTATGTAACTTCCACTAATAGAAACATCATATATATATATATCCTATTTAGACAAGAATGGATTAGAATTTCATAGAAGGAATGGTTGATGTTCTATTAGTAAAAATGACTTATTTTATGGAAGTGCCACTATTACTATTGGTATACACTTGTTAGATATGGAGACATGCATGCATAACATAAATATAAAAAGGTTAAAACTTGATAACTTAAACAAAACATGAGGGAAATATGGGCAAAGACTAGGCAGCGGAAATAAAAAAAAATATATCCCTGTTTCCCATAACAGTAAGATCGTGTCAACAACTATGTCATGGAAAGGATGGTTTAACAAGTTCACACTTGGTCTTGGAGCAAGTCCAGTGACTATAACATGTTGTAGCATTGAAACACTCCTATTTCCACAGAGACTCCTCTAGAACAAATCCTTCACGGATTGTAGACTTGGACAATGTCTGCAACACCACCACCACATACTGTAGGTTGATGTTGTCCTCCTAGGTACAGGCAATGGGCACCTTGCCTCTATTTTAGTCCACAAACACAATATAGAACTCATGTCATTTTACTACAACATACATGGAGTTGCCCCTCTCGTTGGTGTACTAGTCACCAACTTGCTCTCCCACAATTGTTATCCCTTGCTATCCCTTCCTTTATCAGATAGGACTTGCTCAGGCTCTCTATTTGTTATCACAACTAGAGAGAACAACAATTGTTAGAGGCAATTGAGTTGTGTATGAGAAGCTCCTAGTACCCCTCTATGTATTGGAGGGGTTAGGGTTAGGGTTCTGAGTTTGTGTGGAAATGGAAGGGACCAAAATATCACAAAATTCAACTTGCGAGAAGCAAAATTGGTCAGTTGACATTCGAGTTGATTGGTTCACTTAGTGAACCAATCATTTCATCATGTTTCCCTAATCACATTTGAATTGGAAATTTGAATCCAATTAATGAACAACATGACGTCAATACTAAATCTAGATGGAATTAAATTTATTCATGAACTGGGTGTCTCGCCATACGAGCCCAACCGATCAGTTCACTAGTTGAACCGATCGACTCACTATTTCCGGAAGAACTCAGCCAATTCAACTTCTAATCAACCTGACACTCTAACCGATCATTTCATCACATGAGACGATAGGGTGGAAGTTCAATTACTTTATCTGTTTATCAAATTGAGTACTTAAACACTTTGGTAATCAATTCAATTATCATTCAGGAATAAGACTACTCTTCAAGGTGAATTCCCATGTGTGTGACCCTATAGGTCCTATATCACATTGGCAGTGAATGTCCATAACTTTTTTATGACATCACAATCAAATAGTGGTTCCTAGTCAAACATCAGCGCTACCTAAGTGAATGGAAAGTTGGAGAACAACTTCAACCTATAATTTGTGTAAGGTGTTATAGTGATCGTACATTTCCTTTATCTCTGATATCTAGAATGAACTAGAGGAATGGAATTGTCATACACTTAATGTTCCATCAATGTTCCTTGAACCAGAGCAGAATGTCTGAGATATATATGAGCTCAATATCATACATTGATTCACATGTGCGCGTGCATGCTTTTCTCAATCTCACTTATCAAGTGAATAGGATATCAAACTCTAGTATGAGGAACAAATCCCATCTACATCACTCACAGTCAATCACCATGTGTCACAACTACCCAATCATCACTGCTGTGGAAATCCTTATTCAGGGTTATGTTGAATGATGTCAAAGTATATCAAATGACATGTGATGAGTGTAATGACTTCAGGTCTAAGAATCGCAATCACCACCTTAACTATGAGAGATGACTTTGACTATCATTTATGTTTTCCACATGTCACTCTCAAAGTGAGTCTCTCTGATACATTGTTCCCCAAGAAGTATCTATGTGCTTGGTTTGAAATCATATACCATTACTGATGAGATTTTGTCATCAACCAACACACACTCTAGTCATATGTATCATTGATGTCTATCCTCCTTTTAGAGTAACATCTGACTAGGGACATAACAAGAATGTAAATACTCTTAACATCTGTATGGTCTCATTATTCAAGTCACATACTTGAAGAAATATGTCAGTGAGTAATATCATTTTTTATACTTTGATTATGTTTCCTCATCATCTCATAATTGAATGAAACGGGATGAATTGGAAGCTTGTCATTATTATTATTAATCAAATCCTTTATGTAATATGCCATCACAATCATCATATGATTGGCTCTCTAGGCGTACATACCGACAAACTCCCACTAGCACTTAGAGATAATCACCAATGACTCATATTCTTAGTGATCTAAACATGTCTATCATGCTACTGTGTAAGTGCTAATCTAGTAGGTTAGAAACACTTTTCAATAGTCTATATATTGTAGATTTCTCATCTTTTTGTTGTGAGATGATATTTCCATAATATACTATCTGATATTCCTTGCCTAACCAGTAGTTTGATTGTTGTCACAATATTTCTACTATGTAATCAATAGTTGGAACATCTTTAACTTCATTTATATCAACTTCTAGATCCATGTAGTACCCACTCATGTGTTCATAAAACCAAAATTCTCAACTTCTATTGTAGAATTGAATATATTGTCTATTGTTTGGAACCCTTCCAACTCACAACTATATTATTAAAATTAAACACATTTTGTATTGCGATCACTTTCTCTTATTTTGGAAGCTTGCATCAGTGTAACCCTTTACACCCAACTCTTCCTTATTTCCATGAACTTGCAACTAATCCTTTAGTGATTCTCAAGCTCTAATGGATATCTTTAATGACATTCCAATGACCCTAATTGAAATCTAATACTATCTTGTCATGTCCAGTACATACAAGACTATAGGATGAGTACATTTATATAGCATACTTGATAGATCCAATTGTTGGTGCATAGGGTTCATGACAGGATAATCCCATATAAAATGGATAGATTATCTTTCAAGAATCCTTCATGTTGAACTCTTTCAACGTCTTTCTATTGTATGTTCTCATTTTAGGTCATTAAACTTTTAAGAACTGTCTCTATAGATCTCAATTCCTATCACATAAGATGTTTTATCTAATCCTTCATGGCTAAATGTGTTTTCCTTTCTAGATTTTAATGTATACAATATTGAGATGTTCTTCCCAAAAAATATGTGGAATATTTCTATATGCTCCTACTAAATCTTTTGTAATCACATATTCCATCTTTTATCTTGGCTTAATTCAAACTCTTTGACTATCTTATCAATTCAAAAGACCGCTCTCTGAGTTGCTTGTTTCAATCTGTAAGATTGAACTTTGTATCTTATATAATTTATTTGCATTCAAGAAAATATAAAACCTTTAGGTTTTATCGCGGACACATCCTTCCTATATTCCTTTTAAGGAAAGTGGTTTTAAGCTTCACATGTCAAATCTCATAGTCTATACTAGCTGCAACAACAAGCATGACAATTCATGAAGGAATCTCTTCATGTTCAACAATTTGAACTGATTTGAAAACCTTCACATCCAATATGTCATTTTAGGTTATCCATATTGGTCTTTGCAATGAAAATCCAACTTCACCCTTTGGGTTTTACCCATTTAGGTGGTAGTACCAAAATCATACCTTGTTAGTGAATATGGACTCCATAATGGTCGTAAGCCATTTCTCAAATTATAGATCTCAATAGCTTCTAGTTGATTTTTTGACTCATCATCTTATGACCAAACTATATGAGTTGCTAGATTCATAGTTTTTCAATGTCAAATTTGTTGTACTAGAACTTATGAGGTTCCGTGTTACAATAGGAACGTGAGATTCCACAACAATTTGTGATTCCCAAATGTTCCCATTGTACCTCCTTATTGATCTTGAATCTTTCGAGTTCTACTTTTACTCCCACTTATTCTTTTGGAACTTAGTTATCCTAGCAACAAACATTTTGTTGTCAGATTAGGGTTAAATGTAGTATTCAACAATTATGGTTTCTGGATGAACTTTTCAAGAAACTACTTTCTTTATAAAAGTTTAAATCTATAAGATATTTCAATACACTCCCATATCATATCTCTTATGATGTCTTTCAAACCATTTTATACGGTACATTGTTTTAGTGTAAAGTATATACCAATGAGGAGATTAAAAAATTATATGAAATGATAATCAAATCATGATCCATTAGGATGTAATTACTCCTTTCTGATAAATCATCATGTTTCAGGTGGATTAGATTTGTGATACACTATCACAGTCCTTCTAGAAGGTTCTCAAACCATTGATGTAAAATATTTTAACATTTGATCATATCATAGTTTCTTAATACTTTTATCAAAATTGTACTTCATTTATAATCTCCTTGAACACTTCAAGAGATTCATTTTTGTATCTCACCAAATAAAATCTCTATGTCAACTAAGATCATCAGTCAATATAATGAATTACAAATAACTAGTTGTAGCATTTATTCTAAAAATATTTATACATTAACATGTATAAGGCCTAATAGATGTTTGCTATCTCCACTACATCTAGTGATAGGTGGTTTGTAATTTTTCTCATTTATAAGACTTTCATGTCTCTTATTGGTTCACTAACAAAAGAGTCTAGATACTATCAATATGGATTCTAGTAATGCATTTCTCATATATGTTCTCTAGATGACAGTGCTACATATTGTTTGAGTTATCAATTATAATCCTTTTGGTATTTATGTTATTAACATTCATCTTTAGATCCTTTCATATGAATATCACTAGATGTTGGGGCATTGCCATACAAGATCACATCTTTTAAATAGAAGCAATAAAAACTCTTTATTGATTTATGATCCTTGTCATACAAGATGCATAGAATCAAATGTTTCTATTTTTGGCATAATCAAATATAAGTTCAACTAACTCTATAACATGCCCAATGGGCTGAGAAAAATACTAAATGTACACTAAAGTTGCAGCAACTCTTGCTCAACATAGTCCACTCTTGCCCTTTCATAAAGGCTTTACTTCTTATTAGATCATGTGCATGAACATATGCATTATCTACATACGGTATCACATACTATGATGAAAAAATAATCAAATTTATTTTATAACATATATACCTAAAGTATAGGTCTCTTCCCCTTCCTTCTTCTTCTTATTTTAATTCTTCTAGGAAGAGATGGAAAGTCATTTTCCAATATCCAGGCTGGTGATGGTGGTGACAATTGCCTCCCTTCTTTACTCCTCCATTTGTCTTGAGTGTTGAAGAGTTAGGATTTTGGACAACTTTAGAACTCGTATTAGCTTTAGCTTTTCCTTTAGACTTCCCCTTTCTCTTTATCATCATAAACACAAACTTGGGCTTGTGTTTCTTCATTTCTGCCTCAATTGTTCTCAACATGCCTAAAAATTTTGTCAATGACATGTCAAACTGATTCATGTTGTAGTTCATGACAAACTGAGTGCATGGTTTTGGCAGAGACTACAAAATCACATAAGTGACCAACTCTTGACCCAAGGGGAATCCCAGTGTAGCAAGGTTTTCCACATACCCAATGATCTTGAGCACATGAGGACCTACCATATCTACTTTTTCCATGTTACATTTGAACAACGTATTATAGACATCAAATATATCATGTGTTATCTGATCTTAGAACATGTTCTTAAGATGTGTGACTATCACAATAAGATCCATGTTCTCATGCTACCTTTGCAACTCATAGTTCATGGAGCGTAGCATTAGATATTTGACATCAATGACATCTTCAATATGCTTCGTGTAAGTATCCCCATCAACCTTAGGTGCATTGGGAAGGGGTTTATTTGGCTCTAGTGTTTCTAAGACATAGAGCATGTACTCATATGTGAGAAAAAATTTCAGCATCCTGAACTAGTCATGTAAGTTATTCCTATTTTACTGGTCCTTCTCAAGGATTGATTGTAGTGAAAATTTTTTGTTGTGTGTTGCCATTTGATTCTACAAAAGAATTTGCAATTTTGTGAAAACTCATTCTGATTTGATTTGATAAAAAATGATGATGTTAATTAGGTCTTTAATTAGCTGTCACTCTCATTATTTTGATGCAATTGATAACTCTAGTTATCAATTCAGAAGATTGCAGTGAAAAAAGCTTCTAATGAGCCAAGATCCAGAATAATTCAATTATTACCCAACCAACACCAATGTCCATAATCAATAATTAAGGTAGACAACATTTTTCAATAGCATCTTATGCAATTATCAGATAGTGGGTATGCACATCTCCTTTTCATAATTGTATGAATGCTTCTAGGAGCTTAATCCTATCATTATCACCCAGTGAATCTCGACCCAAAAGCCAACACAACAATAATGCACCCTACATAAACATATTTGCATTACTACCATCAAACTTCCACGAGATAGATGGCGGACCATGCTAGGGAATAACCTACACTTAGTTGGTCTTTTCATGTGTGTTTCTTATGGAAAGCGTCTTAGACTTAATCTGTTTGATTGAGATATTTTATATTTAAAAATGCATATACTTTATCCAATCACTACATATATATACTATGTATCATATACGTGCTATATCCCACGATGTAAATATGCAATATAAAACAGAAGGTGATGGTTATGGGCATTCTAATGTAATTCCTTATAGAACAAGGAATTACTACATCCTAGGGTCCAGATCACATGTAGAGACCTCTTGTTGATGAAAATGCGTGCTTGCCAATCTGAGTTGATCAGTTCAACCCTTAAACTGGTCATCTTGCCTCTTGGCTGGTCAGTTGGTCATCTGAAACAATCTGGACTCCTATCTGATAGATGTTTGGATACCTGCAAATGGTTGGTTGGGACCACCATCCAGTCAGTTCACTCATGCTATCTGCCCTCCTTGGTCATATTGTCGGTCAGCTCATCACATGAAACAATTGGCTCGCATGAAGCTAATCGTCATCTTCGTCATTGCAAGAAAGTAAACTATCCTTTTGCTATTAAACTAATTAGATAGTAATGAGAAACCTTGACTTTCATTTGAGGGAGGAAAGGTAGGAAAGAATAATACTTTTAGAATAAGAAGAAGAAGGTAAATGATTTGTATGCAAATCGAGATAAAATAAGAATAAAATAAACCATTCAACCACGCACAAATATTTGGGTTATTGTCCATAACCATGCTGCTCATCCACCATCAAAACCAATTTTAGGGCGACGAGTATCGATTGAACACACACACACACACACACACACACACACACACACACACACATATATATATATATATATATATATATATATATATATATATATATATATATATATATATATATATATATATATATATATATATATATATATATATATATATATAATTTTGGATTATAAGTGGTCTTTGATCGTATTTTCACATTAAGAAGTTAAGTATGCACAATTGTATGCAATCTGTAAACAATGCAAACCAACAATTTGATATTATCAATTATCCCAAAACATAGTAAATTGGCATGGCTTTGATACCCACTGTAGGGAAATAGGGGCACCGAGTAGGCAGCGAAAACAAAAAATTTCTATCCTTATTTTCCCTAACAACAAGATTGTATCAACAACAATGTAATAGAAATGATGGTTTAATGAGTTCACACCTGGCCCTGAAGAAAATTTAGCAACTATAACTCATTGCAGTAGTGCGACACTCCTAGTTGCATTGGGACTCATCTACATCCACTCCTACATGGACTACAGACTTGGACGACATCTACAAAAACTACACCATGGACAGTAGGTTGACATTGTCCTCATAGCGATGGGTAACAACCACCTCACCTCTATGGTAGTCCACACTTATCACCTATAACTCCTATCTTTCTACTAGATCAGACAAGAAGGAGTTGTCCCTTTTGTTGGTGTACTAGTCACCAACTTGCTCTCCCACAACTATTTTCCCTTGCTATCCCTCCCTTTATTGGGTAGGACTTACTCAGACTCAGTATACGTTACCACAACCAAAGAGAACAACAATTGTTAGAGGCAATTGGGTTATGTATGAGATGCCCCTAGTACCCCTCTATTTATAGGCATGGTTAAGGTTAGGGTTCCTAGTTTGTGTGGGAGTGGAAGGAACTAGAATATCACAAAAGTCGCAACCTGCAAGCAGCAAACATGTCAGTTTACCAAGCTAATTGGTTTGTTTACATGCAAACTGATCGGTTCACTCAACGAAACTATCCTTTCTATGTGTTTCCCAATTGCATATGAATTAACAATTCGAATGCAATTAATTAACAACATGACGTCAACAATAATCCTTGATGTAATCAAACTTCTCCACAAACTGAACATCTCACCTTGTTAGTCGGGTTGTCTCACGATCCCAACTGATCGGTTCACAAGGTGAACCGGTCGACTCACTCCCCAATTTAGGCAGGACTCAGCCAATTCAATATCTAAACAACCTGACACTCCAACTAGTAATTGCATCACTTGAGTCAATCAGTTGGGAGCCTAGTCAGTTGATTTGTTGCTAAGCTTGAATACCTAAATACTTTGGTAATCAATTCAATTTTCATTTATGATTAAACTCCTCTTCCATGTGAATTCCTATGTGTGTGACCCTATAGGTCCCATATCACGTTGGTAGTGAATGTCCATAACTAGTTTATGACATCACAAGCAAAGAATGGTACCTAGACACACATCTATGCTATGCAAGTGAATGGAAAGTTGGACAACAACTTCAACCTACAATCTGTGTAAGGTGTTAAATTTTTTTGATAATTCCTTTGTCTCTGATATTTGGAATGAACTCGAGGCATGGAATATTCATCCACTCAATGTTCAATCCATGTTTCTTGAACAAGAGCAGACTATCTGAGATAAATGTGACCTTAATATCATATATTGATTCACATGTGCATGCACATGATTTTCTCGGTCTCGCTTAAGAAGTAGCTAGGATATCAAGCTCTAGTAGGAGGGACATGTTGGTACATATGCCCAGAGAGCTAATCATACGATAATTGGAATGTGTCATTAAATACCTAATTTAATAGATCATAAAGGTAATTCCATCTATTATGAGTATCTCAATCATGAGATGATGAAACAGACATAGTAGATGTCTAAAGAATGATGTCATTTGATGTCGTATGTCTTCAAGTACATGACTTAAACAATGAGATCATATGAATGTTAAGAGTACGTACATTCTTGTTATGTCCCTAGTCAGATATTACTATGGAAGCAAAATAGACAACACTAATACATAAGATCGGAGTGTGTGTTGACTAATGATAGAATCTCATTAGTCATGATATGTGATATCAAGCCAAGCACATATGTACATGTTAGAGAATAGTGTATCAGATAGACCCACCATGAGAGTGATACATGGAGACCATGTAATGGTAGTCAGAATTATCTCTCATAGTGATAGTGGTGATTGTGGTTCTTAGACCTGAAGTCACTACATTCATCACATGTCGTTCGATATACTTTGACATCATCCAACATAACCCTAAATAAGAATTTTCATAAAGGTGATGATTGGGTATCTACGACACATGGGGATGAGTGTGGGTGATGTAGATGGGATTTGTCATTCCTATAGGAGATTGATATCCAAGGCCTCTTGATAAGCGATATTGAGAAATGTATGATAGTACTCATCAGATTCAATATGTCATATGTGAGCTTGCATGCATATCATATAGTCTTTTCTAGTTCAACGAACATGGATTGATCATAGAGAGGATGACGATTCCATGCCTCGAGTTCATCTAGATATCAAAGACAGAGGAACTATACGAACACGTTAACACTTATCACATATTGTAGGTTCAGGTTGTTCGCCAACTTTCCAAATTACTTGGTTAGCAATGATGTATGAATAGGAACCTCTCTTTGCTTGTGATGTCATAATTGGTTATGGGCATTCACTGCCAACACAAATTTGGACCTATATGGTCACATTCATAGGATACATCTGGAATACAGTAGTATATTCATGAATGATGTTTACTTTGATTACTAAAGGTGTTTAGGTATTAAATTAAAAAATAGATCAACTGAATGGACTAAGAACTATCAGGTTCAAGTGTTGAACTGATTGATTCGAGTGTCAGGTTGATTGAAATTTGAATTGGCTATTTTTGCATGACTCAGGATACCGACCAATTGGCTCACAAGGTGAACTGATCAGCTTAGGTTGGTGAGATGACCAGTTCACCAAGTGAACCGATCGGCTCGGTCAAGCCACCTGAAGCTTCTGGTGATTTTCCCAAATAATAAGAATAGTTGAATCATTTCATTTGTTCAATTTGATTGGTATAAGGATTAATATTGGACATTAATTGGAAATGAATTGTAAATTCAATTGCAAATAGGAAAATGCACGAAAGGACTGTCTCACTAAGTGAAATGACTAGTTTACTATGCAATACAACTGATTTGCTGTTTGTATGTTCCAGAAGATTCATGATTTCAGACCCTTCTAATCCCACACAGAGTGGGAATCGTGAACCTGACCTCCACTATAAGTAGAGGTGTAACGTCCCCAGATTTTCACCTTCTCAAAACCCCATGCATATGAGAAGACAAACTCCGAAAATGTTAAGCAATTTTATCAAAGTGCTTTGCGGAAGAAATATGCGCATACATGAACATCATCAATAACATACACCATAACATTCTCAACATTTAACATGTATATTACTAAAAAAATAACTTATTACAACATGAATTACAATTACATATTGAAAGATGATTTGACAAGTCTATGAACATGTATGCTAATCAGGATCTACACAATAGGTACAACATGTACAACTTGCTAAATTCATGTTCTTTAATCCCATGCTAGCTCTAAACCTAAAATATACGTGAAACAAAGAATCAACACACAAGGTTTTAAGTATGTGGGTAGAAAGATACATACTAATATGCTTGCATAATTGAAATAACTTGAGAAAGAAAGAGTAAAAGAAAACATTGTTTAAAGTGATAATCAGGTAAACACATATTTTAGACGTCTTTTGATGTGTTTGTACTACTAAACAGTGTCACACTTCATTTTTCTCCGCCCCTTGGGCTACGGGGACCAAGTGCCGATCGTATATTTAGGAGGGAGATAGAGAGAGATTTCGCACTTCATTTTTCAACACCTCTTGGGCTATGGGGACCGAGTTTTGACCTTATATTTAGAGGAAGAGTGAGATGATTGAGAGAGAGGGAGAGAGAGAATATATCCACTTAATAGCTACAAACCATCTATATACTTTTTTGCTCTTATTGACATGGAGAAGATACTATAATCATAGTACATCCAAGCAATATTCTCAAATAGAGACAAGCAATACATCATAGCTATTGCACACAAGAAAACTAGTCATATAGTTAGATAAATCCCACGTACTTGAGTTCAGAGATTCTTATTTATATTCTGCATCATCTACATAATCTGGTCATCACTTGATTAATAGAAATTAATCATCATTAATATATGTACATTATAAATAATGGTATTTTAGGTCCAGATTAGGATTTAGGTCAACCCTAGGTTTACTGACCTAGAACATATGTATTATATTTTTCTACCGATCAGGATGTTATTATAAGGATCTGGTCCAAATTTCATATATTTTTTGATGATTTATCTATTTTCTAGAATTAATATGATGTTAAAAGCATCTAATTCCATTCTAATATCAAAAGACCTAGTATTTGGACATTTCATTAATATCAAAGATTGTATTTAGTATCCAAATGATATTAGTGTTCAAGAGTAATATTTCTAGGTTTTATGGTCACTATATGCTAATTATACTATTCAAATAATCTTAAAAGAAGCATCATCTTGTAAATGGAAAAAACAACCATTATACTGCTTCAAAGGTCTGATTTAGGGGTCTTATAAGGAAGTAGACATTTTTCTAAGTCTGGGGGTATTTTTGGGGCATTTATTGAACATTGGAGCTATTTTTAATGATATTTCCAAATTATGATCTAATTCTGAGAAATCAAAAAGGATTTTACCTTGATGGATGATAGTTGGATCCTTGGTTGGATCCCTCAAGGCCTCAACTCAGATACCTACCCTAGCTAGTCCTCTCTTCCACGCGACAACAGTGTTCTCGCATCCTCCCTATCTTCTGCAGGTACGCGTATGTATTTCTCCCTACCTCCATGGCAAGGCAAGACATCACAGGGTCGACTCATCCTCGCAGTCTAGAATTTTTGGACTCATTTTCATAGGATCACCTACGGCCGCTGCAATGTCAGCAGGGAGGAGTCAGCTAAACTATCAGCTTTCCAGTTGGGCTCCGCCGCAAGTATCGTCTTTTGTAGGCTCCATCTCTTGAGTGTGCGAGCATTGTCACACTGGAAGAACTCTGGCCGGTGAGGTTCCATCGATCTTCATCCTCTGCCTCTGCCAGAAGGTGGTGCCACAAGGACTCCTGACTTCTCCTCCTTAAAAGGTCAAATAGAGCTTCCAGCCAAGAATGTGGTATCTTCCCCTAGTGCCTCCTCGAGGTCTAGATCTGGTGAGCCCTCCCTCAAGCTATAGGCTCCACGGTCGAGGATGAGGTTCTCTCTGGATTCATCTCTGAACAGAGATATGTTTGGTCGTTATTGGTGGTGTGATGGGGATCCACCCCCATGCCCCCACCCTTTAATCCAACTACATCAACAGAGTGGAGGGGCAGAGCTTTGTACATGTTTGGCATGGTGATAACACTTATCAGTGTCTGCTACGACCTAGATAACTTGCACAGATCTATCAAACATCACAAACAACCTAGAACTTCCCCAACTAATCAACTCTTTGTCCTTGACGACGAGCAGGTGGAGCAAACACATACAGCTTCACCCAGCAGCGGTTGAACCTGTCCATCATAAATAAATGCCCTAAAAATACCCCCAGACTTAGAAAAATGTCTACTTCCTTATAAGACCCCTAAATCAGACCTTTGAAGCAGTATTATAGTTGAGTTTTCCATTTACAAGATGATGCTTCTTTTCTGATTATTTGAATAGTATAATTAGCATATAGTGGCCATAAAACTAGGAAATATTACTCTTGAACACTAATATTGTTTGGATACTAAATACAACCTTTGATATTAATGAAATGTCCAAATACTAGGTCTTTTGATATTATAATGGAATTTGATGCTTTTAACCTCATATTAATTCTAGAAAACAGATAAATAAATAAACAAATATGAAATTTGGACTAGACCCTTATAATAACATCTTGATCGGTAGAAAAATATAATACATATGGTCTAGGTCAGTAAACCTAGGGTTGACCTAAATCCTAATCTAGACCTAAAATACCATTATTTATGATGTACATATATTAATGATGATTAATTTCTATTAATCAGGTGATGACCAGATTATGTAGATGATGCAGAATATAAATAAGAATCTTTGAACTTAGGTATGTGGGCTTTATCTAAGTATATGACTAGTTTTCTTGTGTGCAATGGCTATGATGTATTGCTTGTCTTTATTTGAGAATATTGCTTTGATGTACTATGATTATAGTATCTTTGCCATGTCAATAAGAACAACAAATTATATAGATGGTTTGTAGCTACTAAGTGGATATATTCTCTATCTCTCCCTCTCTCTCAATCATCTCTCTCTTCCTCTAAATATAAGGTCAGCACTCGGTCCCCATAGCCCAAGGGGCGGGGAAAAATGAAGTGCGACATCTCTCTCTATCTCCCCCCTAAATATACGATTGGCACTCGGTCCCCGTAGCCCAAGGGGCGGGGAAAAATGAAGTGTGACACTACTTAGTAGTACAAACACATCAAAAGACATATAAAATATGTGTTTACCTAATTATCCCTTTAAACAATGTTTTCTTTTACTCTTTCTTTCTCAAGTTATTTGAATTATGCAAGCATACTAGTATGTATATTTCTACCCATGTACACAACACCTTGTGTGTTGATTCTTTGTTTCACGTATGTTTTAGGTTCAAAGCTAGCATGGGATTAGAGAACATGAAGTGAGAAAGTTGTACAGGTTTTACCTATTGTGTAGATCCTGATTAGCATACATGTTTAGACTTGTGTAAAAAAAATTTCTTTCAATATACAATTGTAATTCATGTTGTAATAATGTACATGTTGAATGCTGAGATGTGTTATTGTGTATATTATGTTGAAAGTTCATGTATGCAAAAATTTCTTCCGCAACACACTCTGATACAATTGCCTAACGTTTTCGGATGTGAAATCCAGGGACGTTACAGTTGGTATCAAAGCATGAACAATAGTTACACCTGACAATTGCTCACCTTGAGATTTAAAAATAAATTTCACCTTTCACATTAAACCTTAGAAACTTAGTAAGTTGTTTTATAGGAATAAGGTTTGACTTAGCCTCTAAGTTAGAACCTAGATGTTCGAGAACTAGGTTTAGACAAGTGTGAGAAACCCTTTCCATATAGAGCTCATATGTATTGGGTAGCTACACTAGTCTACATCTCGTTCTCACCATTTCATTAGGTGACATAGAACTAGACTATCTACTGTGTGTGGGACACTCTGTTTTGTTGATTTGGTTTTGTGTTTCAATCGACTCGAGCCTCAAAATTTTTCTCTGACGCTTCTTTCTCAGAGAAAAACTATATAATATTTTATTAAATATATGTAAATATAAAATGTGTCCCTCACATTGGAGAGTAGTTAGTGTTCATGAAACCTAAGTGAAAGGGAGTGACATCAATCTAGATGAGAGAGTAGTCTAGATTAGATGTCTAGAGCCTTGTTAGGATATGTGATGGATAGATAGATAATAAAACGACATTTGATATAAGAATGAATGATCTTATGTAAATTCTAACTCTAGTGATATAAGTTTCTTTATATGAATTTAAGTTGCATATGAGATAAATCAAATTTTGGAAAATCTAAGCTAACTCTTGATGACAAAAAAAAACATACTCCCTTCTTACTAAGGCAATCTGAGTTAAGATAAAGTTGAATGTGCATAAGCCTCAAGCTCTTTTACAAAGGAGGACCCCCGTGTTAGGACAAGATACATGGTGAACTCCAGAGAGAATAAGACCCACAGGGAGAGGGTCATAGGACCTACCCCTAATATAAGAAAAATATGTGATACGTGTAAAATGATGTGTCCTAAGATGGTCTAGGACCACCTTCTCATCGTCAAGGACAAAGAGTTGATTAGTTGGGGAAGTTCCAGGTTGTCTGTGATGTTTGATAGATCAGTGCAAGTTATCTAGGTCGTAGCGGCACACTGATAAGTGTTATCACCAAGCCAAACATGTACAGAGCTCTGCACACTAAGAAAAAGGCACATGCCTGCTGTGACAAAGTGAGTTTTCTGGCTTAATTTCGAGGACGAAATATCTTTTAAGGTGTGTAGGATGTGATGGAGTGGATTTTTGAAATCCATAAATCTCCAATAACATATTAGAATCCATATCTTGAGTTATAATGAGAGTTCCAAATGTTTTGGTAAAGTTGGAATGTTGATCGAGATTTATATAATGATTAAGATCCCTTTCTTAATGCCTTTTTGAGAAATTTTATTGAGTGGTCCAAAAGATGAGTTTTGTCACCAAATTTGAATATAAGGTAGCTCGAGAGGTTTGGGGGTTATGGTTAAAATTTGGTGGCATTTTGAGGTTCCTAGAGGAAGTTATTAAGGTATGAAATTTGTAAAATAATGTGTTTTTTGAGGATTATTAGACCAAAGTTTAAGGGTAATGGATGTGTCACGCGCCCTTGGTTTGGGCTGCGTCTGCGTGGACAAATCTGGGCCATCCACATCTGATCTGGTGTCTGGGACCATTAGTTTGAATGGGTCGCGGATGGGCTCGTGACGGACTCACCCAAACCATTGGATTGAAGATCAAGGGTCCCCGAGTTGTCCCTAACCTTGCGGTTACCTCCTTGACCGTAGGCTTGGACCACGATGTCGTGGTGCTCGCTGATCGTGGGAGGTGGGAGAGAACCATCTGAGGAGTTCATCTCGGCTCAGTTAGATAAGTCACTTGACCCTTCTTTTGTACCATGTCATGAGGAGACGAGAGAGTTCTACCTTCCTGTCCTCACTACATATCCATCAGGTGTTACAGGTGGTGTGAGGAAGAGGAGTAAGGGGGTAGAAAGGGGATATGAGGAAGATGAGTAGGTAGGAAGGAAGGTTGAGATCAACCAAGCCTCATACGGGTGCGTTCATGGCCTAGTGTGCTGACGGTGTGGCTGGCGAGGTCAGGTTCGGCCAGGGAGGAGCTTGGAGCTAAGGGCGGTGATCCACTCCCTTTAAGCTTTGTTTAGGAGTACTGTTGGGTTCCTGGTGGTCTACCGAAGCTCCTCGAATTACGAGGGGTCGATAAAGGGCTCCATAAGAGAGACCCCTTTTTTTTTGCTCCGCCACAAAGGACCTCCATGGCAATGAGCTAGCGGAAGTGGAGATCTGGAGGGCGTCACAGACTTCAAAGAGGCCGTGGAGGGAGGCTGACAGACGTTGATCATGATGGTGGCATGAAGAGAAGACGAGGAACAGTCGAACCCGAGCCCTTGCTCACCGGAGTCCCCCTGTGCGGCGGCGCCCTCTAGGAACAGAGTCCCGTTAGGGACTGGTCGCGTGAGGAGAAGGGAGGACCGAGTCTACAACCCTGAACCGGGTCCAATCCCTGAGAATCAGCTAAATCGCCTGAGAACCAGCCGGCCCAGTACGAGCCAGGAGAAAGAACCGGCCGGCTCAGCACGAGTTAGGACTTAGGAGTCACGCCCAAGATGGCCACGTGTCAGCGGCCGATTGGCCATTCAAAGGTAAAATCTCAAATATATGCAGATCTTGTTTAATTCATAGAAAATAGTACGAATGTTAGAAAAATACAGACAAGGTATCGAAATTCTCAGAAAAATGCGTAGAACAACCTGGAATAATAATATCAGGATTTTGATGCATTAATAATAGTGATATCATGAAAGATGTGTAATTCTTGTTTAATGTATAATAAATATCAAATGATAGTCTCAAATTATCAGAAAATACCAGTAAATACTAAAGCATATCTGTAATCCATTTGAAGTTAGTAGTTATGATGGTGATGCACATAATCATGTAATTTGCTTAATGTTGCTAATTAGGGTTTCTAAACCTAAATAAAATGCTATAAATACATACATAGTCAATAAATAGTGAAATTTACAGAGTAAGTTCATATCAGTAATCTGAAGTTAGGATGTAACTCAGATATCAGTTATATGCAAATAATTGATGTTATATGAAGAGAACCCTTAATACATGTGATGTAACCCTAATATGGTTAATGAAAGTGACATAATGTTAAATATGTTCACATAATAATGTGACACATGGGTATATCCAGTTGATGAACTATAATCTGGAATATGACATCAGTATGATAAATATAAGACAAGAATACAAGTAATCATGAGAATACCATAATGAGATAAGAGAAACCCTAATGGACATAATTAGGGTTAAGATGAGACATAATAAGATGAGAACCTAATGATAATATATGGTCTTGTCTTGATCATGTTTAATAAAGAAATAGATGACATGAGGAACATGTGATTAGAATGATCCATCTCTTTGGAAGGTACGCTATTACCTCTTACTTGGCTTATTATACAATATGCTTGTGTTATATGTGTAGTAGAATACTTGGCATATGGTATTGGATGAAGTGATTGTTCTTGTATGATATCCTGCTTGATTTTCCATACATATGGATATGAACACATGAAATATAAGATATCTGATCCATCATATGATAGCACTAAACTTTTTGGTAGTACAGTGCATTGAAGTGATCTCAAACTCTTTGGTAGTAGATCACATGTGTTAGATCTCAAACTATTTGGTAGTAGATCACACGTAATATGATCTCAAACTCTTTGGTAGTAGATCATAAGGCCTAAAAACATCAAAGCCCTTGGGGGCAGATGTACGAGATATATGACGGAAATGTGCTTAAAATATGTGTTCTCTTTTGTTAATGAATATCTTTGTGCAAGTATACGCTTTTCTTATATTCTTCTGTTCCTGCCAAGTACATTAGTTTTATCTTATTGCCAAGATATGATGAGAGGTAAATAAAAGACACGTAGGCGTACTTAGTACAATATTCATGAAATATTGTGCTGACGTGTACCGCATGTAATCATTTGTTTAGGTTGTGGTTCTGCTCTTGAAGATCCAGGATAGTGAGAGTTGTGTGGCGAGCTGATGTACAGGTGGACCTGTTGTCTTAAGATCCTGTTGTTTAGATGTAGTACATGTATATGTATAGTTTGCTGTTCAATATGTAATATCAAATGTTGTAACAATTCATGTTGTAATTATATGTTGAATGGTGAACATGTGTTGTGGTTTGTTTATTGTTCATGTATATGTGCTACTGATTGTTTCCTCTTGACTCCCTTGATTTTCTTCTTCTTAGCCTCATGTGGGAGGTTTAAATTGGGATTCTCACTGAGGTGAGGTTTCAATTTAGACGTCACACATCAGATTAAGTTTTAGAAAATTCGAGGACGTCACACCTGCGTGACACGGAAATTTCACACCTAGGTACTCAATGGCCAATGTTCTTATCATCATATGAATAAACTAAGCATGTCTTCAAAAACTTATGCAATCTAGTATAAACTTTCAAATAGGATGAAAAGTTGTAACATAGTTCTTCATCGCACAAACCCTCTTATCCACAAATTTGAAACTAGAAATCCAAAATTCAGTCATCTAACTTAAATAATTGAATGTGTATAAACCATGATCTCAAATCAAATAATAATTGAATCTTGATCATACAACTCCTAAATGCACATTATAGTCATAGCATGCATCAAGTCTCATCAATTTGCCACGTGTGTTCATTATGACTACTAAATGGACCTCTTGGTCTCCTAAGTACCCAAGTCGGCAAATAAAAAGATATTCATTGCAATTGGACTAAATATATATAAAAATCATTCAAGGTCTTCATATTTTATATGTGGTATCAGAACCCTAAAATTCGGGTTATCACAAGAGGGGTATTGGGGGCTTCCCAAGACACAAAATTGAGAATAAATTGCTCAAAAAATTGTTGATCTCTCTGGTTGTGGTAACCAATAGAGAGCCTGAGCAAGTCCTACCATATAAAGGGAGGAATAGCGAGGGAGAGAACAACTACAATTAGTTGAAGGAGAGCATGTCGGTGACTAGTACACACATAGAAGGGGACAATTCCTTCCGGTTCACTCTGGTAGCACAACTTGGAGTTCCTGATGATCTATGTGGATTACTCTAGAGGTAGGAGGTCATTGTCTGCCACTAGGAGGACATCATAAACCACTGTCTATGGTGATGTACCAAGAGGCCATTAAAGATGACCATTGGAGTGTTGTTGATGCTGAAAGAGTGTGATGGTTCCTGAAGAAGAAGAAGCATGATTCTACAGTAAGAAAATGTCACTAGACATACTCCAGCACTAGGCATAACCTTGAAATCCTTCCTTCTTAGATACATTGTTGTTGGCGCGATCTTGCTATTTTGGGAAATGGGCATTTAATTTTTTGTTTATGTTGCCTATATCTGTGCCTAATTTTACTACAGTCGTATTAGAGAAACATCAATTTATGGTGTATCTGGGATTTAAATCAATATGATAGGATTTAATTTTCATTCCTTTATTGAATTTGATGCGAATATTAAAATGATCAATGTGCATATCCAACAAAATTCCACATACAAGTCCATAAATTGATATATATATATATATATATATCTATATATATGTATGTATGTATGTATGTATATATATATGTGAATATATATATAGTGTATATATATGTATATATATGTGAATATATATATATATATATATATATATATATATATATATATATATATATATATATATATATATATATATATATATATATATATATATATATATATATATATATATATATATATATATAGTCGGGATGGAATACACTTGTTTGTATAGATCTCATGCTACACTCAAGTGGTGTTTACATTTCAAGACTATTTGTTTTGCAAAATTTAAACCATTGATCTTCATTGTTATACTATAATTAGGCTACATGTAAATTCTCATTTAGATGAGTATAAGTCACTCATCTGAGGGAAAAAAAATTGATGCACATAACTAATTTGAACTGCACAATTTTTGTGGTCTTCATAATGTGACCTTTAAATGTCCAAATGGGCTCAAATTTTATATACGAGCTATTCCCATGATGTTTAAGAAGATCAATAGATTATATTTAAAAAAAACTATTGCATCATGGAAAACTATTTGAGTGTATTCTAACATGACTCTCTCTCTCTCTCTCTATATATATATATATATATATATATATATATATATGTATGTATGTATATATATGTATATATATGTATGTATGTATAAATATATCTATATATATGTATGTATGTATATATATGTATATATATGTATGTATGTATATATATGTGATTCACATATGTCACCCTAAAATAAATTTTGGTAGTGGATATGAAGCATGGTTATGGGAAATAACCCTAAATCTACGTGTCCATGATTATGGTTGTTTTGTTGTTACTCGGTCTGCATACCAAGCCTCTCTCTTTTTTCCAAGTGTAAATTAATGCTCTTATTATTATTTCCCCTCGAATTTAACTCAAGGTTTTCCCTATTTAACATGTAAAGAAATAGGATAGTTTCAACTTATGTTTCAACGTGAGATGGCGATCTACAGAAAGGCGAAACGACTAGCTCATGAGATGACCCGATTGACTGGAGGACTGAGGAGGCCAGACAACAGGAGGATGAACCAATCGATTGGTGGCCTAACCAATTGGTTGGAGGTGTCAAAACTCCTCTTGGACCTAAGAACCAAATTATCATTTCAGGAGTCCACTCGAGCAACCAAGATGCGAGTCGACTAGCTCAAGAGTTGAACCGATCAACCTGGAATTTACAAGGATGGAATTTCACCAATAAGAAATTGCATATGATGTGGACTTTAGGCAGCAGTAATTTCTTGTGGCTCCAAGGAATTACTTAGTATGGCCATAATCATCTCTTGTGTGTTTATTATTTCATGTTCTCATTTGTGGTTATAGCATATATATGGCATGTACTATATGTATGAGGTGATTGAATATATGCATCTATTAATATATAAAATCCTTCGATATAAATATTAAGTCTTAGATGATTTCCAGAAGAAGCACACATGAAAAGCTTGATCGACCAAGCGTATGTTACGCCAAAGCATGGTGCTCTGTCTATCTCATGGAAGAGAGACGATAGATACGTAGGTTCTATCAAAGCAGGGTGCATTTCTATCGTGTTGTATTTTGGGTCAGGCTTAACTGGTAATTCTTAATGGGATTCAGTTCCATAAGCATGTAGATGATTATGGGAAGGAGTTGTGTTTATCATATATCCAAGAATTTCATATGATGTAATTGAAAAATGTTGTCTACCTTAATAATTGACTATGGATGCTAGTGTATTGGTTAGGTAATAATTAAATTGTTTTAGATCTTGGCTCACTAGAAGATTATACGCTGCAATCTTTCAAATTTGTACATCAGGGTTATCAATTTGAACAAAATAATGGAATCGATAGTTAGTTATAATATCGTTAAAATTAACAAATCAACTCAAATAAAAATGTTTTGAAAAAGTTGCAATATTTCTTTGTAGAAACTAATGTCAAATTCCAACGCATTCATTTTTTTTGGGAAGTCAGGAGACTATTTTATTCATCTCGCTCTCCTCGCGCAGGGAAAAACCAATTATTACACAGAATACCTACTGGAAAAGTAAATTTGGTAGGACTTCTACCATTACATATAAGAAGGGGGGAGGATTGACCCACCGGGTCGAGAGGAGGATCAATATACATATGATCGTCCTGATAGTTTTTAAAATGGTGTTTGCCTAGGCCGTCCACCAAGTGAAGATTATTTCTATTAACTTTCTTGATAACGACATCCTCCACTTCGTCCATGAAACCTTGGACTCTCGCTATCCAGTGTCTAATAGCAGGAGCGTCATCTGCATTATTCCTCATGGCTTTAATAGCCATAGCACTATCTGTAGCTACTGTAATATGAGTGTGACCGTTCTTTCTACAGACTTCCACCGCAAGCTCAATGGCTTGGATTTCAGCATCAAGAAGCGAGTTCACCCTGATCGTTTTAGCACAACCACTGAACCACAGTCTGTTCTGGTCATACACAGAAGCTTCTATTGCTGCAAACTTCCCATGTACAGAGGCATCTGTCATCCAAGTAAACCTCCCTTCTTCATGAGCTACTTGATCACTGTCTTGGACCATATCCTCCTAGTGGAGTCGGGTCTTAGTATCCCAAGCTTGTATGATTGCGTCCTGAACTCCAGCTATATGGACAACTTGGCAACTTGCCGGTGTGTGAACCTTGTCAAACACAAGTCCGTTTCTTGCTTTCCAAATCGTCCAACAGGTCATAGTAAATCTGATTTGTGTATTGGTGTCCTCCTTCATGATCTTCGAAAGCCAATTTTTAAAACCCAAACTGGTGTTGCTCAGAAGATTATGCTGGAAACCCCCCTAGTTCCATACCTCCATTGCTTGAGGGCAATCTCACAAGGCGTGTAGTGTGGTTTCGTTGCAACTGTTGCATCTAGGGTAGGTCGCAGAGTCAGTAAAAGTGCGTTGTTTCCTTCACACATTCATCATGATCGCTTTGTGCGCTGCTAGCCATAGGAACATACGTATTTTGGATGGGGCAGCAATATTCCAGAGATTGATCCATACCCCATCCGGTTGTTCAATATTCTCAGAATGCATGACGTCATAGGTTGTACTTGTGGAGAACCTACTAGTAGGATCATGCTTCCAGCTCCATAAATCCCTTCCATTATTCTAGTGAGGGGCAGGTAATCTAGTAATCCTTTCCACGCACTGTGGTGGAAGATATGTCTTCAGGAAGTCTGTATCCCAGTCATTATCAAAGTTAATCGTGCTAGAGATTGTTATGTCATTGGTATCCTCCGATATAGGTCTGATGACGATTCCGGCTAGCTTGTCCTGGTTTGGTACCCAGTGGTCGTGCCACACAGATGTGTCCCTGCCATCACCAATAACCTTGGAACTATTTGCGACAATGAAGTCTTTCCCTTCATAGATGGCTTTCCAGAAAGGAGTAGCTCTACAACCCTTTTGATTACGGTAGCTCTTGTACTTGTTTAGGAGACCCTCCTTACATAATGTATCCTTTGCATTCATGAAGTTCCAAGTATTTTTCCAGAGGAGAGCTTTGTTCTAGTCGGACATACTTTTGATACCCATACCTCCCTTCTCCAGACTTTTGGTGACCTCTTTCCAGGAGACGAGCGATATAGGCCGCTCCTTACGTCCTCCTCCCCAGATAAATTGACGTATACTTTTGTCTAGCTTATTACGGGTAGAAGTAGGAAGACACGCAGTCTGCATAGTGTATGTCGGTAGGGCGGAAAGCACTGACTTGGCTAGGCAAATCCTCCCCACAAGGGAAAGAGTCTTCGCTACCCAACCATTGACCTTTGAGGTGATATTGTCTGTGAGATAGGCATAAGTCCTCTTATCAACTTTCTTATGTAGAAGGGGAACCCCGAGGTATCAACCCAGGTCTTCCGTTTCCGCTATGCCACTAGTCGAGCAGATCCGCGACCTCACCGCTCGACTAATAGACTTAGAGAAGAAATTTTTTTATTTATCAATAGATATTCTTTGACCTGATGCCAACTCGAAGATGCTGAAATAGTTGTTGATCATAGCTATTTGCTCCATGGACGTCTGGGTGAAGAGGACTATATCATCAGCAAAGATCACGTGGGAAATGGCTGGCCCCTGTTGGGACATCTTCACCGGTTTCCAGCTTTTGTCTTTCACAGAGTTGTTAATAAGTTGTGTGAGTCTTTCCATGCAAAGCACAAAGAGGTATGGTGAAAGTGGATCTCCTTGACGGAGACCCCTGGTTGCTTTGAAGGAGGGAAGAGAGGCTCCATTCAAAATAATACTCATTTGACCAGCTTGTAGGGAGTTCATGATATATTGATGAATATTCTGGGTCTATTCCATATGTTCCATAGTATTGTAAATAAATGCCCATGACAACCTATCATAGGATTTGGAGAGGTCAATTTTAATCTCCATGTACGGTGCACTGGACTTCCTCCTCATATTGTGAATAATTTCTTAAACCACAATGATGTTATCAGTGATGCTTCTTCCCAGAACAAAACTGGTCTAAACCTTGGGAATCCAAGTAGGTATGTGTTGTTTGACCCGTTCGAAAACTACTTTAGAAGCAAGTTTCATAATGGTGTTATTAAGAGATATGGGTCGGAGCTGGGAACATTTTGTAGGATTTTTGTTCTTTGGAATTAACACGATGCACGAGCTAGAAAGTGAATCGTTGATCGGTTTCCCGTTCAGCATACTCCGTATAGTTCTGATCACAGAATGCCTAATCACTTTCCACTGCTTTTTGAAGAAAAGATAGTCTGTTCCGTCCGGCCCCACCGCTTTGTAAAGGTTGGCATCCTTGATCAGCTTCCATATTTTATGCTCCGTAGGCATCGCAACCAGTTGTCTGTGTTGGTTATGGTTGAGCTTGTTGAACTCAGCTGGCATACGATTCATGTTGTTCGCAGTTGTGCTTATAGAAGTTGTGAACATATCCTTGAAATTTTGTTGGACCAAATTACTGAGGTCTGAAGGGTCTGCAATCCAAACGCCTTCATCATTATGTAGTGTTGATGTATGGTTAATTCTCTGCCTATTGTTCACGAAAGCATGATAATATTTATTATTATTGTCACAATATCTAAGCCAGTTGATGTGGATGCGTTGTTTCCAGGCTTCCTCTTCCTCTAGCATGAGCTTTTTGAGTTCCATCTCAAACCCGATGCTCTACCTGTCTGCCTCCAGGCTGTATGTAGTTTCTACCTTCCTCTGGGCTGTAGAGAGTTTACGGATGAGCTCGTCTTTCTTTTTATGTTGTTTTCTAGTGAAGCCTCTATCCCAGTTACTGATATGGTCCTTCACATCCTCTAACGCAAAGTGGAACTGTCTGCTGGGGTCCCAAGAGTTTCTCATTAATTGTTGAAAGTCTGGTTGATCTTCCCATGACGCTTTTGCTTTGAACCGTGCCTTACTAGGAGGGGTAAATTTATGGAGAATGGCAATAGGATTGTGGTCCGAGCCAGTGCGAGGAAGATTCTCACAAACGTAGTTCAAAAAGGTCTGAATCCAGGAAGCATTTGCAACGGCCCTGTCAAGGCGTTCATGAAGAATGCCTTTCTTGTAAGTGAACCTGTGCCTGGTACTACCTATATCAGTGAGGCCAGCCTAGGTGAGTGATTTGTTAAAGTTCACAGCCTCACGAAGGTTAAAGAAGCTACTACCAATCTTCTCGTCTGGGTTTAACATACAGTTGAAATCACCCAAGGTGATCCAGGGTTTGTTGATGGTGGTGCTGAGCTGGAGAAGATGGTCACACAGAACCGGACGGCGTGTAGGGGACAGAGAAGCATAGACGAACGTGGTATAATAGTTGTTGTTGAGTAGGCAGTGAATAAAGTATCTATTTCTCTAGATGATACGGATGTTGCATTCCTGTTCATTCCATAACACCCAAATCCCGCCTTAGAAGCTCGTTGCTTCCACTCTATGCGAGCTCGAGAGGCCAATCTCCCTTATAGCTCTATTAGCTTGCTCACCTGAGATACGGGGCTCAAAGATGGCTACAATCTTTACAAAAAACTTCTGTATATTATTTTTAAGGGATTACTGGGCTTGCTTCTTACCGGAACCCCTAATATTCCAAGAAATGGTATTAATCATAATGGAAAGACGTGTAGATTTACTGGTTAGCACCTACTGCTACACCTTCCTTCTCCTCACCTCCTCTCTTCATTCCGCCACAGGTATTATAGATGTGTCGCCTAGTTGGGTTGTTGGATTGAGTAGGGTCTCCCTTCTCCTTTGCTTTCCTCCCATCCATCGCTGGTTTCTTGCTAGCTGCTCTACTAGAGTTGGTTGAACTCTCTTCAACCACTTTCGAGTTGCCAGCCTCCACATTGTTGATGTTAACGTTATTCTCAGCTTCCCCTACCGGTCTGCCCATGATGACCTCATCCCCCTCCGGTATTACCATAGTATGCCTTGGGTTGTCACTAGGAACCTCTGTAGCCTGCACCTCGTTGTCCTGTCTTGTTTTTGATATCTCTTCTCACGTTTCTTCTGTGTTCTTCGAGGATACATCAATATCTTTGTTTCTTCGTTGTTTTTTGCACCATATCTTTGGACTTCTCGCTTGGGGTTGGTGTTCTTCAGTGGCCACTTGTTCCTCATCCCCCGGGGTTGCCTCTTCATCCTCTTCCCCATCTAAAACCTAGTACTTGTTGTTATTTTCCCTCCCTTGAGTTTTCCCCTTACGACTTAATTCCTTTTCTTTCTTCCTTGGTGATCTGTTAGCTATGATTTTCTTCCCATAGTACACCTGCCACTTGTCATCCTCATCAACCCATCTCACCCCAGCCTCATCCTCCATAGGTTTAGGATTTTCCATTGCTGGTGCTTCAGATAGACCTTTACAGTATTGTGTGTCATGTCCCAATCTCCCACACTTGGTGCAGAAGACCGGTAGCGATTCATATTCCAACTTGTACTCTCTCCCATTGATCAAGATCTCCGAGTGTATGGGAAGACTGGTGTCCAGTTCTAGAGCTAATCTAGCAAACCTGCTCCTCGTTCGATTTATTGAATGATCATCAACTCTGATCAAGCGCCCTGCTGCTTCCCCGATCTTATTGAAGATTTCCATGTTGTAATAGAGGATGGGCAGACCTATCACATGAACCCAGGTAACGATATGGTCTGGGATACCTTTTGAAGGTTCAAATTATCCATTCCAGGGCCATACCATTAGGCACCCTCCGAACAAAGACCACAGGCCGCCGGTTAGCACATTGTCATGGCGATTCTTGTTGAAAAACTGAGCCACATAATACTGATCGGTGAGTTCAAAGAGTTCAAATCTTCCCGTCAGCCTCCAAAGAAGCTTTAATCTTTCGGACATGGTGAGGAAACCTACCGATCTGTCCAAGAGCTTGACAATTACCGAATATTTAAACGGCTTGCTGAGGATCTCATCCGCCTCCAGAGCAATGTATATTTCAGGGTAGCCATGTACATTAATTAGTTCTATGTCCTCAGGGTTCACTGCCTCCTATGGTTCGTCATCGATGAAGACAGGGTTCACTGCAGCCCCATTTCCGCCTCCTGTATAGGCTTGCTTGAAATTTAGGGTTTTTTCTGTGGTGACACTTCTGGTTGAACAGGATTATCAGCATCCTCGTGGGGCACATCTGTGTCGATGCCGATAGTTTCTGTCGTTGGTATAGTTTATGTGGTGTTGCTTGGGATAGCCCCTCTCATATTCATGTACGTGATATTGATGCATGTTTCTTGTACCAGTCGCTGCATCCCTACTGGTTTCTGAGTTGAACTCTTCCTTTCATCCTTTCCTCCTCCGGCCGATCTGCCGTCATCCTTTAGGGTTACGCCCGCGTCGCCTGCGCCGCCTTTCTCCGGAACTCCTAAGACCCCCGTCATCCCCACTAGTATAACACATTCATATTGTGATAAGTCCTTTAGAAGGAAAAAAATGGGATAAAGTTCAACAACTGGACAAGGACTTTGAGAAATGTTTACATCAATGAGAGAAAGCTTTATATCGTTGAAAGACCAGTTTCCGAACAACCCGCTCCAAATGCGCCTAAGGCTGAAATGGGTGCTCACTTGAAGCATGCTAATGATGTCATAGATATTGAGTACCTTATCTTATTTTGTATGAACTATGAGTTGCATGAACAACATGATAACATATATAATCTCAATATGGTAACACATTTTAAAGAATCATGTAAAGCATAAAAGGTGTGATGTCTTCAAAGTGTTGTTTGAGTGCAAATAGTCAGAGGGAGATCCAGTAAAGCCCCATATTCTCAATATGTTTGAACATGTAAAGTGATGGGGATTTCTCTTAAGTCAAGATTTGACCATGAATATGATTCTATAAAATGTTGCTTGAATCATGTAGTCAGTTTATTGAATGTTTGGCATGCTGATGCAAAAGAACGAAAGAACTAGGACAAATCCATGATGGTGATCAGCAGAAGTGAGTCCAAAGGAAAAGGCATGGACAAGAAGTGTTCTGAGGCTAACCTAAAATTGATGTCTTCAACACTCAAGATATGGAGAAGGATAAGTGTAAAAGGAATATGTCCTTTTCACAGAAAGGATAAAGAAAAGAAAGTGCCACCACTGTTACATGTCTGGATATTATAAAGGAGCTATCCTCTTTATAGAGAATCTCAGGAAGAAGATGGAGATAGAAATATCTACTTCATGACCATAGAAGAAGTGAGCCAAAACTGTATAGAGCAAGGGTTGTTGTCTCTATAGTTGAAAATTGTCATTCATGGGCACATAATAGAATTATTGAATTGATATTATGTACATGATATTGATGAATACATCATATGTGCTTCATCCTAAAAGATATTATATTTCATGGCAATGTCCTATGTCTCACGATCTATACTTGATAGTTGAAGAGACAAATGTTTATGGCACATATACTGAATGACATAATGACTCAAACATTGAATACCTATAGCATTGTCATCTAGAGAACATAAATGAGAAATGCATTTCTAGAATCCATATGATGGTTATCTAGACTCTTTTGTTTATTGAACCAATAGAGACACAAATGTCTTATTTGTTGTGCAATATGACCAAAGCATCTTCACGAGATGTAATGGAGAGCGACTATTCTATTAGGACTCATACATATTGATGTATATAGACCTTTTAGAATAAATGCTAAAGGTAGTTACCGATACCTCATCATATTTATTGATGCTATTAGTAAGTGTGATATTTGTAATTAATGAAATACAAGTATGAATCTCTAGAACTGTTCAAGGAGATTGTAAATGAAGTACATAAATAATTTGGTAAAAGTACTAAGATAATTCAATATGATTGATGTTAAAATATTTTTAAAACAAGACTTTGAGGACCTTCAACAGAGACTATGATAGTGTATCCCATTGAACTCCACCTGAAACATAGTAATGTGTTAGAGAGAAGGTATCACACCCTGTTAAGTCATGGTGTCATTATCAATAAAATCTAGCTGATCTTACAATTTCTTTTGGGCACATGATCTACACTTAAACAATGTACCGTAGAAAATGGTTCAAAGACACCATATGAGATATGGCATGGGAGGTGTCCTGATATGTCTTTTATAGTGATTAGGATTGAAAGCTAATATATAAGAAAATAATTTCTTGAAAGGATTTCTCTGTAAAATCACATAAATGTTATTTTATTGAATACGACTCTTATCCCAATTGAGCAAAAAAGTTGTTTTTTAATCTAGATAGTTTCTTTCCTAAAGGGAAACTTGTTGGGAAATAAGATCACATAGTATAGTAGTTAAAATAAAAAAAAATATCTATCCAGACTCCCATAATGACAAGATCGCGTCAAGTATTATGAAATAGGAAGGATGTTTTAGTGAGTTATACCCAGTCTATAGGAGCAAGCCCAATGACAACAACTCACTTCAATACAACTGGAAACTAGTTGTTCTTAGAAGGTGGTTGTGCAACTCCTGGTCTTCATCATGAACAATGAACAAAACAACTTCTACAACGATTCATATGGTCTCACCGCAAACTACAAACTGACTTTTCTCTCCTAGCAACAATCAAAGGACTCCTGCCTATAGAGTAGCCCACACTGACCAACTGAAACTCATGTAGTTCAACTAGAATGGAAGAAAAGGTGGTGTCCCTCCCATTGGCTTACTAGTCACCAACTTGCTCTCCCACAACAATGATTCTCAATTGTTTTCTCCCTTGTTATCCCTCCCTTTTCGGGTAGGACTTGCTCGGGATCTCTCAGTTACCACAACTAGAGAGGACAAAAATTGTTAAAGGAACTTATTCTCAGTTTCTTGTATTGTACTTTAGAAGCCCCCAATACCCCTCTATTTATAGGAGGGGTTTGGGTCAGGGTTCCCAGTCTGTACGAGATTGTACGGGAGAGAAAGGGACCAGAATATCGTGAGTTTTAGCAACATGTGAACACAGAAACAACCATTTGGTGACCCAGATAGTCATCTGATCACATGAGACAGTTGTCTCGCACCGCCAAATGGCCATTTGGTAGTTTTCTAAATGCATATATATTTGACAATTCGAGTTGAATTATATTACATATTAATTTCTTGCACCACAAGTATTGTGCAATTGAACAAGTTTGGGAAACATCCAGAACATTCATTTGGCCCCAACTGAGCTGTCTCACCCATGAGAAAGGCCTGTCTCATTCACCTAGATGTCTGTCTGGTGCACCTGAGTTGAGCCAATTTGTTCATCAGAATGAATCGGTCAGTTGACACTTAAATTTGGGCAGAACTTAGCCAATTTGAACTTGATCATCCTGACAATCCAAACGGCTATCTCAATACTTGAGACACTCATCTAGATGCTCAAACAGACATCTCAACACTTGAGATGGTTGATTGGCAGTTTATTTCGCCAACCTTTTGTTCTATTGTCTAAATTGAATACCTAATCACTTTAATAATCAATCCAATCAACATTAAAGATTAAAATCCTCTTCTAGATGAGTTCCTTTGTGTGTGACCATATAGGTTCCATATCACGTTGGTAGTGAATGTCCATAACTAGCTTATTACATCACAAGAGAGGAGTGGTGCCTAGTCACACATCAGTGCTACCCAAGTGAATGGAAAGTTGGAGAACAACTTGAACCTACAATCTATGTAAGGTGTTACAATGATTGTATAATTCCTTTATCGTTGATATCTAGGATGCACTTGAGGCATGGATGCATCATCCTCTCAATGTTGAATCTGTGTTCTCTGAACCAAGAGCAGAGTTTCTAAGATAATGTGACCTCAATATCATATATTGATTCACATGTACATGCACATGCATTTTTCAGTCTCACTTATCAAGTTGTCAGGATATCCTACTCTAATAAGAGGGAAAAATCCCAAATCTATCGCTCACAATCTATTCCCATGTGTCAAAGTCACCCAATCATCACCTTTATAACAACCCATGTTTCAAGACAGCGGTTGATGATGTCAAAGTGTACCTGACGACATGTGATGAATGCAGTGATTTCAGGTCTAAGAACCACAATCATCACTGTAACGTCCCCCGATTTTTAACTTCTCAAAACCCCATGGAGATGAGAAGACAAAATCCAAAAATGTTAAGCAATTGTATCAGAGTGCATTGCAGAAGCAATTTGCGCATACATGAACATACAACCATAACGTACTCAACCTTCAACATGAATATTAATTATAACATGAACTATTACAGATTACATTTACACATTGAATAGAAAATTTTACATAAGTCTATGAACATGTATGTTAATCAGGATCTTAACACAATAGGTAAACATGTACAACTACTCACATCCCATCCTTTTATCTCATGCTATCTCTGAACCTAAAACATACATGAAACAGCAAATCAACATAAAGTTGGTACGTGGTTGAAAGATACTATACTATGTTGGCATATTTAAAATACTTGAAAAAGAAGAAAGAAAAATGAAAGCATTATTTAAGGTACAGGCAAACCCAAGTTATTAACCATATTGTAGTGGACATGTATTACTATGGTGGACTTAGCACAAACATATATTATTGGGCCCTATCCCCACGTACCTTGTACCATTACGGATCTCCCCGTGTACCTTGTACCATTAGGGAGGTGCTAGTCAACATTAATATTTTCCCTCTCTAATAGGGAGATTAATGAACCATCAGTAACTACATTCCATTTTCTTTCTTTAGTGTTCTTATTGTTCAAGGTGGAAATGAAAATACATATAGATGTACATCCAACAAGATATTCAAATACATGCAAGCAAGTACTCACAATTATCATCCAGAAAAAACTAGTCTTATACTTATATCCACGTACCTGAGTTCATAGATTCATACTTATATTTTGGATCATCTACATCTCTGGTCATCACCTGATTAATAACAATTAAGCATCATTAATAAATGTACATCATAAATAATGGTATTTTAGGTCCAGATTAGGGTTTAGGTTAAATCTATGTTCAAACTGACCTTAACTAGTATGTAATATTTTTATACTGATCGAAAGGTCATTATTTAGGTCAGGTTCTATGTACATAATTTCCGGATCATTATCCATTTTCTAAAATTAGTATTAGGTTTAAAGCATCTAAAGCAAAATCCTCAAAAATGAATCATCAGAAGTCTACTCTAAAGGTTTCACTGTGAAGAGGGTATTTTTCTGAATCTATGGGTATTTTTGGAGCATTTATTGGCCAAGGATGCTATTTATAATGTATTTTATAAGAATACTTGTATTTTTGAGATTTAAAATTGATTTACCTAATCAACAGGGTCCACCACCAGAGGTGGCTCCCTTAGATTGGCCGGCATGCACTCCTGTGTTCTCCCACTTACTGGTGTGGTCAAGAGAGAACCGACTGGTTTAGCTGGCTGGATAACTCGGTCCGACTCTATATTTTCTCCCTTGCAGATTTGCATGCGAGGTAGAGCTGTGCCGCCGTAGGATGGGCCTGCGATGAGCTCGAAAGCTTCAACCCTCGCACCTATGTTCAACATGGATCCCTCCTTGAGATCAAGAACTAATAGTTAGGGTTTTCAACCTCCATATGACCTGGATGGTGGACTCGAGTTCATAATTGATGTGGTCGGCGTCCAAGGCTCCACCACAGAGAAGCAGGAAGGGGGGAAAGGTCAGTGATGGGTGTTGAATCAGGTGTGTCATCTAAGGGAGGTACCTTTGACTCAAGATCAGGCACCCAGGCTCGATCTTGGAGTTGTCTCCAAATTTCTGCTGCCGCCCAGATCAGAAGAGGGGGAAAAACCTGACCTTCAGGCCGGAGATGATGACTAGAGACAGTCAAAAGGAGACGGGAACTACAGGGTCCTTCGGTGCTTCCCTTGTGCCATTGCAGGAAACAAGGTGGGCAAAAAGTATTGCAGGTCCCCTCGATCCAAAAATAGGGCTAGAGGAGTCTACCGCCACAACATACTGGTGCAGTAGATGAAGAAAGGGGAAAGAACATGCTTCCCTCCTCAAGGCCAATGGAGATCTCCTGGAGATCTGACAGATGCTTACATACATGGGTCTTGGCTGCAAAAGTGATGGGAGACCTCAGGCCATTCTCTTCTTCTTCCCTAATGGACAATCTTCGAGGCCATGAAGATAGTAAATGCAGGCTAAACAATCTCTAGGATAAAAATGGAGGAGCATAATTGATTACTCCATTGCCTACTTCCTACTTATGGAAGTGCCTAAACTCACACAACCACCTGCGAGTTGTAATGGAGAGGGAGAGAGATATGGCTCCCAATGTTGCCTTCATACCCCTAGGAACTCCATCAGAGGGAGTTATTGGGATCCTTGAATCGTGATGGATTCAACAGATCATGTTAACGCCCCAAACTTCTCGTAACTGACTCCTTCCACGATACCTAGGGAAAGTGGCTACATGCTCCTGACCTTTTGGAGTTGGGTGATAATGAGGTCTTCATGAAGTTTCCTACTAGCAGGCAGAATCAGACCAAGCTTCCTATTGATTAGCCTCACGTAACTGAATTCACACTTCTTCATCTTGGGTAGGTTGCGTGAGACATAACATGTTCATCAACCTATAGTTCTCAATCTCCTTAATAAGAAAGATTCAAGTATCCTAAAATTTGGATAAATTTGCACAGGAACCTCAATATCTCTTTGTAGAATCATCTAAACATCCTAAAATTTTAGATATAGGTTCATAATATCCTAATATAGATTCTACCAAAATTTTGAGACACAAGTTCCAATTTTTGGTCATTGAGATAATTTCTTCAATCAACCTTATAAATACATTTATAAACCTTGACTTCATAAGCGTCCAAATTGACTAACAAGGTACCCATCATAATATAACCCAAATAGCATCATCATCAACCATATCTCTAATCACAAGTTTAGGTAAATTGAATTCAAATATTGAATAAATCACTTCATTCTAAGATTGGTCATCTTATGAATAACAATGAACCTCAAGTGTTATCTTTGGTTATTGGATCCTAAAATCATGGTTATTACATTCACCCCACCTTATGTGGAATTTCGTCCTCAAAATTCAACTAGTTTCACAATCATGGTGATATTAAAAGTTCAACTTCATAACAGTCACTACTTGTAGACTCCAATGTTGTTATAGTAGTTAATGAACTCTAAGTTGTCATCTTAGGTTTGTGAGCAAATAGGGGTGCACACTCTGCCTTATATCGGTCAAAGCATCATCAATCAGCTCAATCATAGCATGACATTATTTAAATATTAGGCTTACATCCCCTACCTCGCTAGAGGAAAATAGGTTTTATCATACATATGATGTTGAGAAGATACATTTTAGGGTTTCATTTTTTTTTCTCCACTCACCTAGGCAAGGTGAGATCAAGATTTCATGTAATTTATTAACAAAATTTTCACACTCAACATCATTATTATGATTTAATATCAACATCATTCTAGAATTTTATCCTTAGAAAAGGGCTTGATTTTTCATATTTACATATTAGGGTTTCACCCTATTGTGTGAGAGTTATCCTCAAACTTATATGGATAGATTGAGGAGGATTGTGGTTAGGCACTATATATTGTGATCATGTAATCTATGATCCTATTTTTTTTTTTTGCTCATGATTTCAAACTTATATCTTTCATGCATGATATAGAGGGAAAGAGAATATACTAAGCCAATCTTATCATGACTTCAGACTTGGATATTACATGCATGATATAGGAAGTGAATATGGAATAGGTCAAGCTTTTATGAGTGACTCCTCATATGTAAATCATCTATATAGCTCAAGTGAGGTATCTATCATCATATATTAAGAAAGAGAAGTGGAAGGAACAATATTTATGAGTATCTTATGCACAAGGCATTTTACTCGCATAACAAATGTTTCATATAACACCTCACTTGCAGCTAATCATATGTTCCACAACATAAGTCACTAAAGCTAGGATCTAACTCAGTCAAGGATTGAATTTTAATTTATGAGTTTTCTACCCATAACATTATTTGCACCCAACTCACACACATATGTTTGAATCATGCCAAAAGCACTCAACTCATCTACTCAGGAGTAACCCAGCTTAGGACACATCATTTCACATATATCACATATTTTGCATATATTGTAGGGTAGGTCCTATGACCTTCTCCTTGTGGGTCTCACTCTCTCTAGAATTCACCACGTATCTTGTCCTAACACTGGGGGTCCTTCTTTGTAAAAGAGCTTGAGGATCATGCATATTCAACCTTATCTTAACTTAGCTCATCTTAAATACCAAAAGGGAATCTAATTTCATCATCAAGACATAGCTTAGAATCTTGGAAATTGGATTTAGCTCATATATAACTTAGATCCATATAAAGAAACTTATATCACTAGAGGTAGAACTTAGATAACATCATCCATGCTTGTATCAACTATCATTCTATCATTCTATTGTCTATCTATCTATCACATATCCTTATAAGGTTTCAGACATCTAATCTAGATCTATTATCTCTTCTAGACTGATGTCACCCCCTTTCACTTAGGTTGCATGAACACCTAATAGTCTCCTATGTGAGGGACACCTTTTTATATTTACATATATATAATAAAATATTATATAGTTTTTCTCCGAGAAAGAAGACGTCATAGAAAATTGTTGAGGCTCGATCCGATTGGAAAACAAAACCAAACCAACAAATTCGAGTGTCCCACACACAGTAGATAGTCTAGTGCTATGTCACCTAGTGAAATGGTGAGAACAAGATGTAGACTAGTGTAGCCACCCAATACATATGAGCTCTATATGGAGAGGGTTTCACACACTTGCCTAAGCCTAGTTTGCGAACATCTACGTTCTAACTTAGAGGCTAAGTCAAACCTTATCCCTATAGACAACATACTAAGTTTCTAGGATTTAAATTGAAATGTGAGGATGTTGTTATCTATTTCATGGTGAGAAATTGTTAGGTGTAGCTATTGTTCATGCTCTGATAGCAACTGTAACGTCCCCAGATTTTTAACTTCTCAAAACCCCATGGAGATGAGAACACAAAATCTGAAAACGTTAAGAAATTATATCAGAGTGCATTGCGGAAGCAATTTGTGCATACATGAACATACAACATTAACATACTCAACCTTCAACATGAATATTAATTATAACATGAACTATTACAGATTACATTTACACATTGAATAGAAAATTTTACATAAGTCTATGAACATGTATGCTAATCAGGATCTTAACACAATAGGTAAACATGTACAACTGCTCACATCCCATCCTTTGATCCCATGCTATCTCTGAACCTAAAACATTCATGAAACAATGAATCAACATAAAGTTGGTACGTGGTTGAAAGATACTATACTATGCTGGCATATTTAAAATACTTTAAAAATAAGAAACAAAAATGAAAGAATTATTTAAGGCAAAAAATCAGGTAAACCCAAGTTATTAACCATATTTCAATGGACATGTATTACTATGGTGGACTTAGCACAAACATATATTATTGGGCCCTATCCCCGCGTACCTTGTACCTTTAGGGATCTCCCCATGTACCTTGTACCATTAGGGAGGTGCTAGTCAACATTAATACTTTCCCTCTCTAATAGGGATATTAATGAACCATCAGTAACTACATTCCAATTTCTTTCTTTAGTGTTCTTATTGTTCAAGGTGTAAATGACAATACATATTGATGTACATCCAATAAGATATTCAAATACATGCAAGCACGTACTCATAATTATCATCCAGCAAAAAATAGTCTTATACTTATATCCACGTACCTGAGTTCATAGATTCATACTTATATTCTGGATCATCTACATCTCTAGTCATCACCTGATTAATAACAATTAAACATCATTAATAAATGTACATCATAAATAATGGTATTTTAGGTCCAGATTAGGGTTTAGGTTAAATCTATGTTCAAACTGACCATAACTAGTATGTAATATTTTTATACTGATTGAAAGGTCATTATTTAGGTCAGATTCTATGTCCATAATTTCCTGATCATTTATCCATTTTCTAATATTAGTATTACGTTTAAAGCATCTAAATCAAAATCCTCAAAAATGGATAATCAGAAGTCTAATCTAAAGGGTCCACAGTGAAGAGGGTATTTTTCTGCATCTATGGGTATTTTTGGAGCATTTATTGGCCAAGGGAGCTATTTATAATGTATTTTCTAAGAATACTGGTATTTTTTAGATTTAAAATTGATTTACCTAATAAACAGGGTCCACCACCAGAGGTGGCACCCTTAGATTGGTCAGCATGCACTCTTGTGTTCTCCCAATTGCTGGTGAGGTCAAGACAGAACCGACCAGTTTAGCTGGCTGGATAACCCGGTCCAGCTCTGTATTTTCTCCCTCGCAGATCTGCGTGCGAGGCAGAGTTGCGCCGCGGCGGGATGGGCCTGCGATGAGCTCCAAAGCGTGAACCCTCGCACCTATGTTCAGCACGGATCCCTCCTTGAGTTCGAGCACTGAAAATGAGGGTTTTCAACCTCCATATGACCTGGATGGTGGACTCAAGTTCGTAGTTGATGTGGTCGGCGACCAAGGCTCCACCATTGAGAAGCAGGAAGGGGGGGAAGGTCAGTGCTGGGTGTTGAATCAGGTGTGTCATCTAAGGGAGGTACCTTTGACTCAAGATCAAGCACCCAGGCTCGATATTGGAGTTGTCTCCAAATTTCTGCTGCCACCTAGATCAAAAGAGGGGGGAAAACCTGACCTTCATGAAGGAGATGATGACTGGAGATAGTCAAAAGGAGACGGGCACTACAGGGTCCTTCGGTGCTTCCCTGGCGCCACTACAGGAACCAAGGAGGGGAGAAAGTATTATAGGTCCCCTCGATCCAAAAACAGGGCTAGAGGAGTATGCCACCACAACATATTAGCACAGTAGATGAAGAAAGGGGAAAGAAGGCTCTGCACTCCTCAAGGCCAATGGAGATCTGCTGGAGATGTGACAGATGCTTACATACATGGTTTTGGCTCCAAAAGTGATGGAAGACCTCAGGGTATTCTCTTCTTCAGCCCTGATGGACGATCTTCGAGGCCATGAAGATAGTAAATGCAGGCTAAACAATCTCTGGGATAAAAATGGATGAGCATAACTGATTACTCCATTGCCTACTTCCTGATTATGGAAGTGCCTAAACTTACGCATGCACATGCGAGTTGTAGTGCAGAGGGAGAGAGATATGGCTCCCAATGTTGCCTTCATACCCCTAGGAACCCCATCAGAGGGAGTTATTGGAACCTTGAATCGTGATGGATTCAACAGATCAGGTTAACTCCCAAACATCTCGCTATTGACTCCTTCGACGATACCTAGGGAAAGTGGCCACATGCTCCTGACCTTTCGGAGTTGGGTGATGATGAGGTCTTCATCAAGTTTCCTACTGGTAGGCATAATCAAGCCAAGCTTCCTATTGATCAGCCTCACGTAACTGAAGTCATGCTTCCTCTGCTTGGGTGGGTTGTGTGACACATAACATGTTCATCAACCTATAGTTCTCAATTTCCTTAATCAAAAAGCTTCAAGTATCCTAAACTTTGGTTAATTTGCATAGGAACCTTAATATCTATTTGTAGAATCATCTAAACATCCTAATATTTTACATATAGGTTCATAATATCCTAATATAGATTCTACCAAAATTTTGAGACACAAGATCCAATTTTTGGTCATTGAGATAATTTCATCAATGAACCTTATAAATACATTTATAAACCTTGACTTCATAAACATCCAACTTGACTAACAAGGTACCCATCATAATATAACCCAAATAGCATCATCATCAATCATATCTCTAATCACAAGTTTAGGTAAATTGAATTCAAATATTGAATAAATCACTTCATTCTAAGATTGGTCATCTTATGAATAACAATGAACCTCAAGTGTTATCTTTGGTTATTGGACCCTAAAATCATGGTTATTACAGTCACCTTCACTATGAGATTTAACTATGACCACCAATGATGGTTTCCATGTGTCACTCTCAAGGTAGGTCTATCTGATACACTGTTCCCTAACAGGTATCTGTGTGCTCGGTTTGATATTGCCATATCACGATTAATGAGATTTTGTCATCAACCAACCCACACTCTAGTCTTTAGTGTTATTGGTGTCTATCTACCTACCACATAAATAGCTTACTAGGGACATTATAATAATGTACATACTTTTAGCATTCCTATCATCTCATCCTTCCAAGTCACATACTTGAAGACATACATCATAAAGCATTGTCATTCTTTAGACATTCATATTGTTTCCTCATTATCTCATAACTGAATGAAATAAAAATAATTGGAAGCTTGCCTTTATGAGTATCAATCAAATCCTTTATGGTTTATGCCATGTTAATCATCACATCATTGACTCTCTGGGCATACCTTACCAATAGACTCCCACTTGCACTTAGATCCAATTACCCACGAATCTCATTCTTAGTTATCTAAATGTGTCCATCGTGTTTCTACTGCACAAGTGTTTTATCTAGTGGGCTACCAACACTTTGCTATTTTGTCATTACGTTGCATGTTTCATACCTCTTCACTCTGATATGAAACCACCGTAATATGGCATTTGGTATTGTTTGCCTAAAAAGTAGCTCCATTGTTGTCACAGTACTTCTACTGAGTCATTAATGGTTGGAACATCTATAAGTTCATCACATGAGCTTCGAGATCCATATAGTATCACTCTGTGTTCATAACTCAATTATACTCAGCTTCTATTGTAGAATAGAGTTAATGGCTATTAGCTTGAAACCCTTCCAACTAATAACACTTTTCTAGCTTTTAAAACAAATATATTTTATTCTAATCTTTTTTTCATTACGGAATCTTTCGTCGATGTAATCTTTTACATCCAACTCTTCTTTTTATTGCTATCATTATTGACTAGCAATCTATCCTTAAGTACATTAGAAGTACTCATGGTTGTCTTTAATGACATTCCAATAACCTTTATTGGAATTTAGTATCATATTGTCATATCTATACATATAAGATTATATGGGGTAAGTACATTTATAACATTTATGATAGATCCATCATATGTCATCTAATTCATGATATTACCATTCTTCACCAAAATTAGAATATAAGGTTCATGACAGACAAATCCACATTCTCTCTCATTGAATCTTTCTCATGTCAAACTCTTTCAACAGATTGCTATTTTTATGCGCTCAAACTATCATTGTGAAACATTCAATTACTGTCCCATATTCTTGATCCTTATCTCATAAGATTTTTCACTTAATCCTTCATTGCTGAAGGGGTTTTCCATGCCAGATCTCAATATTGACATGTTATTCCTCATCACATGTGGAATATTCATATATGATCCCACTAAATCTTTTGTAATCATAGATTCCATCTTTTATCTTAATTCAAGTCAAACTCTTTGACTATCTTGTCAAATTAAAAGATCCATTCACTAAGATGCTTGTTTCAATATAAGATTGAATTTTGTAATCATATACTTTATTTGCATTCTTGAAGTTATAAAACCTTTTAGGTCATGTCATGTACACATCCTCTAATGTATTACTTTTAAGGAATCCAATTTTAGATTCATATGCAAAATCTCTTAGTCTAATTTAACTACAACAACAAGATTGACAATAGGTAAATGAATTTTCTCATGTTCAACAGCTTGAATTGATTTGAAAACCTATTCAACCAATATGTCCTTTTATGTTGTCCACGTAAATCTTTGCCACAAGACCTTATTGCACCCTTTAGGTACTACCCCTTTAGGTGGAGCTATCAAGTTCCTACCTTGTTAGCTTACATGGACCCCATAATGGACATGAGCCATTACTCAAATCAGGATAATCAATAGTTTCTAGTTGATTAGTTGGCTCATCCTGTTATGTCCAACTAATCTAAATCGTTGGATCCCCCAATCTCAGATGTTCTCTACTAGAACTATTTTATTATGTGTTATGTGATGAACCTGAGACTCCACAACAACTTATGATTCTCATGGTTTTCATTGTATTGTTGACCTCAAACATTTTAAGTGTGACTTTTAATCCTACTGATTCTTGAAGAACTTAGTTATCCTATCAAAAAAACACTTTCTTTATTTGAATGGGATTAATAGTAGCATTCAACAATCATGGTTTGTGGATAAACCTTTTCATGAAACTACTTTCTCAATGTAGGTTACAATCCTTTAGACATATTGAGACATTCCCAAACCATATCATATATGATGTCTTACAAACCATTTAGATGGTACATAATTTATTTACAGGTATATATTCTTGAGGATAAGAAGATTGGATTAATTGATAATCATATCACGACTCATCATGGTATAATTCCTTTATTCTAACACAACATCATGTTCATATGGATTTGACTTGTGATACATTATCATAGATCTTTCTGAAGATTCTCAAGGTATTCATGTAAAGTATTTCTACATTTGATCTCATCAAAGTTTCTTAATACTTTCATCCAAATCATACTTCATTTATAATCTCCTTGAACATTTCATGATATTTCCATTTTACTGAGTATGTATCATAATATTACCAATAAATGAATATGAGGTATAAGTAATTATCTTTAGAATTTATTCCATAAGATCTTCATGCATCACATGTATGAGGTCTAATGGAAGATTATCCTTTCACTTCATCTAGTAAAGGATATCATGTCACATCACGCATAAATAAGGATTTGCATGTTTCCTTAGGTTTGATAACCAAGGGATTCTAGATTAACATCAGTATGTATTCTAGACATGCATTTCTTATATGTATGTCCAAGGTGACTTTTTCTAATGATGGTCTTGAGTTATCAATTATAATTCTTTGGTATTAACACTATAAACATTCATCTCAAAATATTTCGTACAAAGACCACTTAGATGTTTGGGCATTGCCACACAAGATCATATCTTTTGAAATAGAATGATTAATATCTCACTTTATTGATTTATCATCCTTTTCATACAAGATTCTTTAAATTAAATGTTTCTATTTGATGTCATAATAAAATAGAAGTTCTAGTAACTCTATTACATGCCCATTGAGCTAAGATAAATTTAAATGTAGAATAAAGCTTCCGCAACTCTTGCTCTACCTTTTCCATATTTGTCCTTCCATGAAGGCTTTTACATCTTTTTAGATCATGTACATCAGTATGTCATATCTCTGTTTAATATCACATATCAATTTGAATAAGTAACTAAATTTATCTTATAACATTTATTCCTGAACTGGAGGCCTTTATGCCTTCTTTCTTCTTCTTTAATTCCTCTAACCATAGCGGGAAATTTCTTTTCTAATGTCTAGGCTGGTGACAATGGTGGCAATGACCTCTTATTTTCTTCACACCTCTCTTTGCTTTGAAATCTGAAGACTTGGGATTCGGGATATCTTTAGAACTATTCTTAGCTTTGCCTTTGCATTTAGGCTTCCCCTTTGTCTTGTTGATCATCATCACATACATGAGCGTGTCTTTCTTCATTTGTGTCTCAGCTTTTCTCAACATACCTAACAACTCTGTCAATGACTTCTCAAAGTCGTTCATGTTGTAGTTCATGAAGAACTAACTATATGAGTCTGGCAAGGATTTTAGAATCAAGTCAGTGGAAAACTCGACTGAAGGAGAATCCCATTCTAGCTAGGTTCTTCACATACCCAATAAGCTTGAGTACATGAGGACCTAATGTATCTCCTTCTTCCATGATATATTTGAACAACACCTTAGATACATCATTCTCTCTTATCTTTCCTGATCATGGAACATGTTCTTGAGATGTGTGACCATGTAAATAACACCCATATTTTCATGTTGCCTTTACAACGCATGGTTAATGGAGCATAGCGTCAGATGTTTGACATCCATGGAATCTTCACTATGCTTCTTATGAGCATCCTTGTCATCTGTTGGTGCATTTTTAGGTGATTCATTTGGTGCTAAAATTTCTAGGATATAGAGCTTGCACTCCTGTGTGAGAATGATTATCAACATCCTAACATAGTCATGGAAGTTGTTCCCAATTAGTTTTTCCTTCTCAAAGACCAATTACAGAGAACAATGATTGTTGTTTGTTTCCATTTGATTCCACAAAAGAATTTGCAATATTGTCAAAAACTTATATTTGATTCGATTTGATTCACGCCATGTGATAATAATTAGGTCTTTAATTCATTATTGTTCTCATTATTTTGATCAAATTGACAACCCTCAAGTATCAATTCAAAAAATTCCAACAAAAAATTTTCTAATGAGCTAAGATGCATATTTGGTCAAATCATGAGTCAGCTAAGGTCCATCATCCACAACTTGATTATTTATGTAGGAAATCATGCCAATTGCATCACATGCAACTCTTGGATAGATGATATGCACAACTCCTTGACATAATCATTTGTATGATTCTGGGCTTAGGCTCTCTAAGTCACTAGTTGACTCTGACCTAGTAGCCAACGTGATAGATATGCACCATGCTTTGTGCAAATCTACATATCTACCATCACACTTCCCCGAGATAGACGGTGCATTATGGTTTGTGCAAATCTATGTTTGGTTGATCAAGCTTTTCATGTGTTGCTAATGGAAAGCATATTAGACTTAATATGTTTGATTTGAGGGGTTTCTTATATATATCATATATATGCATATATTGTATCTAATCACCATACAAGCTATATCCCACAATGTAAACATGCAATGTAAAACAAAAACTGATTCTTATGGTCATGTGTACTTGTAATTCCTTGGAGCCATAATGAATTACTACCACCTAGGTCAATCATCACAACTCATGTATGAGCTTTCTGTTGGTGTAGACATATGTTTCCTGATCTGGGTAGATCAGTTCAACACTTGAACCGGTCATTTTTCCTCTTGTCCGATCGGTAGGTCCTCCAGTATGGTCTTCTGGCCTCCTATCCAACCTATGTTTGGACTCCTTCCAAATGGTCAGTTGGGTCCACCAGGCGGTCGTATGGATCCGTCATTCTATCCTCCATGATCCTCTTGAAAGTCGGCTTGTCTCATGAACTTGTCGTCTAATCCAGTGATGATCACCTTCCTCATTGTTGTAAGAAAAGAAACTATCCAATTTGCAATTAAACTATTACATGGTAATGAGAAACCTTGAGTTACATTCGAGAAAAGAAAAGGTAGGAAAGAATTAACTTTACACTGGGAAGAGGGAGGCATAGTCTCGATATGCAAACCGAGATCCACATGAACAAAAACCAAACCATCCAACCACACTCGGATATAGGATTTTGGCTATAACCACGCTACACATCCAACATCAAAACTACTTTTAGTGGAACACATGTAATTTGCATATATATGTATATATATATTTGTGTGTGTGTCTATATATATATATATATATATATATATATATATATATATTTGTGTGTGTGTCTATATATATATATATATATATATATATATATATATATATATATATATATATATATATATATGGGAGCCGATCTTATACGGACTACAGACTCTACGGACTAACGCGGTGTCCCAGTTTTGCTGTTAGCGCCGTTTCTAATTATGCGAGACACAGACTTCTGTTTCTTTATTTTTTAACTTTTTCTATTAGCAGAGCCCCGCACTTCACGTACCAGAAGATAATTCAAAGATTTTCTTTCCATAGAAATAGTTGGAGCTAAGTAGATGACACGTGACTGTATATCAATTAGTCGTATGTAATTATAGCTACTCTCATAGGCACTTCTGTTTCCTTGTTATCTGATCCCCACACATCTTGAATTTCATAGTCCATATTTTATTACCCGAACACATCCACAGTTTCGTCAAAGTTCTGCCTACGAATCTGTATTGTATTTTTCTTTGCATCAAAAATAACGCCTTGTACAAGGGATAAGAGCGAGAGGGTATCTTCCCTACAATAGCAAGTCTGAAAGCCTATTCATGTTGAGTCTCTTCTCGCAAATAACTTCACGGCGGCGATCATAGTGTTGGGTTTTTAGGGGAGACAGAGAAGGCAGCGGAAACAAAAATTTCTCCCCCAACCCATACCGAGGAAACGCGTCAACGTCTATATAATAGGAAAGGATGGTTTGTGGAATCATACCTTGTCCTGAGGCTTGCTCGGCGACAATACCTCACGCAATGCGCGGTCTTCAACTCCGGACTTCGACGGTGTCTGTGCAGCTCCTGGTCGCATCGGGACTGACAACTCCTACTCGAACCGGACTGTCGGATGACAGTTGTCCTCCTAAGCGGCAATGTCCTCCCGCCTCTGTAGTAGTCCACACGGACCACCTAGAACTCCACTCTCCTTGTCCCACAAGGAAGTGGAAGGAGTCGCACCCTCCTGTTGACGTACTAGTCCCCAACACGCTCTCCTGCCTCCTGTTGCAACTGCAGTTGTCCTTCCCTTGCTGCACCTCCCTTTTGCGGGAAGCACTTGCTCGGGCTCTCTCACGGTTACCAAAACCAGAGAGAACGACAACTTGCAGAGCAACTGGTTGCACTGAGCTATACTTTGAGAAGCCCCCAATACCCCTATATATAGGAGAGTCATGGGACAGGGTTCTCCATCCCGGGCAATGCGGGACTAAAGCAGGAGTAGAAGGGTTCAAGAATTTTCCACAAAAAGCAACCGGTTCGCAACTTGAAATGATCGATTCACAACTGAACCGATCGGTTCGGCCATTGAGCCGATCGGTTGGACCTGAGCTGATCGTTTGGGGCACTCCAACCGATCGGTTGGTGCCCTGAACCGATCGGTTCATGGTCCTAATCCGGCTCAAAAAGACTTTCCTTGTTTCTTTCCCAATTGGTATCGAATACCAATATTATTCCCAATCGAATTGGGCAATTTGAAACCAAAGGAAAATTCTTGCCGACATGACTTTTCCCAACTGGTCGATTGCACCAGTTGAGCCGATCGGTTCAACCCTTGAACCGGTTGTTTCAACCTGGGCATGAGCCGATCGGCCTGGACACTCCAGCCGACCGGTTCAGCATCCGCAGCCGACCGGTTCATCACATGAGCCGATCGGTTGGGAGCACAGGTTGGGCAAAATAAGTCAATTGCAATTTCAATCAATCCGATACTCCAATCAATGCGTCCAACACCTTGAACCATATGATATTGAGCTATCGACTGATTGAGTTTTTAATTGAACTACTAAACTCCTTTAGTAATCAATCTAAACATTGCTTGTGGACAAAACTCCTCTTCCAGGTTAAATCCTATGTGTGTGACCCTGCAAGTCCATTTCACGTTGGCAGTGAAAGTCCATAACACTTATGACTTCACAAGAAAAGAGCGGTGTCTAGTCACACATCAGTGCTACCCAAGTGAAAGTAGAAAGTTGGAGAACAACTTTCATCCTATAATCCGTGAATGGTGTTACAGCGAATGTATAATTCCTTTGTCACTGATATCCCGAATGAACTCGAGGCATGGAACAGTCATCCTGTCAACGTTCATTCACTTCCTTGATCTTAGAGTAGACTGGAAGAGATATGTATGACATCCGTATTATATACTGATTCACACATGCGTGCACACCTTTCTCAATCCTACTCATCAAGTGGCCATGGATATCAAACTCCCTCAGGAGGGACAAATCCCATATCTATCACTCACCCCTCAAAAGCCCCATCTATCAAAGCCACCCAATCATCACCTTTATAACAACCCATGTTTCAGGACTGTGTTTGATGATGTCAAAGTGTGCCCAACTACATGTGTTGAGTGAAGTGATTTCAGGTCTAAGAATCACACTCACCACCATCACTGTGAGTACTGACTGTGACTACCATCTCATGGTTCCATGTGTCAAACTCACGGTGGGTCTGTCCGGTACCTTGTTCTCTAACAAGTACCTATGTGTTTGGTTTGATATCTCTATATCATGACTAATGAGATTCTGTCATCAACCAACACCACAATCTAGTCTTGTGTGTCATTGTTGTCTATCTACCTTCCACAATGACATCCGACTAGGGACATAACAAGAATGTACAACCTCTTAGCATCTGTATGATCTCATCGTTCAGGTCCTTAACCTGAAGGCATACGTCATTGAGTACTGTCATTCTCTAGACATTCAATCTGTTCTATCACTATCTCATATGACTGAACCAGAAAGAATTGGAAGCTTGCCTTTTATGTTTATCAAATCAATCTTAATGTATCCCACCAATCATCCCATGATTGGCTCTCAGGGCATACATACCAACAGACTCCCACTTGCACTGCGAGCCAATCACCCATGAATCATATTCATAGTGATCTTCAAACATGTCCCACATGTTACTGTGCTCTAGTGCCAACATAGTGAGTACTGACAACATCTTGCCAAAGTCTGTACAAATTGCATGTCTCGCATCTCTTCACTGTACGTCATACGTATGAGATGGAGTTGCCATAATATGCGATCTAGTATTCTAGTGCTAACCTTTGGCCACATTGCATGATCAAGGATTCCAGACTTATCATCAATGAGTGGAATATAAGTTCATTTCATGAACTTTCAGATCCATATAGTATCCACTGTTGTTCACTAACACATAGATACTCGGTATTTCCTTTTAAATGGTTTTATTGGAACACTTCCAATTATCAACAAACATTCTCTTTTATACATCGCATGTATATTTTGCGATTAATTTTCTGTCCTTTCGGAAGTTCGCATCAATGTAACTATTTACATCAAACTCTTCCTTATCTCCATAGAACTAGCACTTATCAAGTTCTCATGGTATTCCAGTAACCCTTACTGGAAATAGACAGCCATCCACTCGTCATGTCACACATGTGAGTTATCAAGATGAGCACATCATATTGCCATGTCCTACATACAAGATGATGAATGCATTTTATTCTTGCCATGTCATACATGCAAGATAATGGGATGATTACATACATGATAGATCCATATCTATTCTTATAGTTCCCATTCTTCATAAGAATTGGACACTTGGCCTTGGGATACTAACTCCATGTAACATGGAAAAGTTTTCTCCCACTGAATCTGTGCATACCGAACACTTCAGTACAGATTGCCAATGTATGCTCTCTCTTTCCAGGTCAAGAGATTTTCGAGAACTATCTCTATAGATCTCTATTCCTATCACATAGGAAACATCTCTATCTTCCTTAAAGATAATTTCCACATTTGGATTTCCAATCTAGAACATTTCCATTTCACATCAATATGTGGAATGTGAATACGCTCCCACTAAATCACAGATCCCTTCTTTATCTTTGACATATCAGTCAAAATAAAGATCCAATTTTGATTTGCTTGTACTCAATCAATCACATTGATTAGTCCATTGTAACTTATAGACTTCATTTGCATTAGTGGATTCATAAACCTTATAGGCTGTGTCACGTACACATCCTGGTTTTATTCCTCATAGGAATGCGGTTTTAGTATCCATATGCCAAATGTCTTAGTCATGAAGTTGCAATCAACAAGCACCATCCTTCTCAAAATGTTATCCATGTGTCTTAACACTTAAGACTCATCTGCACTTATGGATATGATCCAATGAGTGCTACCATCAAGGTCATACCTTATGGTTCACATGGAAGTCATTTAGGATGTAATGGTTTTAAACCATAACTCAAGATTCGGTTCCTCATATTCATCTTGATAGTTGACTCATCACATGAACAACTCATCACATAGATAATTGAGGTGTATCTGTTAAAGATATAAGAACTCACAACCCTTGTTATTCTTAATTTCTTTTATTAGTGTGGGGTATTCTTTTATTAAGAAGAATTCAGTTATTTGATAATCATTCTCTAACTCCTTAGAGTATGATTCCTTCTTGATTTAGACATCACCATGCCTTAATCATGAGTTCACTATGATACACTATCATAATCACTCATAAGGATCTCAAACATTTGGCCCAAGTATTTCATTCATTGATCTCATCAAGAATTAATACTTTACCAAATTTGTACTTCATTTATGATAATCTTGAACATTTCAAGATATTCATATTGGTATTTCTCTAAACACCATTTGAAGTAATAGCATTTATTCCAATAGGTATGTAAATACATCACATGTGTTATACCTAATAGGATAATCACTCTCCCACTACATTAGTGAAGATTGATCAATCATGTCCAAGATATTCATGTCTCTTACTGGTTCTCTAACCAAAAGAGTCTAGTTTTATCCATCACATGGAAACTAGAATTGAATTTCTCATGATTAATGCTAATTAAATTGTTTGAGTTATCTATAACTTTTAGGTATCGTCTTATCTTATGCATATCAAATATCACAAGATAAATAAGGCATTGCCACAAAGATCACATCTTTTAGATTGAAAAGACAACTTTATTGATTGCCATCATTGTCATACAATATGCAAAATAAAGTGTTTCTATCTATTGGCAAGTATGAAATAGCAGTTCATAACTGTATTACATGCCTTATTGGCTGAAAATAAACTAAAGTATTCCTATCTATAAAGGCAACACTTGCCCCAAGTAAGAATGCTTTACACTTTACATCTTGATATCATATATCTCAAAAGTGTTACAAGTTTACTTTCATGACACCTTTAAGTAGAGGCTTCAGTCGCCTCCTTCTTCTTTTGTTCTTCTAGGTAGAGAGGACAATTCCTTTTCCAATGTCCTGGCTTTTGACAATGGTGGCAATTTCCTTTCTTGGTCACGCCTCCCTTGGCCTTGAGAGCTGAAGATTGCTTGGACTCCTGGCTAGCTTCAGAACCTTTCTTAGCTTTGCCCTTGCCCTTGCGCTTGGACTTGCCTTTCTTGCTCGTGATCACCATCACGGACTTAGGCTTGTCCTTCTTCATTTGTAACTCGGCTGTCCTCAACATGCCCAACAACTCTGACAGTGGCCTATCAAAGTTGTTCATGTTGTAGTTCATCACAAACTGACTGTAAGATTCTGGCAACGATTGCAGTATCACGTCAGTAGCCAACTCTTGGCTCAGTGGAAATCCCAGTCTCTGCAGGTTCTCCACATACCCAATCATCTTGAGTGTGTGAGGACCAACTGGATCTCCTTCTGTCATGACGCACTTGAACAACTCCCTAGAAACATTGTACCTCTCTTGCCGTGCCTGATCTTCATGCATGTTCCTGAGATGCTGAATCATCTCTATGACACCCATGTTCTCATGTTGCCTCTGCAACTCATGGTTCATTGAACATAGCATCAAGCACTTTGCATCAATGGCATCATCAGAATGCTTCTTGTAAGCATCCCTTTCTGTCCTTGGTGCATTAGGAGCGGGTTCCTCTGGAATTGGAGTATCCAGGACATAGAGCTTACGCTCTTGAGTGAGAACAATTCTCAATGTCCGATACCAGTCGTGGAAGTTTGTCCCATTTAGCTTGTCCTTGTCAAGGACGGATCGCAAAGAAAAGTTGTTGTTGTTTGTTGCCATTTGAACTACAAAAAGAAAAAATGCAATTTTAGTCCAAAACTCATTTTTGACTTATTTGATTGATTTGAAAATTTGACGATATAATTAGGCCTTTAATTAATTATCGCTCCCACTATTTTAGTTCAAATTGATAGCCCTCACCATCAATTCGGAAGATTGCAGCGTACAACCTTCTAGTGGGCAAGATCCTAAAATCCTCTAAGTTATGAGTCAGCTTTGGCTGATCGCCCACAACTTAGATCTCTCAGGTAGGCAACTCTTGCCAATTGCATCATATGCAACTCTTGTTGAATGAACATGCACAACACCTTGCCATGAACATTCCTTGCCTCTGGGCTTAGACGCTCTAAGAATCACCAGTTAAGTCTAACCCAAAAGCCGACACGGTAAACATGCACCCTGCTTTGGCAGAACCTACATGTCTACCCTTCACACTTCCACAAGATGGACGGCGCACCACGCTTTGGCGTAACCTACGCTTGGTCGATCAAGTTTTCCATGTGTGTCGCTAATGGAAGGCATCTAAAACTTAATATTTTAATGAGGGATTTGGTTTTATATACATATACATATCCAATCACCACAATACATAGTAAGTATCATATACATGCTATATCCCACAAAAAACATGCACAAACGATAAAAGCACTGATTATGGCCATCCTAATGTGATTCCTCGAGCCAAGAGGAATCACGGTCATCTAGGTCTACATCACATGCAACCTATACAAGATGAACTCTGTGCCTTGCCATCCGAGTAGATCAACTCATCACATGAAAGATCTGTACTCTTCAGCCGGTCGTCTGGGTGCCACCAGCCGATCGGTTGGCTCCTCCAACCGATCGGTTCGCCTGGTCGTCGTGCATCTCGTCATGTCCGCCACCCGCTCGTCTCGCTCCTCGAACCGGTCATCAACCGATCGGTTCACTCCTTGAACCGACCGTCTGGAAGGTCAACCGATCGGTTCACTCCTTGAACTGACCGTCTGAGCAGTCGTCTTGATGTCCGCCGGTCTTTGACATAACAGGAAATAAAATCCTATTCTATTTATTACATTGCTTTAAAAAGGAAACCCCGAGTTACATTCGGGGGGAGCAAAGGTAGGAAAGAATCTCAAATTATTTCGAGTTACATCGGGACTAAGAGAGGGAAGATTGGTGCGCAGACCGAGATGCAAGCAACCACAAACAACCACACACAGATAGGGGTTTATAGGCCATAATCATGCTACACACATCCACCACAAAACTCATTTAAGGGCGACGTGTATCGAGTGCATTAATAATACATATCATATATGTAATTTGAGATTTGTGGATTTAGGATTGGACATGCATAAAGCCAATATTATTTGCATCGCATGCAATAAATAAAGGCGACAAACCAAAATTGATCATATCGATATTCCCAAAATATAGAGCAGTTGACGTGGCTCTGATACCACTATTGGGCTTTTAGGGGAGACAGAGAAGGCAGCGGAAACAAAAATTTCTCCCCCAACCCATACCGAGGAAACGCGTCAACGTCTATATAATAGGAAAGGATGGTTTGTGGAATCATACCTTGTCCCGAGGCTTGCTCGGTGACAATACCTCGCGCAATGCGCGGTCTTCAACTCCGAACTTCGACGGTGTCTGTGCAGCTCCTGGTCGCACCGGGACTGACAACTCCTACTCGAACCGGACTGTCGGATGACAGTTGTCCTCCTAAGCGGCAGTGTCCTCCCGCCTCTGTAGTAGTCCACATGGACCACCTAGAACTCCACTCTCCTTGTCCCACAAGGAAGTGGAAGGAGTCGCACCCTCCTGTTGACGTACTAGTCTCCAACATGCTCTCCTGCCTCCTGTTGCAACTGCAGTTGTCCTTCCCTTGCTGCACCTCCCTTTTGCGGGAAGCACTTGCTCGGGCTCTCTCACGGTTACCAAAACCAGAGAGAACGACAACTTGCAGAGCAACTGGTTGCACTGAGCTGTACTTTGAGAAGCCCCCAATACCCCTATATATATAGAAGAGTCATGGGATAGGGTTCTCCATCCCGGGCAATGCGGGACTAAAGCAGGAGTAGAAGGGTTCGAGAATTTTCCACAAAAAGCAACCGGTTCGCAACTTGCAATGATCGGTTCACAACTGAACCGATCAGTTCGGCCATTGAGTCGATTGGTTGGACCTGAGCCGATCGTTTGGGGCACTCCAACCGATCGGTTGGTGCCCTGAACTGATCGGTTCATGGTCCTAATCCGGCTCAAAAAGACTTTCCTTGTTTCTTTCCCAATTGGTATCGAATACCAATATTATTCCCAATCGAATTGGGCAATTTGAAACCAAAGGAAAATTCTTGCCGACATGACTATTCCCAACTGGTCGGTTGCACCAGTTGAGCCGATTGGTTCAACCCTTGAACCGGTCGTTTCAACCTGGGCATGAGCCGATCGGCCTGGACACTCCAGCCGACCGGTTCAGCAACCTCAGCCGACCGGTTCATCACATGAGCCGATCGGTTGGGAGCACAGGTTGGGCAAAATCAGTCAATTGCGATTTCAATCAATCCGATACTCCAATCAATGCGTCCAACACCTTGAGCCATATGATATTGAGCTATCAACTGATTGAGTGTTTAATTGAACTACTAAACTCCTTTAGTAATCAATCTAAACATTGCTTGTGGACAAAACTCCTCTTCCAGGTAAAATCCTATGTGTGTGACCCTGCAGGTCCATTTCACGTTGGCAGTGAAAGTCCATAACACTTATGACTTCACAAGAAAAGAGCGGTGTCTAGTCACACATCAATGCTACCCAAGTGAAAGTAGAAAATTGGAGAACAACTTTCATCCTACAATCCGTGAATGGTGTTACAGCGAATGTATAATTCCTTTGTCACTGATATCCCGAATGAACTCGAGGCATGGAACAGTCATCCTGTCAACGTTCATTCACTTCCTTGATCTCAGAGTAGACTGGAAGAGATATGTATGACATCAGTATCATATACTGATTCACACATGCGTGCACGCCTTTCTCAATCCTACTCATCAAGTGGCCATGGATATCAAACTCCCTCAGGAGGGACAAATCCCATATCTATCACTCGCCCCTCAAAAGCCCCATGTGTCAAAGCCACCCAATCATCACCTTTATAACAACCCATGTTTCAGGACTGCGTTTGATGATGTCAAAGTGTGCCCAACTACATGTGTTGAGTGCAGTGATTTCAGGTCTAAGAATCACACTCACCACCATCACTGTGAGTACTGACTGTGACTACCATCTCATGGTTCCATGTGTCAAACTCACGGTGGGTCTGTCCGGTACCTTGTTCTCTAACAAGTACCTATGTGTTTGGTTTGATATCTCTATATCATGACTAATGAGATTCTGTCATCAACCAACACCACAATCTAGTCTTGTATGTCATTGTTGTCTATCTACCTTCCACAATGACATCCGACTAGGGACATAACAAGAATGTACAACCTCTTAGCATCTGTATGATCTCATCGTTCAGGTCCTTAACCTGAAGGCATACGTCATTGAGTACTGTCATTCTCTAGACATTCAATCTGTTCTATCACTATCTCATATGACTGAACCAGAAAGAATTGGAAGCTTGCCTTTTATGTTTATCAAATCAATCTTATTGTATCCCACCAATCATCCCATGATTGGCTCTCAGGGCATACATACCAACACATAGGACTACATTAACATGGAGGGACGCAACAGGTGAATCAATAGTTTAAAAAATTGTCTTTGAAATAAGACATGTCTCTTTTCTTTTTTTATATAAAATTATACTTTTACCAAAGCGTTCCATCTTCCTTCTACTTCAATGAATTGTTAGTTGAGTATTTGTATAAGATAAAAGTACGTACAACAACATAGTTCCAGACTTGTCTAGTATAGGTAGATAGATGATATGTTTTTACTAAAAGGTACTAGTAAGTATGTTTGGTGATTGCATGTTTATTTTGTGTATGAATAAGCATTACTAATCATTCAGATGTCAAAATGATGATGTTGATCTAATCAATGTGGTTGATGATGGGAATCTTGAAGTTGAAGACAATGAGACGCCACAAGTTGAGAGGAGTTTTAGCGACGTTGATCCAATTAATGTGATTGATGATGAGATTCATGAGGTTGAAGATAGCGGGAGGCCACAACTTGGGAGTACCTTTGAGTCATTAGAAGAAGGTGAATCCTTTTACTACACTTATGCTAAACAAATAGGATTTGGTGTGCGCAAAAACACTACAAAAAGTCACGGCAAGGAAAAAAAACTTTATTGGAAGGAGTATGTATGTTGTAAAAAAGGGAAAAACGTGCTAAATATGCTTCTGGTGATGTTGAAAGTCACGTAAGCAAAGTGAGTAAAAGAAATAGAGGCTTAACAAGAGAAGGATGTCTTGCTAAATTGGTGCTTCGTAAGGATGGTATTGGGAAATGGGTTGTGCATTCATTTGTTGAAAACCACAACCATACTTTGTCTACTCCTCGAAAAACTTCATTTATAAGATCTCATAGAACGGTAAATCCAGCAATCAAGTGTCTCCATGACAATTTTCAAGAAGCAAATATTAGAACATCCAAGTTGTTGACTGTTCTTGATATAGAGAGTGGAGGCTACCATAATATTGGGTGTACTGAACGCGATCTTAGAAATTATGAAAGAGATAAAAGGCAAGAAATCAAGGAGCAAGATGCACAAATTTTAATAAACCAATTTAGAGAAGAAAAGGATATCAATCCATCATTTTAATATGCATATAGTGTTGACGATGAGAATAGATTAACTCATGTTTTCTAGGCAGATGGGCTTTCAAGAAAAGCATATTCAAGATTTTCAGATATTGTTATATTTGATACAACTCATGACACCAATCAATATTCTCTTGTATTTGCACCATTCACGGGGATTAACCACCATCGACAGTCAATAAATTTTGGTTGTGGATTAATTAAGGATGAGAAGACTTCCTCTTTCACCTGGTTGTTTGAAAAATTTCTAGAGGCAATGTCTGGAAAGCCACCAAATGTTATTATTACAGATCAAGATCCTGCAATGACGACTGCAATTCGAAATACTTTTCCGAGTGCACATCATAACTACTGTATTTGGCATATCCTTGATAAAGTTCCTGAAAAGTTAGGTGCTATATCAAAGAAGTCTTTGTTTATGGATACTTTTAATTCATGCATTAGACAATCTAATAGTCCTGATGATTTTGAAAAGAGATGAAAGGATATTATTGATGAAAATGGTTTACAAGAGAATGGGTGGCTGCACTCTATATACAACCTAAGGCATAAATGGGTTCCAATATTTTCAAAACACATCTTTACTGTAGGTACGCTACATTTTTTTGTAATGTTAGTATGAGTTAAGATTTCATAATGTTTAGTACTTTATATTTGACCTTAACTTTGTAGGAACAAAAAGTAGCCAACGAAGTGAGGGCATGAATTCATTTTTAGTGGGTATGTTGGAAATAAAATATCTTTAGAAAAGTTTTTTTGCCGCATTGCAAGGGCTATTAGGCGTCAAAGACATAATGAGAAAAAATCTGATCATGACACAAAATATACAAAACCCAAACTGTGAACAAAACTACATGTTGAGTTTCAAATGGCACCAATTTATACAAGAGTCAACTTCAATAGATTTCAAGATGAATTATTGGAGAGCCTTTATTATGTTACTGAATCAGTCCAGAATGATGGCCATGAAAAATCCATGATTGTTCGAAACTATCAATGTTTTACAACATCTTATAATGTTTGTTACAAGGCAAGCGAGAAAACTGCTACATGCACCTGTATGCTATTTGAATCAGAGGGCATCCCATGTCGACATGTTCTTGCTGTTTTAAGAAATGAAATGCTGATCGAGTTTCCTGCCTACTACATTATGAAAAGATGGACCTCAGATGTTATGAAGGATACTGCATTTGATGATGAAGGTATTTCTCTTGATCTAAAAGAAAATCTCAAATCAGATCTGAAACGAAGTGAGCTGGCTGCATTGTTCTCAAAAGCATTAGAGAAATCATTTCAACGTAATGAGACATATGAAACATCACTGACTTGTGTAAGCTCACTTATTAATGATCTAGATTCTATACATTCTGGAGAAGGTGAGTATAAGAAAAATAAGACAGGCCCATGTCCAGTTGAGATTTACCCACCTGAGAATTGCAAAACAAAAGGAAGCGGAAAAAGGCTGAAAGGAGGGAAGGAAACAACAATGGAGAAATCACAAAGACCTAAACGATTATGTAAAGGATGCAATTTACTAGTCAATCATGATATAAGGAACTGTCTGGTGAATCCCAAAAAGAGGTATAAGCATTTAGAACAACTCTTTTTAATAAATTCATATCAGTTGTGACAAATTTATAATGTTGTTATGTAGGTTTAGCATTAATCTAGATGATGAAGTTCAACTTGGCACGCAAGCTTCTAGCAACACTTTGGCAGGAGAAGATACTTCACCTTAATCTTCCTCGAGGATAGTTGTATGCCTTTGTTTTTAGAGTCCAAGGCTAATTTGCATACTTTTTAGCTACCGGTATAGGATTTATGGCATGTATGAAAGGTTAATTATTGTGTGAAAAAGTTAGTAGTGATGAGTCAGAATTTTTTATTCAAAATACTGCATGTGCTTATATGTTTCCTTGTGGTTATCTTTCTTTGAAAGACATATAAAGTTTCTTTATTTTTTTTCTTGGTGATTGTACTGGATGACTATCAAAATTGCATTGTTCAGACCGCGGTCAACCTTAGGGTCCATGTTTCCTTTGGACTATGATGTACTGTGCTATTTAATTGATGCCGAAGAATCAATATTTGATTATTTGAGATAATTTACGTATACTGGCGTGGAACTAATAACAAATTGGGAGGGATTTAGAAGAACGAGAGACGGCAACCGCATGGAAGACATGTGTATAAATGACACTGACTAATGAGCCAGAAAACAAGTCACATTCCAAAGTAAGACGCCCATAGGGAACAGAGAAAAGCTATTCAACTAAGACAATATCGGTCGACTGTTCTATGCACCATTCGAGCAATTATTTGTCGATGTGACCTATGGGAGTAGATCGACGAGTAGGTATAATTGTATGGCTAATTGATATACAATCACGTGTCATCTACTTAGCTCCAACTATTTCTATGGAAAGAAAATCTTTGAGTTATCTTCTTGTACGTGAAGTGCGGGGCTCTGCTAATAGAAAAAGTTAAAAAATAAAGAAACAGAAGTCCGTGTCTTGCATAATTAGAAACGACGCTAACAGCGAAACTGGGACACCGCGTTAGTCCGTAGAGTCTGTAGTCCGTATAATATCGGTTCCCATATATATATATATATATATACATATGTATCTATATGTATATATATGTATGTATGTTTCTATATATATATATATATATATATATATATATATATATACACACACACATATGTATCTATATGTGTATGTATAAGTATATATACATATGTATGTTTGCATATATACCTCAATTTGTGTAGAGCTTAGCCAATTCGAAATTTTATCATCTTGACAACCCAAACAACTATCTCAACACATGAGACACTCATCTGGATGCTCAAGCGGCTGTCTGAATACTAGAGATGGTTGTTTGGTAGTTTATTCACTCAATCTATTGATATGTTGCCTAAATTGAATACCTAAACACTTTAGTAATCAATCCAATCATCATTCAATATTAAACTCCTTTTCTATATGAGTTCCTTTGTAGGTGACAGTATAGGTCCAATATCACATTAGCATTGAATTTCCTTAACTATCTTATGACATCACAAGCCAGGAGCGGTGCCTAGTTGCACATCAGCTACCCAAGTGAATGGAAAGTTGGAGAACAACTTTAACCTACAATCTATGTAAGTTGTTGCAGTGATTGTATAATTCCTTTATCATTGATATCTAGGATGAACTCGAGGCATCTACTCATCATCCTCTCAACATTCAACCATGTTCCTTGAACCAAGAGTAGACTACCTAAGATAATGTGACATCGATATCATATGGATTCACATGTGCATCTACATGTGTTTCTCAGTCTCTCTTATCAAATGACCATGATATCCTACTCCAGTAACAAGGGAAAACACCATATTTATCACTCACATTCTATCCTAATGCATCAACGTCACCCAATCATCACTTTTATAAAACCCATGTTTCAGGACGACATTTGATGATGTCAAAGTGTACCCAATGACATGTGATGAGTGTAGTGATTGACGTCTAAGAATCACAATCACCACCTTCACTATGAGAGATCACTATGAACACCAATGATGGTTTCCATGTGTCACTCTCAAAGTGTTCTTGTTTGATACATTGTTCCCTAGCATGTATTTGTGTACTTGGTTTGATATTTCCATATTAATACTAATGAAATTTTGTCATCAACCAACCAACACTCTAGTGTTTAGTGTTACTGGTATCCATATACCTTCCACAGTAACAACCAACTAGGGACATAATAAGAATGTACATACTCTTAGAATTCATATGATCTCATCCTTCCAACTCACATACTTGATGACATACATCATTGAGTATTGTCATTCTTTAGACATTCATAATATTTGCTCATTATCACATAACTGAGTGAAACAAAATGAGTTGGAAGCTTGCCTTTATGAGTATTAATCAAATACTTTATGGTTTATGCCATGTTAACTATCACATGATTGGCTTTATGGGCATACCTCACCAAAAAACTTGGTTCCAAAGAAATAAACAAGAGTAAAAATAGAACTAAAAATGTTTGATACAAATAAGAAAACATTGAACCTAAATAGGTATAGTAGGAACAATGAGAATCACAAGTTGTTGTAGAATATCAAGTTTCCTATGTAACAAAAAACCTAGTAGTTCTAGTAGAACACACGTTGAGTTTGAAAGATTATGATAACTCAAAAGGATGTAAGTTGATCATAGATGATGAGTCAACAACCTATCAAGAATGCTATTGACGAACCAGAGTTTGAGAAATGGCTTGAGGCCTTGATATCCAAAACAAACTCCATATACACCAGCAAGGTATGACCTTGTTGGATCCACCTGAAGGGGAAATACCCATACATTACATTAGGGTCTTTACAAGAAGACCAAAATGTAAGGGTATATTGGTAGAAAAGAGTTTCAAATTAGTTCAATGTGTTGAACATGATGAAGTATTTCACCTGTTACCTTTGTTAAATCCATCTAGATCATGCTTGCTATTGCATCTTAGTATGACTGTGATATTTTGCATATGGATGTTAAAACCACATTCCTTAATTGGAATAATTATGAGGATATATGTTACACATCCTTAAGGGTTTATATATACATTAATGTAAAAAAAGTCTATAAGCTACAAAGGTCAATCCCTGGATCAAAGAAAGCATCTCAATGTTGGGATATTGTATTTGAGAAGATAGTCAAAGGTTTTGACTTGAGTCAAAATGAAGATGGAATCTGTGATTACAAATATTTAGTGGGAGCATATATATATATTCCACATTATGATGGACAATAACATCATTATCCAAGAAAAGATAAAGTCTAACAAGGAAGTACCTTCTATATGAAGGGTTTAGGCGATGTATCCTATTCTATAGGGATGGAGATCTATAGAGATAGATCTGGGAAGCTTATTGACCTTAGAAAGAGTACATATGTTGACAAGATGCTGAAAGGGTTCAGCATGCAAGACTCAATGAGAGAAAATGTGTCCATTTCTAGGGATTTAGTCTCTCAGGAGCCTAGTGTCCCTGTTCTTATGAAGAATAGAAACACATGGAATAGATGACATATGCATTCATAATTAGATCTATTTTGAATGCAATGTTATGTACTTATCCCATTATCTGATATGTATTGGACATGACAAGAGGATATCTAGTTATCTCATATGTATTGGACATGTCGAGAGGATATGTAGTTATCTTATATGTATTGGACATGACTAGAGGATATCCAATCATCATATATGTATTAGACATGATGAGAGGATATATATATATATATATATATATATATAAATATATATATATATATATACATATATATATATATATATATATATATATTTCTATATATACATATATACCTCTCTAGAAATCTTATATGTATTGGACATGACAAGAGGGTATATATCATATGTTAGTGAGAGTTACTGGACCACCATAAATAACATCCTTAGGAGCTTGCGAAGCAATAAAGAGATTGGTTCCTTAGTTATGGTAATAAAGAAGAGTTGGGTGTAAGGGGTTACATAGATATAAGCTTTTAAATTGATAGGTAAAATTAATAATTGCGATCTATTTTTAAGTTTGACCTTAAACAAGAACTGTGACTTGGAAAGGGTTCCGAGCTAATGACAATTGTTTAAATGAACGCTTGAATCGATTGTATCACCTCTTGTCCGGTCGGTAGGTCATCGGGGATGTTCGTCTGGCCTAATGTCCAACTGATGTTTGGACTCCTTCCAAATAGTGAGTTCAGTCCTCAGGTGGTCGTCTAGCTCCATCGTTGTGGTCCTCCATGGTCCTCTTAATGGTCGAATCATCTGATGAACTGGTCATCCGATCCAGCGATGATCATCTTCCTCGTCGTTGCAAGAAAAGAAACTATCATATTTGTTATGGAACTATTATATGGTAAAGAGAAATATCGAGTTACATTCGAGGGGAAAAAAGGTGGAAAATAATTAACTTTACATTGGGAAGAGGGAGGCAAAGGCTCTATACACAAACTGAGATCAACAGGAACAAAAACCAAACCATCCAACCACACACATATATATAATTTACACCTCCATCCTGATAATTATGTAATTAATCAGACTCTCCATCTACCATCCTCTTCATTATCTGAACCCCCGGTCTTTAGACTCTCCATCCAATGCCCTCGTCATTATCTACACCATGATCCCATGCGTAGTCATCTCCTTAATTATCTTAAAGGTCTTAGGAGGGGCACATGCAGATTCAACGGTGATGCTTCTGTTTCTCGACGAGCGCACCATCGGCCAGGCTTGACTGCTCAGTTACATGCCACTACGTAAATGGAATCGTGATGGGATTGACCGCATACCATCACATCGCCACTTCAGCCAGGGAGCGAGATCTCAAGCTATTCATGAACGTCTGATTTTTATCTTACCCGAGGGCCATGCACGTAGTACGGAGACTACAGCCAAGTAATGCAAGTCAAGTATTTTCCTACAATTCAAAATTGCACGACCTGAGTTTACTGAATGCTGCTTTTACTTTCTATTTAATCTTCAACCACTAACTCTTGAATGCTCCATGCAAATCACATCATGAACTGTACCCCAATGAGAAACCATCCGGCCACTTGCTAAGAACCATCAACATGGACCGACAATATAAGAAACAACACTATTTCATGATTTCCCCTCCTTCTTGTTTATCTAGCTCAAACTATGATGATTGAAGTCAACAAGCCGGTTGCTCAAACCATTGACACAATTTGCCGACTCTCTAACGAGCGCTCCCACGTCAAGAACGCTTTTTTGAGAATCTGCAATCTTGAGGGTCTCATGTTCAAGACGAGGAACTAGGCCAAATTCCTGACACAATCACCGATAATCATGACCCCACGGTCTGTTAACATGTATAGAGACCTCAGTTTCTATTTACTGCACTTTTGCATCTACATTGCCCTTTGTCTTTTTTAGGGCATGAAGATCTTTTCCTATCAATAATTGAGGGAAAATAAAAGTAGAAGCCCTTGGTAAGGTGGATGATGAACCTGGGTGTGAACAAGAATGGCAACTTCTCGTAGACGAGCCACCACTATAAAATTGCTTATCGGTAATTGTCAGATAACCTAATCCCTATTATATGCATTACAATTTCACGTGTGTTTGTTCAATTTAATGACCAATTTGTATGTTTCTGGATGTATATTTAAAAGTTATAGAAATTCTACTTGTGGTTTACTTTTTTCTTGTGCAGTTTATAGTATCACAACTGCATGAAAAAGTTACATTTTTTTTGCATTGGTTAGTTTCGACCATTAGAACGTATTTGTTTGTGCACGATATTACATTATGTGCATAATTAGGTGTTTTAAACTTATTATTTGAGAAATATAACTCAAAATAAAAAATATAGAGTGTGGACGATGTTCTTCATTAAAATATTTAACAAATGAAAAATAACATACTAAATCTTCAGAGACTATATTCTTTTTTAGCAACATAAATAATATCTAGCTTATTCTTAATTTGTTAATTTAGGGAAAGGAGCATGAAAGTAGATAATTTAATACTTTAATTGGCTCACATGTAGATTTTAGTATGAGCTCCTATGTGATCATTCACTTAAACATACATTATGTAACATGTGAAAAAAAAGAATAAAACCATGTAATATAGACTCATATGCTTGAATCATGACATATCATATAGTATTTAAAAAGGTTGAGGAAATTTCTCCTTAGCCATGTTTCTCTCAAGAGTTAGTTACTATTTGGCATAAAACATATGTGAAAAAAATCATATCAAAAAGTTAAAAGTTTGTAATAGCATGTAAAATAAGAATCATAGAAAGGAGACATGAAATAACCATCCATTTACAATCGTTACTTCAAATATGAATCATAGACTTACCTTTTACAATATTTATTAATATATACATTTATTTGAGAATTTATTTTTGATAAACTTTATATCATTTTTCATATGATCTATCAAACTATAATTTAAATCAAACAATGGGCATATAAACTCATAGCGAGTACACTAACTTCTGTCTGAACTTGTCCTCTCATGAATAATAAGTGAAGTACATAAAAACTTCACTAACAATCTTTGCAGCCAATATATTTTTTAACATGAAGAGAACATGCTACCATTTATATTGATCATCGAAGACATGTATATGCATCATTGCTTCAATAGACGGCAAGTTTAAAAGCTAAATGCCATATTAATTTTGGAAATTTCAAACTCAACATGCCTAGATGATGTAGAATTTAATGATAAAGCGACTCTTTCATCCATGGATTGTTTGAACACTATCATTACATTAATGAAAACTTTAATGAAGCAAATTACAATAAATTCTAAAGTTTCATGTACATAGACAATGAGTTGAGTATATACATATCCATATTCAAGTTTATCCCAAACACTATAACACGGCCACCCAAAAATAATGTTTTGAAGAACGATACTGCCTATTGGTGTAGTGTAGTTGTATATTTTATTTCTTTATGATATAAACATTAATTAATTATAATACTATTACAATAAAACCGTTATAAGACTGGTACATGTTAGTAAAAAGAACTATTAGAATATATATATATATATATATATATATATATATATATATATATATATATATATATATATATATATATATATATATATATATATATATATATATATATGAAACATATTTCATATGAAGTTAAAATTTGAGGTAAAACATAAACCTATAAACCCTCTAGAATTTGATGTGATGTTTGAAAACTAAGATCATGTAGATTCAACCTATGTGGTCTTTTAAATAAATATCTTATGGTAAGAGGAATATTAGACTAAAGAAACTATAAATGGTATGACTTGACATCTTCTATACCACTAACACAATTCAAACCTACATACATTTATTTGTTAAACTTTTATATTTTATTTTAAAGCTATAGGATATATGAAAAAATGTCCTACACCAATGTCTTTGAAGAATGTTTATTTACTTCAGTGAAAAATGTATGCAAAAAATGGTCGTCTTATTTGAACCCTTACATTTGATATTGAATCATTATCTTCCTTTTTAGAGGGTTAATCAAAGACTACTAAGATGGTTTTCTATCATCTTTTAGTCTTTAAGATATTTAAGAATCAATATTCTCTTTTGTAAGGTTGTTATTTGGTTTTCCATCTCATTTTAAATTATATATCAAAATTTAGAATTCTAAAATACTTATATCCTCAAAAATAAAAGCCAGACGTTGTGTAACATATCCTTTAGGATTCTTGATGTGTTGGAATTATTTTCCATGAGCTATTAACCCTACTTTCATGAAGTAATACAAATATTATGTTAAAGTGCATCACTATTAGGACATGAGCACATAATGTAAATTCTTTTCATTTTTTATAAGTAATTTTTATGGAGTAGTTCAACTTAATAAGAATACTATATTGTAACAAGGGGAGGTCCTAATGAATTAATTTAATACGAATTTATGGTAAGACCACTTCAAAAAAATTATATCTACTTTTTGAGTATTTATATAATATAATGATCTACTTATATATTATAACAATTGTTTATATCCCATGTCTAATTATGCATATTGATATGTAAAGTTACATTTTTATTTATGATAGAAATATTTTTAATGCATATAACTAACATTTCTCATGGCAGTATATCATTTTAATTTTGAAAGATTAATATAATGCAACACAATAGGTGAGAGTACATTTCTAGCAACCAAAGTAAAAAAATTGCATTCATAACCTTATCTTTGTAACAAATTTAATTTCTTATAATAACTAAGCATGTCATTATTTTAACAAGAGATATATTACATGAAATATATTATACATATATATTTGTAAAAATAAAACCAATGATATAGATATATTGTGTTTAATATATAATTATGATTCTTATCATATCATATTTCATTTGACTTTCTGAAATGCCCAAATATTGTTCCCAATTATTTTAGCGTTGTGAGTACATAATATTATCTTTTATATTGATATATATACCATGATATCTATTTGAACATGTGTTTAATTCATTGTGTTTTAACTAAACATGCCCCCTCAATACTTAGATCATGTGTGCACATCCAGACTATATATGCAATTTATAGATCTCTTAAAATTATAATTATAATTTGATAGTTTTAATATAAAAGATAAATATGATTAAGGAAGAATCCTTGTGACATATGAAAGCAACATCTAATCTAAAATTGTTATGCAAAAGGAATTATAATAAAATTTTAACAAACACCACATATCGATATTCTTAATGTAACATGGACTCAACTATATTGCATTGTGATAAAATATTGAGAATATAGATATGAGGGTCAACAAATATAAAATTTCATTTTATATATTGTGATTAAGATTAAAATGAAATAACTTTTACTTTTTGATCCAATCATTTATTTATATTCATATGTATGTGGGAATATTGTAGTATGGGTGAGGGTATACATATAATGTAAAGTACTTACCATTTATATTTTATTCTAAAGATAAGGAATATTCAAGAAGGATATTTCAAGAAGATAAGAGTGTCGAGTGTCATAGATGCTGATGAGACACATTTTATGTATGAACAAAATTACAAACAATTTTTGTTATCCTTTTAAAAAATGTAATGTCCTCCTATTTTAATATGATCATAAGAAACCATGAGAGCCATATATTACCGGTAACAATTGACTTCTATGCTTGTGTCTATTATTTTTGTTTGAATGGAAAATATATCTTTGAAGGATTTTAAGGCATATTTTCATATATCAAAATCTTTTCAAGGAATATTCTATAGATACAACTAAATAAATAACTTATTTATATAAGAGAGAATTACCTTACGGCTCTTTGCAAAATTAAGAGAACTATAAATGTTATATTTAGGTTCCTACAAATATTTTAGGATCGCGTGCATTAGCACGTGTATTTACTAGTATATATATATATATATATATTTATGTGTGCCTATATATATATATATATATATATATATATGTATATATTAGTTTGGGATGGTGTGATCTATGATTGTATACGCATATGAGACAATTTAATTGTTTTCATTGTATGAATAAATAAATTATTAACAAAAAATCTAATCATATCGATTATCCTAAATCATAATAAATTAATGTTCTTCTAATACCACTGTTCGGGAATACAAGCAAAGAGTATAGGAGCGGGAAACAAAAAAAAATATGTATTTGAATTCTCATAACAACAAGGTCATGTCCACTACTATGAAATAGGAAGGATGGTTTAGAAATTTATACATGGTTATGGAGAAAGTACAATGAAAACTCGCTTCAATGCAAGTATCAACTAGTTTCTCTTTGACAGTGGTTGTGTAGCTCCTGGTCTTCACCATGAACAATGAAAAAAATAGACTTTATAATGACTCTTATGGTCTCGCGATGGACTACAGGCTGACTTTTCTCTCCTAGCAACAGCCAAAGGACTCCTGCCTCTAGAGTAGTCCACACAGACATGAATGAGTTGTCCCTCCCATTGGAGTACTAGTCACCAACTTGCTCTCCCACAACAATGATTCTCACTTTTTCTCTCCCTTGCTATCCCTCTCTTATCCGGTAGGACTTGTTTGGGCTCTCTAGATTACCACAACCAGAGAGGATAATAATTATCATAGAAACTGGTTCTCAGTTGTCTGTGTTGTTCTCTAGGAAGCCCCCAGTAACCCTCTATTTATAGGCAGGGTTAGGATTAGGGTTCTCAGTCTGTACGAGATTGTGCGGGAGTGGAAGAGACCAGAAGATCTTGAATTTTTGCAACCTGCGAACACTAAAATGGTCGTATGGTGACCCAAATGGTCATATGGTCACACGAGATGGTCATCTCACACTTCCCGATGGACATTTAGTTGTTCCCCAATCTCATACAAATTTGGCAATTCGATTCCAATTAATATTACATATTAATTTCTTAAACCACACATATTGTGGAATCGAACAAGTTCGGGAAACATCCAAAATCTTTGTTTGGCCCCAACCGAGCCATCTCACCCATGTGAGATTCCCATCTCATTCACCCATACGATCGTCTGGTGAACCTAAAGTTGAGCTGATCGATTCATCAAAATGAGGTCGGGATCACACCTCAATTTATGTAGAACTTCGCCAATTCAAACTATGATCATCCCGACAATCCAAAGAATCGTCTCAAAACTTGAGATGCTCGTCTGGATGCTCAAACCACCGTCTCAACACTTGAGATGGTCGTTTGGTAGTTTTTCAGCCAATCTATCGATTTGTTGTGTGAATTGAATACCTAAACACTTTAGTAACCAATCGAATCATCATTCAAGATTAAAATCCTTTTCTAGATGAGTTCCTTTGTGTTTGACCCTATAAGTCCTATATCACGTAGGGAGTGAATGTCCATACCGAGCTTATGATATCACAAGCAAGGAGCGGTGCCTAGTTGCTCATCAGTGCTACCCAAGTGAATGGAAAGTTGGAGAACAACTTCAACCTACAAACTATGTAAGATGTTGCAGTGATTGTATAATTCCTTTGTCACTAATATCCAAGATGAACTCTAGGCATCTACTCATCATCCTATCAATGTTCAATCCATGTTCCTTGAACCAAGAGAAGACTATCTGAGATAATGTGATCTCAATATCATATATTGATTAACATGTGCATCTACATGTGTTTCTCACTCTCTCTTATCAAGTGCCCAGGATATCATACTCCAGTAGCAGGGAAAAATCCCATATTTATCACTCACATTCTATCCCGATGTGTAAAAGTCACCCAATCATCACTTTTATAAAACATATGTTTCAGGACTACATTTGATGATGTCAAAGTGTACCCAAGAACATGTGATGAGTGCAGTGATTTCATGTCTAAGAATCACAATCACCACCTTCACTATAACAAATGATTATGAACACCAATGATGGTTTCCATGTGTCACTCTCAAGGTGGTCCTCTCTGATACATTGTTCCCTAGCATGTATCTATGTGGTTGGTTTGATATTGCCATATTATGACTAATGAGATTTTGGCATTGACCAACCCGCACTCTAGTCTTTATTGTTACTGGTGTCTATCTACTATCCAAAGTATCAACTGACTAGGACATAATAATAGTACTCTTAGGATTCATATGATCTCATCGTTCCAAGTCACATACTTGATGACATACATATTTGAGTATTGTCATTCTTTAGGCACTCATAATATTTCCTCGTTATCTCATAACTGAGTGAAATAGAATGAATTGGAAGCTTGCCTTTATGAGTATTAATCAAATCCTTTATGGTTTATGCCATGTTAACCATCAGATGATTAGCACTATGGGCATACCTCACCAAACGAACTTAGTTCCAAAGAAATCAATGGAGTAAAAATAGAACTGAAAATGTTCGATACAAATAAGAAAACATTGAACCTAAAGATGTATAGTAGGAATAATGAGAATCACAATTTGTTGTGGAATATTAAGTTCCTTATGTAACAAAAGACCTATTAGTTCTAGTATAGCACACCTTGAGTTTGAAAGATTATGACAACTCAAAAGGATGTAAGTTAATCATAGACGATGAGTCAAAAACCTACCTTGAAAGCTATTGTGGAACGAAAGGGCTTGAGCCCTTGATATCCAAGATGGACTCCATATACACCATCAAGGTATGACCTTGTTGGATCCACCTAATGGGGAAATACCCATATGGTGCATTTGGGTATTTACGAAGACCAACATGTAAGGGCATATTGATTGAAAAGAGTTTCTAATTAGTTCAATGTGTTGAACATAATGAAGTCTTTCACCAGTTACCTTTGTTAAATCCATCTGGATCCTGCTTGTTGTTGTAGCTTAGTATGACTATGATATTTGGCATATGGATGTTAAAACCACATTCCTTAATTGGAATAATTATGAGGATATAAATTAAACATCCTAAAGGGTTTATAAATCCATTAATGCAAATAAAGTCTATAAGCTACAAAGGTCAATCTGTGGATTGAAGAAAGAATCTCAGTGTTGGAACTATCTATTTGACAAGACAGTCAAATGTTTTGACTTGAATGAAGATGGAATGTGTGATTACAAATATTTAGTGGGAGCATATATATTCCACATTATGATGGAGAATAACATCCTTATCTATCAAATGATAAAATCTTGCAAGGTAAGTACCTTCTGTTTGAAGGGTTTGGGCGAAGAATCCTATGCAATACAGATTGAGATCTATAGACATAGATCTGGGAAGCATCTTGACCTAAGAAAGAGTACATATATTGACAAGATGTTGAAAGGGTTCAACATGCAAGACTCAATGAGAGAAAATGTGTCCATGTTCCATGGAGTTAGTCTCTTAGGATCCTAGTGTCCCAGTTGTTATGAAGAATAGGAACACATGGAATGCATGCCATATGCATTCGTAGTTGGATCTATTTAGAATGCAATGTTATGTACTTATTATGTTATCTCGTATGTAATAGACATGCCGAGAGGATATCCAATTATCTTGTATGTATTAGACATGTCAAGAGCATATCTAGTGATCTTGTATGTATTGGACATGACTAGAGGATATCTAATCATCTCATATGTATTGGACATGATGAGAGGATATATATATATATGTATATATATATATGTATATATATATATAGAAATATAGAAATATTATATGTATGGGACATGATGAGAGAGTATTTATTAGATGTCAGTGAAAGTTACTAGACCACCATAAATAACATCCTTAGGAGCTTGTAAAAAACTAAAGGGATTGGTTCCTTGATTATGGTAATAAAGAAGAGTTGGGTGTAAAGGATTACATAGATGTAAGCTTTCGAAATGACAAATAAAATTAATATTTGCAATCTATGTTTATGTTTGACCCTAAACAAGAACTGCGAGGTGGAAAGGGTTCCAAGATAATGACATTTCTTTAAATCTACAAATGAATTCAAGTATCTTTATGTTATGAGAACAATAGAGGATATTGTATGAATCAATAAGTTCATATGGTTGAACTTGTCAGAGGTTCCAACAATCGATGGCATAGTAGAAATATTGTGACAACAATGGAGCCATAGGATAGGCATGGAATCTCAGATAGAATACTACAACACTTCCATCTCATGTGAAAAGTTGCACATCGATGAGATGCAAAACTTCAAAAATACTGACTTGAAGCAAATGTTGCTAACCCTCTATAAAAGTGTTGTTGATTCTAGCTCAATGTTGACTCAAGGTCTAAATTGACCAAACCCTTGTTTTGATCATGACTAAACTATTCTAATTAATTGTGTCTAATTCTTCTACTTGAGTGATTTCAGCTTAGGTATAGACACACTCCAAATGCCCTAACTTACGCATTTGAACTTGGAGAAAAGAGAAGTCAAAGTCAATACAAGTGCATGTTTTTGGAATATGATGTAAATCCATTAGAGTCCTATTGTAAATCACTTTTAGGTTGTTCATCGACGATTAGCAAACTCGACTAATCTTGATTGGATCTTGAAAATGACTTTTGATTAGTCGAGTTTCCATTTTACAGAACTCGACTGATCCCTATATAGACCAAAATTGATTTATGTGGATCGATCGAGTTACCCTAGGGAAAACTAGACCGGTGGCTTAAATTGGTCTTGTCACAAAGTGGGATCAATCAAGTTACCTTTGTAGAAGCTCAACCGATATCGCTTTACGAAAAGGTGTAGAAAAGTATTTATAGTCATTGTGGAGTTGCAACAATAAAAAATATATCTGTTGCAAAACAAAAAATGACTAGTTTTTGTTCTTAAATGTTCCTAAAGTCTAAGGGGAATCCCTAACTATAAATAGGACACCTTGGGCTTCATTGAAAGGTTGATTATTCAATGCAAAACTCTACATGAGGTTCCTATTCTATAGTTGATTGATCCTACAACTTCCTCTCTCTCTCTAAGATTAATCACTTACTACATCCATTTGAGTGAGTAGGAGATTTGTAAGAGAGCTAGTCCTACATGTATATCTTATAAGGCTCTCACTTCCACCACCTCCCTATCTCTCATTTCAACCATTTAGATGAAGGATCGCTCTTGGCTAAGAGAGGTGAAGAAGAACAAGGGAAGGAGTCCCTCAGTGAATATTAGGAATGAAGACTTGGAGCAAGAGTGGGTAAGACCTTGGTGAAGGTAGAAGACTCCTTTCTCAAGTGGGTAAGTCCTTAGTGGAAGCTTCTTCGGGTGAAGGTGAAGTCAAAGACTGACGATCCAAGAAGAGTGGATAATTCCTAGAAGGTTGAGGACTTGTTCAAGAGTGGGTAAGTCCTTGGAGAAGGTCGAAGACTCATTGCAAAGTGGGTATGTCCTTGGTAAGGTTCAAGAATCTTTGTATTGGATAGGTAATTCCTTTAGTGGGTGATGTATTGTAAGTCTTATGAATGAATATAAGGGAGCAATGGTTAATAAATCCTAGAGGTTGATGTCTCTAGGTAGTGGACTGACATACTTCTAATTTGAACTGTGGAACCACTCTACATAGCTTGTCAATTGGTGTTTGTTAAATATCTCTTTCACTTGCTATGTATGTTTTATTTGCACACAAATTCTCATATTAGCAACATTATCTTGTGATATAACTTGAAGGTCTAATGAATTTTGTTTAAGTGCATTCAGCTCTATACATCCCCCCTCTAGAGCATGCAATCATCCATCCTAGGATCCAAAAATTAGTATCATAGAGGGTATTCCACAAACGTACTTCCACAAGTAGGAGAAGATGGGAAAGGAGGAGAAGATAGATAAAATGTACTCAACTAGTGAAGAAAAGAAAAGTCTACATGCTCAATGGGCTACTTGAGAACTTCAAGATGGGGAAGGAGGAGAAGATAGCCAACATGTACTCAATGCTCAACACCATTGAGAATGGTATTTTAGTTCTAGGTCATCCTATGAGTAGAGGAGAGATCGACTGAAAGATCCTTAGAGCTCTCCCCAAGAGAAGGGAACCAAAGGTGACCTCCATTGAAGAAGTAAAGTCTCTTGGTGATATTCCCATTCAAGAGCTCATTGTAAATCTAGAAGCGCATGAAGTCACACTTGACAAAAGAGAAGAAGTTGAAAGACAAGAGGACAAAGAGCTAATGAGAATGAAGAAGGTTGAAATCAAGGCTCATGTTGAAGCTATTACGGGTTAAGACTCTCTATCCTCTCATGTTGAAGAAGATGTCATGCACTCCAAGGGTAGATTCTACAAAGGCAAGAATTCTTCCTCCATTTCGTGCCTCAAGTGTGTAACGAAGGATCACTTCAAGATAGATTGTCTACAAGGAAAAAATACTCATCATCACAAGAGAAGAGAAGAGAAGAGAAGTACAAGAAGAACGAGAAATGGCACTCAAGCTCAAGTGAAGAATGAAGTAGAGGATCTAGTTCAATCTCTAGTGATGACAGACAATGCCATTTTTCTCTTATGGCATCAACAAGTGAAGACTCAAATGAGATAAATCTAATTTCTTTTGATAAAGAACCTTTAGTTTCTAACATTAATGCTACTCGTGTCTCTCTTAAGTATTGTAAAAAGAAAAGGAAAAAACATTCTAGAATTGTTGATAATATGCATGTAGAATTAGATGATCTCGAACATGCAAATACTTGCTTGCTTGATGATAAAAAAGCTTGTCTTATTCAAGTAGATGCTCTTAAACTTGAAAATGCTAGATTTCTTGATAAGATTAGATTTCCAAAAACTCAACCTCCTATGATTATTTCTAATGAAGAACATACCTTAATTGTTGATTCTTTCATGCATGATATTCATGTTCATAAATCTGAAACAAGGACAAAGATTTTGTTTTGCTAGGATTAGAATAAAAAAATGGTGTTTATTTTTCTAAAATTGCTTTGCTTGAGACAGAAAATGCCCCCTTGCTTGTTAAAATTAATTTCTTGAACCTTTTTCTAGTTGTACTAGTAGAGAGAATAATGTTGTTGCTTTCATATTGATAAAGATTCTTATTTAACTAAAGCTTTTTGCTTAGAAAATGATGTTTTGCATGCTAGAGATAATATAAATCATTTGTCTTCTATTATTTCTTCTCTTATTCATGATAATCATAGTTTGAGATCTTCTTTGGAAATATTCTTAGTTGGTAAAAAAAATCATAATGATATTCTACATCATTGTAATAAACAAATTGGTAGAGATGGTTTAGGATATGATGGTATCCCAAAGAACAAAACAGGCAAAGGACCTCCAATCTATCATGGAGAATCCTCTAGTTCCAAGGTGTAACATACTAGGTCTTGGACCCTACCCTAGAACTTTGACCTTTTATGTTGGACCAAACAAGGTTGAGGTTAGAATGATCCTAATAATCTAACACTTGAATAATGTCATCTAATTCATTTGGTGATAAGAAGATGATAAAGAACGTAATGGAATAAGTAATTAAGATAACGGGCCACTAATGGGCAATATGACATATCTCATAAAATGAAATCCCAAAAGTAAAATCTAAGTTTAAAATCATATTCCTTGGGTCTCAATTACGTTAGGAGTCAAGTTTCACATTATTCACATAATAATAATTCATTTAATTCAAATCAGAAAAGAAGATGTGTGTTTTTCCCAAAATATCAAATAAAATAATAAAAGACTCCAAAATAGGAAAATAATCATGGATTCATAATTTACATAATAAATATAGGCTTTGGGTGAATTTTCATCCAATTTGGAAAAAGTTTGCGTAAAATGTGAAGTTAGGAGATTGAAAGTGTGTAGAACCTCAAAATATCAAATAAATATACAAATAATTCCAACAATTTTTTGGTCGGCAAAAAAACTTTATTGCTATTAAAATTCCAAAACATTAGGTACAAAAAGATGCACCCCGTAACCCTTTGCAGGATTACAGAAAGAAAAAAAAGACTAGATTAAATCGGTCTTGAACATAAGATCTCTAAATAGAAAAAAAGTACAAACCAGAAGAAAACGCCCCAAAACATACATAAACAAGAGACTGACTATCCATCAGTCTATACAACTGAGGAGCTACACTGACAATAAAGACAACCCACAAATTATGCAGGCACAGAAGGAAGACGAAGGACACCCAACATCTATCTACGCACCAAGCAAGGCCGCACTTCAGAATTAGAATTTATCTGTCTCAAACAGCTGCAAGTCATAGTGTCTATCCTGTCATACCATCATCTCGTAGAAGACTCCTAACACAGACTGATGACTGGAGCAATGATCAATCCAACCATCATATCTCTCCTTCACACATAGCAATATGATCATCCTCTGAAATTAGTGGTCAGAAGGAATACGAGGGTTGAGACAAAGCACCGAACAACACCAATTAGTGTCTGGTGTAGTCAACGAACTAATAGAAGCAGAATCCCAGTCGCAGGATAGACTGGAAGTAACCCCAGTCCATCATCTTCCATGGAAACTCATCAACCAATTGGTCAGAGCCAACTGTCGATCAAGTGGAACTTAGCAGGCCAACGGCGAGATCGGCATGTATACCACCACTATTTTGTCGAACTACAAAGAAGAAGTCCACTAGAAACCCATAGATGCAAGATGGCAGTGGTAATGCTGGAGCGCAACAATACCATCTCGGTGCTGCCGAGTGGGCTAGGCGTCGAAGCAGCACCTGACGTGGAACCCTAAATGCAGGGTGACCGCGAGACGCAACGGAGCTCACGAAACAAATCGGTACTACTGAGGATACTCGATGCCGAGGTATCACCCAGGGTCTACTACTTACCCAGAGATCCCTCAGCGAATCTTATGGTCAACGGGAACCAGACTGCATCCTCATTTCCTCAAACACCTAGCAGGTGTACCTACACACATGTGCTGAAAGGCTTGAGCGAGACCCAAACTACAGATGCAGAGAAGCCTCGACTAGACGAGCCTGACGCCGGAGAAGAATCCTCCATCCAAGGCATCGCCCAGAGGAGGGCATCGCTCAGACTTAACCGCCATAGCAGGATGAGAGACTCACCTCTGTGTGAGCACCTGTAATGGCCTATGGTTGCCATCCACCAGATTACGAGAGCAAGAAGAGAGGATAGAAGGGGGGCACCGCCAAGAGCAAGGGAACCACCCGAAGGCTAATCAGGTTGGGGACGACTCCCTACACCGGTAACTCTTGAACCGAATGGATAGTCGAAGACTGATGCTGCCTCTTTTAACCAACTTCCAAGCCTCATTGAGATCCACCTATACGTGCCCTATCTTCATCTCTGCCCCTTTTCACGTAGGAGATGGACCACCCACAAATCTAAAGAGAGTTAAGGGAGGACGATCAGATACGGAGCCCCAAACCTCCACTGCCTCTCTTTTGGCACTACACACAACATATCTACCTTCACCACAATCTTCTCTCTACTCCAGGATCCCACTGGGAAAGCCTCACAGGTGAGATCAGGAAGAGAAGGGAGGAGAGAGGGAAGAAAGTAGGTTGTCGGAGGTACCAGGGGGAGGAAGACATCGACCCCTGGATGGTCTGAATGCCGTCCCTCCCCCAGGTAGCATCGCCTCCAGATCGCCAACCAAATAATTCCAACATTTAAAATTGAAGGAAAATTCATGTTCAACATACTTAAGTTAACTTGTGGATGAAGTTTCACCTAATTTGGATAATCCTAATGTCATTAATGCACGAGGAAAGAGAAAATAGGATTTGATTCATTCAATGTATTAAAAGTTCTCAAAAGGAAAATCTAATTGCATAATCGGAATGTACATGCTTTAATTAGCCTCTGTGGAAAATTAATCTAATTTGGGTTTCATTTGATCCCCCAAAAAAGAAAGAGAAAAAGGAGAAATTAATGTTAATGTACTTTATTCAAATTTGGTTTGGATTTGGTTTAATGTGTCATGCCTACTTTCCTAGTCTTATTAGAATTTGGGTGCTTTTGTGTCTGTTGGATCAAGATCATGTGGCTACCTTCTTTTCCCCTACCTTCCTCTCTCTAGTTCACTCTTCGCCCCAACGACATCTTGGGCTTTCCTGCTCTAATGTCTTTTCTCTCCTTCCTCACCTTCCTTTCCTTTTTTCCTCTGTGATTCTTCCTCCACTACTTTACTTGTATCGGTCTGGTTCCTTTGGTCCTATATAAGTTTGGGGTTTTAGGGATACCAAGCCCTGTCGGTTCCCGACCTCTTGTTCACCTATTTGTCCCTCTGTTCTTCCCCTACTCACCCAGCTACTTCCTTCATTTTCTTCTCCACTGTCCTTTGGACCCTCAGATTGCTGGGTATTGCCCCCCTGACCATCTTTGAATTCCTTATTGCCTTTATCATACTGCAGTTTGGTCAAGGAAGCCTTTGGGTAGCGTTCCCCTACACCGGCCATCGACGCCAGAATCTGGTGGTGGGGACGGAGCTTCCTACCCCATAACAACTTGTTGATGGATCAAAACTCTTATCTTTGTCCACGAGAAGGTAATTTGTCATCCAATTGTTGTGTTTATTGGGTTATAAGCTTTTTCCCCTTTTTGATTTCTTCGATCAGTGTTCCTCCACTTGTTTCCATGTTTCTGGCATGAAGTCTCTACTTTGGTGTGTTTGTGAACCAGTATCAAGGCTCGTTGGTTCAAAGCTTGATCAGGAACTCTTTGAGACTGTTATCTGTGAACGAGACAATCAAAGTCATTGGATTTGCTCCTAGTTTTTCAATCCTGACTTCAGGTTCTTTGCAAGCATAATTAGAGAAGAAGGCTTCTTAGTGCTTTACGCTCTTGCCCCTTTTCACTTTAGTTCTTAATCACTATTTCTGGGGCAAAACCATCATTTTGATCAAGTGTCCAGTAAGCACCTCGACCCTGGTCTTTGGCCAGGTCAACGCTATCTGGCAGGACGCAGTTGGGCCAATTTAGCAAGATTTATCTACTGACTCAGTTTTCTTTTGTCAACGTGAATTATTCTGAATTTTTGATTGGATTTTTTTGTAAAATTCATGATGAATAATTGTAGCTAAAAAAAGGATAAAATATGTTTTGAAATCATAAAAAATATAATATATCTAGTGTTCCCAGTTACATAATCGAATTCCAAACAAATGTATATGTGATATGTAATGGATTTTCTTTAATGAATAATAACTTGTCAAATTCACAACTAAATATTTATAAGTCAGAAAAATATAATAAAATATGTTTTGGACTCATAATGACATATACAAAAATATGGCATAGTTTTGGAAACCTAATTCACATTTGTTTAAAAGGGTGGTTTTTAGGGTTTATGAAATCAATATAAATCTAACCCAAATCCCAGACATGTGCTTAATAGGTTCTTTGGAAGCCTAAGCTTGGACTTAGAAGTGACTTGGGATCATTTGACACTGAAGTTGAGGTATGTTTGCATCCCCTATTATTCCTTTGAGCAATTGACCTATGTTTCTTCTTTCTCTTGGTCCTATGGACAATAGCCTATACACAATGTCTTTTCTTTTGGAAATCATGATTCATATGAACTACCTTATTTGTTATTGATCTTGTGATCATGGATATTCTTTTGATATCTTTTTCTTATGACTTGGTGAATATTGGACCTTTGATATTATATGCCCACTGTGATGTGGAAGTTTACTTGGTGATATATGCCCACTTTGAAGTGAATGTTATATGTTGTGTTGACCATTGTGTGATGGCAACATTGTTTATTCTGACTATACTTTCTACTTGCCTCTACATTATACATGCTATGTGATTCAGTAGCACTAGAGTAGTGTAATTTGCATTGGTTTTTATTTATGGCAGATGTGTTATTTCCTGCCGAGTAGATGTAATATTTCCTGCTCTTTTTGGGATGGAAAGGAACCTCGTACCCTAGGCAAGATGTATGTCTTGACCATTTTATATATATTTGGGAGTTTGGCAGTGAGTCATTCTCTATCAGGTTTGCAAGGATGTAAAGCCTTGGCCACCAATTGTGTTTATATTGTGCTAGGGCTATGCTTATCTCACATGCATGCATGATATTGATTGTGGGGTGTGTGCCCTACTTGTGCTTTGTTTCCCACCATGGTAGTGGATGTGTTTATGGCATAATCCATTTATATATTGTTTTATGGCAAGTATCCCTTTTGTTGTGATGTTTTCTCTTGATACCCGTTTGGCTGGTACTTATCTTTTCTATGGGAAGCCTTACTTTATTTGTTGTCCCTTATTCGATATATTGCTCAATTTGCTTTTTAGTATGCACATACCACCCTTTGTTGATGTCTTTCATTTTCTCTTCTTGCTGGGGTATGCTTCCAACCCTAGCTGGAAGACTTGGATGGCAAGACATGTTGACCTAAACATAGATTGTGAAGTTAAAACTTGGAGACAATTTTGAGGTTGTTTTGATTTCCTCTACATGGATCCTTATGTTGTAAGTTTAAGATGTTCCCTTGTTTTATAATTGAATATAGTCATGTTTTTATTCCTCTGATATACTTTGGTCTTTTGCTACCATATTATATAAAGATTTGGAAATTTTACACCCACTCTATCATACCTTTTGAGTATGTTTGGGATGGATGTTTTAATGTTCAAATTTATCTTAAGGATTTCACTTCTTTAAAACATGGTATCAGAGCTCATGGTAGTTAGAATATGTCTATTTCAATTTTTTCTCCCAAGTTAAACCCTTGACTTAGATAGTTGCCTCTAGGTGAGATGTTCACCCTAGTTTTGATTGATGATGATCTTTTTTTTGCAATAAGGTTTGATTTGAGGATAAAATTAGGTTGTGAAGAGATTGCCATGGATAAGTTGTGATTTGGTTTATCGCATTGATTTTGGTACCATCTTTGTTTTATGTCCAATGTTTCTTATTGAAAAAAAATATTTTCATTATACTATTGTATGTACAAATAATTTCTCTAGTTTTTCAATGTTTTCTTGAACTAAGTCACAATGAAGAGAAAACCTATAATTAGTTGATTAGAATATAACCCTAGTTTTTGTGCTAGGATTGATATAAAGGTGTAGTTGACGTACCCTATGACTTATGGATGTTCATATATGGTTGATAGGCAAGTGACACAAGGACCTAAAGCTCAAATCAAGTTGGTATGGCTTTTAGATGGATACATGCAAAGTATAAATCTCTAAAGACATTCATAACTAAGAGATGTGGGTAGCTCTAAAAAGTTATTTAGTTTGACATGTTCGGTGGAACCTTTTTAAGGGGTGGAGAGTAGTTGGTTGTTGATGATTGGATCTATAGATTTTGAGGATGAAATCCTCTTTAAGGGGTGGAGTGTTGTAACATACCATATCTTAGACCCTACCCTAAAACTTGGACCATTTGGGTTGGACCAAACAAGGTTGAGGTTAGAATTATCCTAATAATATAATGCTTGAATAATGTAATTTAATTTATTTGGTGATAATAAGATGATAAAGAACTTAATTGAATAAGTAATTAAGCTAATGGGCCATATGAAATATCTCATAAAAAGAAATCCCAAAAGTAAAATCTAAGTTTAAAATCATGTTCTTTGGGTCCCAATTATCTTGGCAATCAAGTTTCACATTGTTCACATAATAATGATTCATTTAATTCAAATTGGAAAAGAAGATGTGTGTTTTTCCCAAAATATCAAATAAAATAATAAAAGAATCCAAAAAAGGAAAATAATCTGAGATTTGTAATCTACATAATAAATATAGAATTTGGATAAATTTTCATCCAATTTGGAGAAAGTTTTCTTAAAAGGTTAAGTTAGGAGAGAGAAAGTGTGTAGAACCTTCAAAATGTCAAATAAATATACAAATAATTCCAACATGTAAAATTGAAGGCAAATTCATCTTCAACGCACTTAAGTTTACTAGTGGATGAAGTTTCACCTAATTTGGATAATCCTAATGTCATTAATTCATGAGGAAAGAGAAAATATGATTTTATTTATTTAATGTATTAAAAGTTCTCAAATGGAAAATCTAATTGCATAATTAGAATCTACATGCTTTGATTAGACTCTGTGCAAAATTTCATCTCATTTGGGTTTCGTTTGAGCCCCCAAAAGAAGAAAGAGAAAAAGGAGAAATTAATGTGAATGCACTTTATTTTAATTTGATTTGGATTTGGTTTAATGTGTCACCCCTGTTTTCCTAGTCTTATTAGATTTTAGGTGCTTTTGTGTCTGTTGGATCAAGATCGTGCAGCTACTAACTTTTCCCCTACCTTTCTCTCTCTGGTTCACGCTTCACACCAATGGAATCTTGGGCTTTCGTGCTCCTATGTCTTTTCTCTCCTTCCTCTCCTTCCTTTCCTTTTTTCCTCTACGATTCTTTCTCCACTACTTTACTTGTATCTGTCTAGTTCCTTTGGTCCTATATAAGTTTGTAGTTTTAGGACTCCAAAGCCTTGTCGGTTCCCAACTTCTTGTTCACCTGTTCGTCCCTCTATTCTTCCCCTGCTCACCCTGGCACTTCCTTCTTTTTCTTCTCCGTCATCCTCTCGACCCTCGGAACGTTGGGTAACGGTCCCCTAACCATCTTTGAACTCCTTTGTGCCTTTATCCTACCACAATTTGGTTTGGGAAGCCTCCAGATAGCGTTCCCCTACACCGGTTGTCGGCGCCATAATATGGTGGTGGGGACAGAGCTTCCTACCTCGTAACAACATGTTGATGGATCGAAACTCTTCTCTTAATCCACGAGAAGGTAATTTGCTGTCCAGTTGTTGTGTTTATTGGGTTGTAAGCTTTTTCCCCTTTTTGATTTCTTCGATCAGTGTTCCTCTGTCTGTTGCCATGTCGCTGGCATGAAGTATCTGCTTTGGTGTGTTTCTGAACCAGTATCAAGGCTCGTTGGTTTCAGAGCTTTAACATGAACTCTTTGAGACTATTATCTGGGAACGAGACAATTGAATTCATTGGATTTCCTCCCAGTTTCCCAATCCCGACTTCTAGTTCTTCACAAGCGTAATCGGAGATGAAGGCTTCTTAGTGCTTTACCCTCTTGCCCCTTTTCGATTTAGTTCTTAATCTCTATTTCTAGTGGCAAAACTGTCATTTTGATCAAGTGTCCAGTAAGCACCTCGACCCTAGTCTTTGGCCAGGTCACCACTATCTGGAAGGTCGTGGTTGGGCCAATTCAGTAAGATTTATCTACTGACTCAGTTTTCTTTTATCAACGTGGATTTTTCTTAATTTCTGATTGGATTTTTTTTGTAAAATTCGTGATAATTAATTGGTAGCTTAGGAAAAATAGGATAAAATATGTTTTGAGATCAGAAAATTATAATCTATCTAGTGTTACTAGTCTCATAACCAAATTCCAAACTAATGTATATGTGATATTTAATGGATAATAACTTGTAAAATTTGCAACTAAATATTTATAAGTCAGAAAAATATAATAAAATATATTTTGGACTCATAATGACATATACTAAAATATGGTATGGTTTTGGAAATCGAATTCATGTATGTTTAACAGGGTGGTTTTTAGGGTTTATGAAATCAATATAAATCTAACCCTAATCCCAAACATGTGCTTAATAGGTTCTTAGGAAGCCTAGGCTTGGACCTAGAAGTGACTTGGGATAATTTGACACTGAAGTTGAGGTATGTTTGCATCCACTATTATTCCTTTGAGCAATTGACCTATGTTTCTTCTTTCTCTTGGTCCTATGGACAATAGCCTATACACAATGTCGTATTTTTGGAAATCATGGTTCATGTGAACTAAATTATTTGTTATTGATCTTGTGATCATAGATATTCTCTTGATATATTTTTCTTATGCCTTGGTTCATGTTGGACCTTTGATATTATATGCCCACTGTGATGTGGAAGTTTACTTGGTGTTATATGCCCACTTTGATGTGAATGTTATATGTTGTGTTGACAATTGTGTGATGGCAACATTGTTTATTCTGACTATACTTTCTACTTCCCTCTACATTATACATGCTATGTGATTCAGTAGCACTAGAGTAGTGTAATTTGCATTGGTTTTTGTTTATGGAAGATGTGTTATTTCCTGCCGAGCAGATGTAATATTTCATGCTCTTTTAGGACAACAAGGAACCTCGTACCTTGGGCAAGATGTGTGTCTTGACCCATTGTATATAGATTTGGGAGTTTGGCGGTGAGTCATTCTCTATTAAGTTTGCAAGGATGTGAAGCCTTGGCCGCCAATTATGTTTATATTATTCTAGGGCTATGTTTATCTCACATGCAAGCATGATATTGATTGTGGGGTGTGTGCCCTACTTGTGCTTTGTTTCCCACCATGGTAGTGGATGTGTTTATGGCACAATCCTTTTATATGTTGTTTTATGGCAAGTATCCCTTTTGTTGTGATGTTTTCTCTTGATACCTGTTTGGGTGGTACTTATCTTTTCTATGGGAATCCTTACTTTATTTATTGTCTCTTATTCCATATATTGCTCAATTTGCTTTGTAGTATGCACATACCAGCCTTTGCTGATGTCTTTTATTTTCTCTTCTTATTGGGGTATGCTTCCAACCCTAGATGGAAGACTTGGATGGCAAGACATGGTGACCTGGACATAGATTGTGAAGTTAAAGCTTGGAGACAATTTTGAGGTGGTTTTGATTTCCTCTACATGGATCCTTATCTTGTTAGTTTAAGATGTTCCCTTATTTTATAATTGAATATAGTCATGTTTTTATTCCGCTGCTATACTTTGATCTTTTGTTACCATATTATATAAATGTTTGAAAATTTTACACCCACTCTATCATACCTTTTGAGTATGTTTGGGATGGATGTTTTAATGTTCAAATTTTTAGCAAGGAGGTGTTTTCACTTCTTTACACAAGGCTAATGGCACATGCAACTATTGCAATAATTTTGGTCATTACTTTACTTGTTATCCTTTTAGGAAAGTACCCAAGAGTAATAGGACTTGGGTTGGTAAGCCAACCCCTCTGTACCCAAAAACAAGATTGGGGACCATTTCATCTTTCTTCTTGTAGGTACTTGCAAATGGGTTGACTTGAGCTATTTAATTGTAAATTGACTTCTCAATCTTCATGAAAGAAGAAAGGTGAGATGTGTAGAGGGTTACAACAAGTGGAAAAGCAATGGTATGAACAAAGGTAATATTTTTCTTGATCATATCCAATCATAGTGTGTTTTGCCAAGTTAGTGTGCACTATGCATGTGGTATTTGAGTGAAAATTGGTATTTTGTGTTTCTATTCACACTCTTGCTCAAAAATTGCTTCTAATGCTTTCATAGTGAATTACTAAATTGCCTACACATGCTTGTATATGGGTTCTATTTCTATCATGCCTCTCTCTCTCTATCTCTCTCTATATATATGCTTTTCGACAACAACTTTGTTGGTTGAGTTTTTCCTATTTGAAACTCAACCGATACACACCAATGGGCATTTCCAACAGCTATCGGCATTGTGCATAGAATACACAATTGGCTTATTGAATGAGAATTTCCTTCTCAACTAGATTTTCTCAACCAATAGCTTATTATTTGGCACTCCCTTTGTACGTTTGTATGCATATTCCCATTCTTTAAATTGCCTATGTTGCTTACCACTCTATCTTTCTAATTGCTATATTTTGGTATCGCACTAGTGGTATTCCTATATCTTGCAAACACTTGTTTTGAGTTGTTTTGCAGGTTTTGATGATGATCTCTTTGGATCTCCTATTTTTGTCTTAAAATGCTTCCGTTGTTCTCTAACTTGCTACATCTATATAGTTGTATATCTTGTTTTAATACTACCTTAGGTCCTTAGTGGTAATCATCTTTTGGAAATGATGCATATTTGATAGTAAGTTATATCCTTTCATGCTTAAAAAATTGCATATCTCTTTGTTTGTAGTATATATCTACATCAACTCTTAGCTTGCTTTATGTTGTGTATCGTTTGGTATCTCTTGTTATGGTCTAGAACCTACCAGTAGCCCTAACTTGTGATAACATCTACTAGTAGTCTATCTACATGTAGTTCTAGTTCTTTTCATCAAGTGGTATTCCACTATGTGCTATGCTTGTATCTTGTTTCATACTTGATCAAGCTTGTTCCTTAAATTGCAAATAAACTATCTTGAGTTGCTTACATAGCATTGTGATGCAAGAGATATAGAACTACATTGTATGTAGAAATTCGAGTGTTCTTAGATTTTTATGCATATTTTTCTCTAGTGTCAGATTTTGATGCAAGACTAGTATCTTTTATGCAAAAATAGTCTTCAAGGCTCGTCGCTTCGCCATGAGCCGTGATGCTTTTTGGGCAAATTCCATCATCTTGAGGGTCAAAATTATGTTTTATTGTATTATTGCAACACTTTATCTTGCCTTGTTATATGCTATAATCACATCTAGGGTTGTTCAAGTGCATGCTTTAACTTGTTTTTCTTTCTATGCTTGGACAAACCCCTAGATTTGCTCTTCTACTCTCCTTATATAACTTTTTGTTATCTCCTTTTTTTTAACAAGTGGTGTTTCTTAAGGCTTCATACCCCCACTTTTTGAAATGACAAAGGGGGAGAAAGGTATGTCTTCTTATGACAAAAGAGGGAGAAGGCATGTCTTACATGAAGAGGAGAAGTGTGTCCATATAAAGGGAGAAGGTAAAGGGGAGAAGACATATATGTCTCGAACGTATATGAGTAGAAGACATAGTATTCTATAAATGTTATGAAAGATAACCATGTAGGAGAAATAGCATCAATTAAGGGGGAGTATGAGAACTCCACCAGCATCAATTGAGAGGGAGCATATGAACTCCATTATATTGAAACCCCTAGGTTTCTCGAAAGGTATGCCTTTAATTTGATGTTTTCAATAAATTTATGGAATGGTTTGTCATCTTCAAAAAGGGTGAGAATGTTGACTCTAGGTCAATGTTGACTCAAGGTCTAAAATGACCAAACCCTTATTTTGGTGATGGCTAAACCATTCCAATTAATTGTGTTTAATTCTTCTACTTGAGTGATTTCAGCTTACGTATAGACACACTCCAAATGTCCTAACTTGCGTATCTCAACTTGGAGAAAAGACAAGTCAAAGTCAATACAAGTGCATGTTTTTGGGATATGATCTAAATCCATTAGAATAATGTTGTAAATCACTTGTAATAATTGTATGAATTGTAATTAAGCTTAGTAAAAGCTAGGAGCAATTAGACCGAATATTCAAGAACTCAAAAGCCATTATCCAAAATTCACATTATGATGTTCATCAATCGAGTTGCAAACTTGACCGATCCTAATTGGATCTTGAAAATAACTTTTGATCAGTCGAGTTTCCGTTTCATAATACTTGACCGATCCCTCCACAGACCAAAATTAATTTATGTGGATTAGTCGAGTTACCCCATGAAAAACTTGACTGATGGGTTAAATTGGTCTTGTTGCATAGTGGGATTGGTCGAGTTACCTTAACAGAAACTCAACTGTTAACATTGTACAAAAAAGTGTAGAAAAGTATTTTTAGCCATTGTGGAGTTGCAACAATCGAAAATATATCTGTTACAAGCCACAAAATGGCTAGTTTTCATTCTTAAGTGTTTTGAAAGGTTAAGGGGAATCCCCAACTATAAATAGGATCCCTTGGGCTTCATTTCAAGGTTGAGCATTCAATGCAAAACTCTACATGAGGTTCCTATTCTATATTTGAGTGATCCTATAGCCTCCTCTCTCTCTCTAAGCTTAATCACTTGCTACATCCATTAGAGTGAGTAGGTTATTTGTAAGAGAGCTAGTCCTACATGTATATCTTGTGAGGCTCTCACTTCTACCACCTCCCTATCTCTCATTTCGGCCATGAAGATGAAGGTTCTCTCTCTTAGCTAAGAGATGTGAATAAGAACAAGGGATGGAGTCCATTGGTGAATATCAAGGCTGAAGACTTGGAGCAAGAGTGGGTAAGACCCTGGTGAAGGAATAAGAATCCTTGATCAAGTGGGTAAGTCCTTGTTGGAAGCTTTTCTGAGTGAAGGTGAAGTCAAAGGTTGAATATCCAAGAAGAGTGCATAATTCAAGAAGGCTGAAGACTTTTGCAAGAGTGGGTAAGTTCTTGGACAAGGCCGAAGACTCATTGCAAAGTGGGTAAGTCCTCGGTAAGATTGAAGACTCTTTGTATTTGATAGGTAAGTCCTTTGGTGGGTCATGTATTGTGAGTCTTATTAATGAATATAAGAGTGTAATGGTTAAGAAGTCCTAGACGTTGACCTCTCTAGGTAGTGGATTGACATACTTCTAGTTTGAAGTGTGGAACCACTCTATATACCTTGTCAATTGGTGTATGTTCAATCTATGTTTCCCTTTCTATGTATGTTTTAGTTGCACTTAATTCCCATATTAGAAACCTTATCTTGTGATATAATTTGAAAGTCTAATTAATTTTTTTTAATTGCATTCAACTCTATTCACCCCCCCACTCTAGATCATCTAATCATCCATCCTAGGATCCAACAAGCACTTGTGTAGAAGAAACAATATGGACATGTTGATATCATTTAGAATAAGATTCATGGGTGATTGGATATAAGTGCAACTGGGAGTTTGTTGGTATATATGCCCAGAGAGCTAATCATATGATGATTAGAATGTGGCATTAAATAACTGATTTGATAAATCATAAAGGTAATTTTGTCTAATATGTTTGTCTCGGTCATTAGATGATGACTCAGACACAGTAGATGTGTAAAGAATGATGTCACTTGATGTCGTATGTCTTCAAGTATGTGACTTGAACAATGAGATCTTATGAATTTTAAGAGTACATATATTCTTATTGTGTCCCTAGTCAGGAATATTTGTGGAAGGAAAATAGACAACAATAATACATAAGACTAGAGTGTGTGTTGATTGATGACAAAATCTCATTAGTCATGATATGTGATGTGATGTCAAGCACACATTTACATGTTGGAGAATAGTTTTAGTGGAGTAACCAACCATGAGAATGATACATCGACACCATGGAATAGTAATTAGAATCATCTCTCATAGTGATAGTGGTGATTGTGGTTCTTATACCGGAAGTCACTACATTCCTCACATGTCGTCTGGTATACTTTGATATTGAACAACATGTGATGAGTGTAGTGACTTCCGGTCTAAGAACAACAATCACCACTATCACTATGAGATCTGATTCTAAATACCATTCTAAGGTCTCCATGTATCACTCTCAAGGTGGGTGTGTCTGATACATTGTTCTCTAACATGTACCTATATGATTGACTTTTATATCAAATATCATGACTAATGAGATTCTATCATTAGTAAATACTCACTCTAGTCTTATGTATTATTATTTTCTATTTTGCTTCCACAGAAATATCTGACTAGGGTCATAACAAGAATGCATGCATTCTTATCATACATATGTTCTCATTGTTCAGGTCCTCAACCTAAACACATATTTCATCGAGTAACATCATTATTTAGACATCTCTCATGTTTGTGTCATCGTCTCCTGATTGAGACAAACATTATAGACAAAATTACATTTGGAATTATCAAATCAAGTATATGAGTCCCAATCACAATCATCATATGATTGAATCTATGGGCATACATACCAATAGACTACTACTAGCACTTAGATCCAATCACTTAAAAATCTTATTGCATGCGACCTTAACATGTCCATCATGTTTCTTATGTGCTAGTACTATAATAGAGGGTTAGTTACGCTTGCTTCGAGTTGGTATTTTGTAAGTTTCATATCTCCATATTGTGTGACCTTTCGCATGATGTGGAAGTTTTGTAGTATGCAATCTGAGATTCCTTGTCTATCCAGTAGCTCCATTATTGTGACAATATCTGTACTGTGTCATCAATGGTTGGAACCTCCCACAAGTTCATCTATATGAACTTCTAGTATCCTATGCTATTCATAACACTAAGACACTCAACTTCTATTTAAAGAATTAAACAATTATCTCTTGCTTGGAACTTTCTAGCTTTATAGTACTCGTTTTATGGTCAAACACAAATTTACATTGCATCATTAATTTTGTTTGTCATTTTGTAAGCTTGCATCAATGTAACCCTTTACACCCAACTCTTACTTATTACCATAATCAAGGAACCTATCCTTTTAGTGCTTCTCAAGTACTTAAGGATGTTCTTTATGGTAGTCAAGTGTCTCACTAGGATATGATAGATATCCACTCATCATGTCCAATACATATGAGATAACATGATGAGTATATATATCCTCTCGTCAGGTCCAATACATATGAGATAATGGGATGAGTACATTACATGGCATTCAAGATGGATCCAATTGTCAATGCATATGACAACTATCTGTGTTCATGTTCTTCACAAGAAATAGGATACTAGGCTCTTGAGAGACTAACTCCATGGAAAATGGATAAGTTTTCTCTCATTGAGTCGTGCATGTCAAACTCCTTCAACATCTTTCCAATGTGTTTTCTCTTTCTTCGGACAAGATGATTTCTATATCTATCTCTATAGATCTCAATTCCTATCACATAGGTTGCTTCACCTAATTCCTTTGTAGATACATTGCTTCCAATCCACATTTTGGCATTTGCAAGATAAGGACATATTCCCCATCATTATGTGGAATATAAATATGCTCCCACTAAATCTCTTCTAATCACAGATTTAATCTTCATTCTGACTCAAATCAAACTCTGTGACTATATTGTCAGATTGAAGATTCCATCTCTGAGATGCTTGTTTCAATCCGCTGATTGACCTTTGTAGCTTACAAACTTTATTTGGAATATTGGATTTATAAAACCTTTAGCTTGTGTCACATACATCTCCTCATAATTATTCCTTTTATCAAATGTGTTTTTGTTGGTATGCATGCCCAGAGAGCCAATCATGTGATGATCGTAATGGCATATCTTGTAAACTATTAGATTAATAATAAAGGAAATATTCCAATTTATTCTATTATTCAGTTATGAGATAAAGAAATAACATAATAAATGTCTAAAGAATGATATTACTCAATGACGTATGTCTTCGGGTTGAGGACCTGAACGATGAGAGCATATGGATATCAAGAGTATGCGCATTCTTGTTATGTCACTAGTCTGATGTTATTGTGGAAGGCTAATAGACAACAATAACACTTAAGACTGGAGTGTGCACTAGTTGTTGACATAATATCCCTAGTCATGATATGTGATATCAAACTAAGCACATCGATAGTTTTTAGTGAACCATGTATCAGACGGACCAACCTTTAGAATGACACATGGAACCATGAATGGAAGTTAGAGTCATCTCTCATAGTGATGGTGGTTATTGTGGTTCTGACACTCATCACATGTCATTCTGTGTGCTTTGACATCATCTACCGTGGTCCTGAATAAGGGTTGCCTTAAATATGGTGCTCGGGTGCAGTGTGACATGTGGAGATGACTATGAGTGATGTAGATGGGATTTGTCCCTCCTACAGGAGTATGATATCCTAGCCACTTGATTAGAGAGACTGAGAAATGCATGGCCATGTTGATGTGAGTCAATATGTTATATTGAGCTTACACATATTTTAGAGAGTTTTTTCTAGTTCAAGGAACATGGATTGAATGTTGAAGAGGGTGATGATTCCATGCCTCAAGTTCAATCCAGATATTAGACACAAAGGAACTATACATTCACTATAACACCAGTCACAAATGATAGGTTAAGTTGTTCTTCAACTTCTAAAATTATTTGGCTAGCAATGAAGTCTTGCTAAATACCAATCATTTCTTATAAAATCATAATATGATTATGAATATCACTGCTAACATAATGTTGATCCTACCAGGTCACACACATAAGAATTGATTGGAATAGGAATATAATTGTGGACACGATTGGAAATGTTTTGAATCTAATTGATTTATAAAATGCTTAGGTAATCTAATATAATATTGAAATATAATTTGAGTTAATTGGTTAAAGTGTTTAAGCCAATTAATTGATTCCATTGTTATTTCAGTTGATTGATCCTGAATGATTAACTAGATATGGATACTGGAAACTAGTCAATCAATTAATATGATTAATTGGTTAATTAAGGGTTTCCAGAACATTCTTTTAGATGTCCACAAGCAGCTCATTTTAACAAACTGACAACCTTTTTGTTTTCCCAAAGGTTTTTGGGAAACCCTGCTTCCTTTCTCTGCTATTTATAGGGGCATGACGGCTAGATTTGGGTGCACACATATACGCTCACATTGAGGTTATTCTCTTTTACATGAACCCTAGTCGTCATCATCCCCAAGCGAGAGAGAGAGAAGGAGAGAAATTCATGCTTGTACATCATCAAGCGGAAGGCTACTCCTTTCTGTCGGCTTACAAAGCGAGACATGAAGTTCCAGTCCATCCGTGTGGATGAAGTAGAGATGCAGACATTGAGTTTCCTGTGGTCAGAGGACGAATGTGGATTGTATGTGCACACTAGGAGTGAAGCACATCACTGTGCCAAGGGACGTCATCGGACTTGCTCCGAGATGAGGTATATCCTTGCACCCTCCTTCTGAATACATCATTGTCGACGAGATCCTCTGGCAGGTTATGTGTGGAGAAACTTTTATTGCTTCCTCTATGTCTTTCACCTCCATAAAACCCAATAATTTTAACATCCATTTTAGCAAAACTCGTAGTCATAATAAGTTGTACTGGCAAGCATGATCTTGATGGATTTAACCATGGCAACTGGTGAAAGATTTTGTCAAGTTCAGCATCTCAAACATGTTTGAATCCCTTTCAACCAATATTCTCTTATAGGTTTGTGCACTACTATCCATGTTGATCATTTCTTGAAGACCCAAATGCACCCTATGTATGTTACCCATTCAAGTGGATCCATCATGGTCATACCTTATTGTTGTACATGGAATCCATGTTGGATACCATGGCCTCAAGCCATTACTCAAAGTCTGGTTCCTCAATAGTTTCTAGGTAGGTTGTTGACTCATCATCTATGATTAAGTCATCACCTTGTTGAGCCATAAGATATCATAATCTTCCAAGGTCAATGTGTGTTCCACTAGAAGTAGGAGTTTTGTGTGTTACATGAGGAACTTGAGATTCCACAACAACTTGGGATTCTCCATGTTCCTATTGTACCTATTTAGGTTCAATTTGTTGTTGTTGGTCTCAAAGTTTTTGAGTTCTACTTATGTCTCACGGATTCCTTTGGAATTATATTCTTTCTAGGAATTCAGCCATCCTCGCAACAAAAAACTCTATTGTTGGATTGGAACATAAAATTAGTATTTAAAAAAATAACAATCATTTGATTTGTAGACAAATCCTTTTAATAAACTATTTTCTTATATATGATTTAAATCTGAATCCTTATAAAAGACATATCAGGACACCTCCCATTCCATATCTCATATGGTGTATTTTGTACAATTTTAGATGGTACATTGTTTTATGTAAATCATGTACCCAAAAGGAATTGTAAGATTAGCTAGGTATACTGATAATTGCACCATGACAATCTGGGTGTGATACATTCTTTCTTATACACACTTATGATGCACTATCATTGCATTTTAGGTGGAGTTCATCATGATACGTTGTCATAATTTCCCAGAAGGTTATCAAACTCTTGGTTAAAATATTTCCACATCGATCATATTGAAGAGTCTTAATACTTTTATACCAGGTTATGCATATAATTCATCATCTCCTTGAACACTTCAAGAAATTCATACTTGTGTTTCATTAAATAAAAATGACCATACTGAGATCATCAGTAAATATAATGAGGTAATAATAACCACATGTAGCATTTATTCTAAAGGGTCTATATACATCAGTATGAATGAGTCCTAATTGAATAGTTGCCCTCCCACTACTTATATTGATTATTCTTTTGTCATATTGCCCAATAAATAATAATATTTGAATGTATTTATTGGTTTGATAACAAAAAGGTGTCTAGATAACTATCATTATGGATTCTATAAATGCATTTCTCATTTATGTGCTCTGGATGAAAATGCTATATGTATTCTTTGTTTAAGTCATCAAGTCATTTAGTATATGTGTCATACACATTTGTCTCTACAACTATCAGGAATGGATTATGAGACATTGGGCATTTCCATATAAGATCTTATCTTTTAAAATTAATAAACAATTCATTCATATATTCTTGTCCATACAAGATACATGATGCTTTTCATTAATGGTAGGTACATAATAATAGTTCAAAAATTCTATTACATGCCCATGAATCACAAATTCTAACTGTACTGGTTGCAAGCCTTGCTCCACACATCTTCTATCTTACTTATTCTTAGGCCCTAAAGTGGAGATCTATATCTCCTTCTTCCTGAGATCCTCTATACAAATGACAATTCATTTGCAATGTCTAGGTTGGTGATAATGGTAGCACTTCCTTAAACTTTTAAGTTAAAAAGGACATTCCTTTTTCACTTACCCCTCTCCTTATATTGAGTGTAGAAGACATGGACTTCATCTTAGCCTCAGAACACTTCTTGTCCTTTCCTTTTCCCTTGGACTCACTTCTGCTAATCACCATCATGGGTTTGTCCTTTTACATTTGGCATTTATTGACATCCCAAGGAATCTTGACACTGGTTTGGCCGAGTTATCCAAGTAGTAATACTTGATAAATATTCAGAAAATGATTGTAGACTCATATCCATGTCCAACTCTTGACCTAACGGAAATCCTAGTCACTTTACATGTTCCACATGCCCAATCATATTGAGAACATGGGGATTTACTGGATTTCTCTCTATCAGCTTGCACTCAAATAGTGCTTTGGAGCCAATATACAATTCTTGCTTTAGATGCTTCTTAAGATGTGTTACCGTATCAAGAATATCCATGTTTTCATGATCTTCATGCAACTTATAGTTCATACAACTCAACATAAGGTCTTTCTTAAAGGCAGAAATATTGGCATGCTTCAAGTCAACATCCATTTCAACCTTAGGCACATTTGGAGCGAGTTCTAATGGCATTGGTCTTTCATGGACATAGAGCTTTCACTTAAATGTGAGAACGCTTCTCAAAGTCTTAAACCAAATGTGGAAGTTAATCCCATTTTGTTTGTCCTATTCAAGGATTGATCATGTTAAAAACATATTTGTGTTTTCCATTAGATTTGATAAAAGATATTGTAATTTTAGTCCAAATATTTTTAATTTATTTGATTTGATAAGTTTGATGATATAAATAAGGCTTTTAATTAATTATCACTCATACTATTTTGTCAAATTGATAACCCTCATGATCAATTTGGAAGATTGCAACGTACAATCTTCTAGTGAGCCAAGATCTATAATAATTGAATTATTATCTGGCCAATTCTAGTATTCACATTGAATCATTAAGGTAGGCAACATTTTCCAATTGAATCTTTATACAATTCTTAGATAGAAGATATACGAAACTCTTTGCCATAAACATTTGCATGCTTCTAGGTGCTTAATATCATTAAGATCACCTAGTTATGCCTGACTCAAAAGCCAACAAAATAGTAATGCGCCCCACTTGTCAGGCCCACATTACTAGCATCACACTTCCACGATATAGAAAGCATACCACGCTTGGCATGCCCACGCATAGTCAATCAAGCTTTTCATGTATGATGCTAATGGAAAACATCTCATACTTGATATTAGATTGAGGGATTTTATATATAATATATATACATATCCAATCACCACATAGTTATAATATGTATCATATACATGCTATAACCACAATGAAAACATGCCATTATAAACATAAGCGATGGTTATGTCTGTACTACAATAATTTGTTGGGGCCACAAGGAATTACAGCAACCTAAGGTGTGCATCACATGTATCAACCTATTGTTGGTGAAGATATGTGCTCGAACAAATACAAGTTGCTCAGTTAAACACTTGAACTGGTTGGCTCACCTCCTAGACACTCAGTTGGGCTCTTAAAATGGTCTTCTGGTCTCAGGTTCAAGCTATGCCTGGACTCCTCTAGACAATCGATTGGGCCACTTCTTTGATTCATCCTCCTATCATCTGGCCTCCTCGATCCTCTAGTCGATCGCTTCGTCTAACGAACTGGTCGATTCATCTTGTGCAGAATGTCTTCTTACAATGAAACTAAATTTAAATATCCTATTTCTTATTACATTGTAAAAGGGAAAATCTCAACTTATATTCAACGAGAAATAGGAAGAAGAGTACTAATTTACATTTGGAAAGGAGGAGTGAGTATTTGTTTGCAAACTGATATATAACTAGGAATAAACAAAAACAACTATGCACACAGATCTAGGGTTATTGGCCATACCCATGTCGTGTTATATATATATATATATATATATATATATATATATATATATATATATATATATATATATATATATATATATATATATATATATATATATTAATTTGTGGAGTTGTATGCGGTATTTAGTCAGATATGCACATTAATCATTTTAGTATTTGCATCATATGAAATAGATGAGAAAAACTAAATCCAATCACATCGACTTAAATCTCTAATACAACATAAATTGTTGTGACTCGGATACCACTGTTGGGAAATTAGGATGATAGATAAGGCAATGGAAAGAAAAAAAATAATTCATGATTACCTAATCAACAAGATCTTGTCAACAACGATGTGTCTAGGAAGGAAGGTAATAAGAGATATACCTAGTATTGGAGGAATTCCAGTGACAACTCTTGGTGTAGTAGCATGCTTCTTAATCAAGCAACATCACACTTCTTCTTCAGGCTGCACACGAACAATCGTCAGCAACGTCCTTCTGGTGCAATACCACAGACGGCGGTTGATGGTGTCCTCATAAGTTGGAAAAACTTCTCGCCTCTAGAGTAGTCCACCACTATCAAATTAATAAATGACCTAATTAATATCATCAAACTTTTCCAATCAAATAAATCATTTTTTTCACTAAAGCAGCAATATCTTTTGTAGAATCTAATGGCAAATACATACACGTTTTCAATGTGATCGATCCTTGACAAGGACAAGTTGAACTTGGAACAACTTCCCTGAATGGTTCAGGATGTTGAGTATCATTCTCACTCAAGAGAGAAAGCTCTATGTCCCAGAGACAACAGAGCCAGATGAACCTCCTCCACTGTTCCTAAGGCTGATAGGGATGCTTACAAGAATTACTCTAAAGATATTGTGGATGTCAAGTGCATGATGTTGTGCTCAATGAACTATGAATTGAAGAGACAACATGAGAATATGGATGTTATTGAGATGGTAACACATCTTATGAACATGTACCAAGACCAAGAAAGACAAGAGAGAAATGATGTCTCCAAATTGTTATTCAAGCACAATATGGCTAAAGGAGATCTAGTAGGTCCCCATACACTCAAGTTGATTGGGTATATGGAGAACCTTTCTAGACTGGGATTTCCCTTGGACCACGAGTTGGCAACATATGTGATTTTGTAGTCACTGCTAGAGTCATACAACCAGTTTGTCATGAACTATAACATGAATGGTTTTGACTAAACATTATCAGAATTAATTGGCATGTTGAGGGCAACTTAAGTGCAGATGAAGAAGGACAAAATCAAATGTGTGATGATGGTCACCAAAGGAAACTCCAAGGGCAAAGGAAAATCTAAGAAGAGTTCTAAAGCTAGCCAGAAACAAAAGTCTTCTGCACTAAAACCTAAAGGAGGAGTGAACAAGGAAGGAAAGTGCCACCACTATCACCATCATGGATACTAGAAAAGTAATTGTCCTCTTTGTATAGAGGAACATAGGAATAAGAAAGTGATAGAGATCTCCACTTCAGGACCTGAGCAGAAGTAAAGCTAGAATTGTGTGAAACAATAGTTTTTGTCACTATACATAAAATTTGTCATTAATGTAATGGGAATAAAATAGAATTAGTGAATTGATATTATGGATCTGCCATTAAAATATCATATATCCTGCATGGACAAGAATAGTGTGAATATATTTGATGTTTTGCTTTAAAAGATAAGATATTTATGGCAGTGACCCCAATGTCTCATAGTTCATATTTGATAGTTTTAAAGACAATTGTATATATCGAATGACTTGATGACTCAAACAATTAATACATATAACATTGTCATATATAGAAGATAATTAATATACACATTTCTAAAATCCATAATGGTGGTTGTCTAGACTCTTTTGGTTATTGAACCAATAGAGACATGCAAGTCTTATTTTTTAGGCAATATGACAAAATCACATTTCGCTAGATGTAGTGGGACAGTGAGTATTCTATTAGGGAATATACATCATGATGTATAAAACTTTTAATAATAAATGGTAGAGGTGGTTACCAATATGTCATTATATTTACTAATCATCTTAGTAGATATGATAAATTGTGTTTAATGAAATACAAGTATAAACCTCTTTAAGTGTTCAAGGAGATTATAAATGAAGTACATAACCATCTTCATATTAGTATGTAAACACTTTGATATGATCAATGTGGAAATATTTTAAACAAGAGTTTGAGGACTTTCTGGGATAAACTGATAATGTATCATGATGAACTCCACCTGAAACCCAAAGATAGTGTATTATGAATGTGTATCAGGATGAAGGTGTTACACCTTATAGATCATGGTGAAATCAAAAATAGATCTAGCTAATCTTCTATTTCCTTCTAGTACATGCAAGTAAACAATGTACCGTCTAAAATGGTTCAAAAGAAACCATTTCAGATATTGCATGGAAGGCGTCACCATATGTCTTTATAAAGATTAGTATTGAAAGTTTGTATAAGAAAATAGTTTTTTCAAAAGCTTTATCCAAAATCACATAAAAGTTATTTTTTAATACTACTTGTATTATAATTTTACAAGAAAGTGTTTTTTGTAGATATGATTGAATTTCTAAATGAAATTTAATTCTAAAGGAATCAACGGGATAAAATTAGAACTAAAAAAGTTTGAGACCAACAAGAACATTTTGAACCTAAGGACACATAGATGGACCAAGGAAAATTAAAGGTTGTTGTGGAATCCCAAGTTCCTTATGTAACACACAAAACTCGTAGTTCTCGTGGAACACACCTTGAGATTGAAAGATTATAATTTCTTATGGTTCAAGAAGGAGGAGGGTTAGTCATATATGATGAGTCAACTACCTATCTAGAAGCTATTGAGGGACCAGAGTATGAGAAATGGCTTGAGGGCATGAGATCCAAGATGAATTCCATGTTAACAAACAAGGTATGACCTTGATGGATCCACCTGAAGGGGTGAAACCCATAGGGTGAAATTGGGTCTCCTGGAAGAAGACTGACATGGAAGAGTAAATTGGTTGAAAAGAGTTTCAAACAAGTTTGAACATGGTGAAATATTTTCACCAGTTTCCATGGTAAAATCCATCAAGATCATGTTTGCCATTACTGTTTATTATGACTAAGAGATTTGGCATGTGGATGTTAAAGCCACATTCCTTAATTGGAATATTTATGAGGATGAGTAAGTGACACATCATAAAGGTTCTATAAATCCAATATTGCAAATAAAGTATGTAAGCTACAAAGATCAATCTATGGATTGAAGCTAGCATATCAGAGTGGGAATTTTTAATTTGACAAGATAGCCAAATTGTTTGACTTTAGTCAAAATGCTGATGAAATACATGATTACAAAAGATTTAGTGGGAGCATATTTATATTCCACTTGATGATGGAGAATAACATCCTTATACTACAAATGTTATGACCTAGATAGGGAGTATCCTCTCTATGAAGAGCATAGGTGAATCATCTTATAAGATAGGCATCAAGATCTAAAGAAATAGAGCTAGAAAGCTTCTTGATCTAAGTAAGAAAACATACATCAGCAAGATGTTGAAGGGGTTCAACATGCAAGACTAAATGAGAGAAACCTTGTCCAAATTCCATGGAGTTAGTCTCTCAAGAGCCTAGTGTCCTAGTTCTTGTGAAGAACAGGAACACATGGATAGATGCCATATGCTTTGCAATTGGATTTACCTTGAATGCAATGGCATGTACTCATCATGTAATATTGTATTTATTCTGAATGATGAGAAGATATAGACTCATCCAATTATCTCATCTGTATTGGACATGATGAGTCAATATTTGTTATATCCCAGTGAGAGTCACTAGATTTCCATAAAGAACATCCTTAAGTACTTGAGAAGCACGAAAAGTATCAGTTCCTTGGTTATGGTAATAAGGAAGAGTTTGGTGTAAAAGGGTCACATAGATACAAGCTTTCAAAATGACAAATAAAATTAATGATTGTATCTAAATTTTTGTTTGACCTTAAACAAGAACTATAAGGTGGAAAGGGTTTTCAGCTAAAGATAATTGTTTAATTTTGTAGTAGAAGACGAGTATCTTGGTGTTATGAGAACAACATGGGATACTATTGGATCTAGAAAGTTCATATGGATGAACCTAATGGAGGTTCCCGTAACTGATGACATAATAGAAATATTGATGATAAAATTGGAGCTATTGTATAGTAAAGGAATCTCAGATAGCATACTATGAAACTTCCATCTCATGTGAAAAGTTGCAAAGCTACAAGATGTGAAACTTGCAAAATATCAACATAAAGAAAAATATTGTTAACCCTCTATAAATCACATGTGCAGTAGACACATGAAGGACATGTTAGAATCACTTGGAATAAGATTCGTTAGTGATTGGCTCTAAGTGAAAGTAGGAGTCTATTGGTATGTATGCCCATAGATTCAAACATGTGATGATTGCAATGGGACATCATATACTTGATTTGATAATTATAAAGGTAATTCCATCAATTATTTTTTTTTCAATCATGAGACAATGAAACGTACATATTAGAAGTCCAATGAATGGTGATACTCGATGAAATATGTATCCAAGTTTAGGACCTAGAGAATGAGATCATATGTCTAATAAGAGTACACAAATCCTTCTTTTATCCCTAGTCAGATATCACTAAGGAAGCAAAATATACAGTAGAAATACATAAGACTAGTGCGTGTGTTGGCTGGTGATAGAGTTTCATCAGTCATGATATGTGATACCAAGTCAAGAACACATGTACATGTTAGAGAATGGTGTATTAGACATAACCACCATGAGAGTGATAGATGGATACCATTCAATGGTAGTCAGAATCAGCCGTCATAGTGATAGTGGTGATCATGGTTCTTAGACCTAAAGTCACTACACTCATTACATTTTATTCATGTATTGTGACATCATCCAATGTGACCTTGAATAAGGGTTGCCAGAATTGTAATGCTCGTGACCTAGATCAAATACTAAATTGTTCTTAACTTGCTCAATAAGATTCATAGAACTTTAATCTAATCCTTTGAGTGGTTTTGTTATCATGTGACACACTTATGTTTCGAGTTTGATCATGTTTGAATGTCTTTTTAGGTATGTTTGCTTATTTAGGACCAAAATCCAATTTACCCAAGTTGAGGGGTTATCTTGCAATTTGTCACATGTTGAGAATATTTCTTGTGATTTGGCATCATGAGAGAAAATATGATGCAATGGGGTGACCTGTTTGAATAATGGTTGATGATGTGAAACCTCATGGTGACTCTAGGATTTCTAGGGTTTGCATGTTGTCAACCTTGTTGATCTTTACTAAGTGTATCCACCCTATGTCTAGACCTCATGGTGTGTTTTGGGAGTTTCTCAACATAGACACCCTCCCTTGATGTTTATGTTTTGACCTAGATGGTCTTGGATGTGTGGTCTCAACCAAGATGACCTAGAGCTGGTGGGTCGAGACAGTTTGTCCTCTAGTGTCTCGACCATGTGCATATATGATCTAGGATTTCGACCTAGACATGCAAGAGATGTGTCCCAACTGAGACAAGGGGAGTAACTGACCTATTAGTTTGTGACACTTTGTTGGATAAACATAAACCATTCATTCTTTTGCATGTGAATGGAGGTAATGTTATTTCCTTGAAGGGAATTTGTGCCTTGGTGATCTATTATGTTGACAAGTCATGAAAAATCTACTTCCCTCCTCTGTTGGGTACATAATCCCTTTTCTTCACACATGAAAAATCATTTTGATTTTACACATATTGTTACGGAACCATTCTTACTCCAATCCCAATCCCACTTCCAAGACAAGAACAAAGGGATTGAAGCTCCCGTCCCTGAGTGGCCTGAAAGGATCTAACACACTGGCATATACAATAAGAAAATAATAACTCACAAACTAGAGATATAAGAACAAACTAACCCAAAATGGAGATTATTCTGATATATCCTTGTCATCAGAGTATATGAGTGTGGAAGTGATATAGTCAAGTTTCGAATGTTTTGCCTAAAATCAAGAAAATTAAGACACAAAGTTAATGCAATTGCACGATACACTATATAAAAACAAGTAAAATGGTTTATAGAAAAAGAGTATACTTGGCAGGACTTATATTCAAGAAATATATAACAAGCGATTTTCCAAATTCAATGTTTATTTGAAAAGATGTTTATTTCTAACAATTCGATTTTTATTATGAGTTCCCATTATAATGTAATTGAGAAGCATGCTTATATACTTTTTACTTTGTCTCCCCAACGTGATGGGGAAAGTCATTGGGCTCCTTCTCTCCATATGAGGTAGGAGGCCAATGTACAAGTCCCACCTCAGAATGAGGGAGTCGCTTGCACCCAATATCAACATTATCATCATTATCAATATACGGGCAGTCATAATTGGCAATACCATTTATGTTCTCATGATTTCTCAAAATATAATATAGGAAAAATGGAAGATTAATCAGTAGGGAACACTAGCTCAAACATGTATATAGCCAAGTATACAATCAAGAGATACATAAAAGTATCTTCAATACAACCAAGGAGGAGATATAATAGCGTACCTTTGATTGAGGATTTGAAGTATAGATCTCAACAAGTAATGGGTCAACCCTTCGAGTCAGTTCCTAAATAATCAAGATTGGATCAAGGGTCAAGATCAAGATTTGAATTAACCATGTTTCACTATTTGAGATTAGGGTTACATTTTCCTTTTCTACCTTAGGACTAGGTCATCCATTTATAATCAATAATATTCCAATATGTCCAACATTATTTAAGTGTCCAATATTTTTGAGTGTGAATGACTTACCTAAGTTTTCTAGGATCATTTGTGCTAACCCAAATGATAAATATTCCAATCATCATTAAATTCCTAATACATCATCATGATACTTAATATTATTGGAATTCAAGACCAGTTTGATTAAAGTAGAGTCATAAATCATACACATGATCAAGGTTTTCATAAGATTTAGATCCATTATCATAATATTAAGGTTATTCCTTAGTTCAATGTGCATGATTCACATTTTAGGAGAGATGAGTTTCAAGATCAGATCTAAACTCATATTTATTCAAATTTGGTTTCAAAATAATCATTAGAGTTAGAATTTGGGTTTCTTAAGGGTTAATCATAATTATTGTGCCATTATATAAACTAAATAAGCAAGAGATCAAATATAGGGATATCAGTCAAAATTATTTGGAATTAGTCTTCCCAATCATTTTTAAATGATTCATTGGATTTATCTGATAAAGATGGACTATTTACTTGTAATTTTTTGGAGTTAGGATGTATTTTCTACGATTAAAGCAAGATCTGGGCATTTTATTGAATATCTGCCAGAGAGATGAAATACCTTATCTGTGAAAAATGAGGGACGTTGGATTTGGAATTTGGATGGATCAGATTGTGCCATGTGGGCACTGTGGCTAGATGGATTGGTATGTAATTGGCCCGGTTTGATACCTAAAATAACTGGTACAATCATGATTCTTTTGCCTCCTTGGGATTGGGTCAACCCCTTAGACTGGCAGTTCTACTTAGACCGAGCGGTTCGGGGACCCTTCTCCTTTCGATCAATTCCTCCTCGCAAGTGCAGAAATGAGGCAGAGAACCTTGTCAGAGTCGGATGGGTTTGGGAGCAAGGGCGTTAGGCAGAAGCTGCGAGGGTACCGTCCGCACACACCGCACCTTCTCAAAGTGAGTGGAAGCCTTACTTCACACTCTGAAGCTATAAGGGCAGGATGCCCAAAATTCCCAAGGCAGTGACACCGCACCATAGGAACAAGATCAAGGATGAAAACGGGGCATCAAGTAGGCCAATAAGGGTAGAAAGGACGAGCTTTCATACAATGTGGAGTGATGGTCGTACTAGGGGTGCTTTTATAGCATAGAGGGCGGGGGTAGATTTAGGGTTAGAGGACCTGGGTATCTGCTCTTAGTCGCCAGAAAGAGAAAAGTAGGTAAGGGTAATGTTTTAATGTCGAAACCAGTCATTGAAGGTGGTCAAAGTGGGGATTGATGAGTTCGAATTCATGAGAGGAGCAATTCTACTCGCTCAAATTTTTGAATTGAGGTCATGGGCAGGAGATCGGCCATAAAGATGGCCTTGTCTCCTCCTCGCAATCAGCAAGAGGTAGAAGATGACCTCTTGGCTGCTCGATTTAGCCTCCAATCCATGGGAGCCTGATTTGAGGATGACGGTTTGCCCCTAAAGCAGCCCACAGATTGCTGACTTGGAAAAGGCCCAAATAAAAGGCAAATAAATGGATTCTGAATATATTATCTTCAAGAAATCAGAGTAAAAAGTAGGAATGTCCAAATGAGATGAAATTTGGATCATAGGTTTTCAAAAATGTGAAGAACCTTTAGAAAAAGTTTTAGAACCAAAATATGATGTTTTATTGACCAATTTGCTTCTTTGGACAAGGTGATAAATGAATCCATTTGTGGTGTTATAATGTGTATACAATCTACATTGATCACCATATTTATAATTTGAGTATCAATATTGATATAGAGCCCAAGAAAAATATATTGTGGTCCAGAGTGAACATAATGAGGGTTAATTTGTAATTAAATCATAAATTCACCTTATCACACATATTCTTCTTCCTTGGGAACGATCTTAGAGCTTTGGAAATTGGGAAGATCAAATCTTGAAGCTTGGGTGGCCGATCAACACTTTGGTGGTTGTTTATCAAATATTTTTCCCATGGCAAGTGATCCTAAACGCTATTTACATTTTGTGTCTTCTTAAATCTCCGTATTCTTCTTCCTCCCTGGTCATGGATCATCCATGATGTCTTTTCTTGGACATCTCTACTTGACAAGGGTCATATATCATGTTTTGACAAGATGGAACCCAAGTGAGAGGATGATTTCATCTCTTTCTCTTTTCTTCTTTAGTTTGGCTTAGGTATGATTTCCCTCTTTCTTGAACTCTATGGTGATCATGGTTTCTTTCCCTTCTTTGAGATGACCTTTGGCAGGAGTGTTAGAGTTTGGTTGAAGATCTTGGATCTTGTAACCTTGGGAGGTTGATTCTCTTCAAAAAAAGGAAGTTTATATATCTCTTTCCCCCATTTATTATTTCATCTTTAAAAATGTGATCTTTATGGTAGAGGAAATGATGATGATTTAGGGTGTGGTTTTTGTAGTAAGTTCAAGAAAATTACTCTTCCTATTAAATCCCTAAATCTGTGTACCAGATTTTATGGTGATCAAACTATTAATGTGTTCATTTGTTTGTTATGTATGGATCTGAGATATTTCATAGATGGACCATTTATAATTAACAGAAGGAGTTTTTAGAGCATGATTATATGCATAATAATCTTAGTTTTGTCTCTCTATATGTAACATCCCTGACCTGGGTTATGTGTTAAACCTAGATGATTTGCTTAATAAGGTTGAGTAGATGCATAACCTTATCTTGTGAAAAGTAATTAGGACTCAAGAGGAACTTATATTCCACTTTGGTCCTTTTTGAATAATGTTGAAACATTGTTTTGCTTGTTTTGGACTAAAGTACAAATTACCCAAGTTGAGGGGTTAAATTACAAATTGTGCATGATAATATGTTCCTCATGTATTTATGCATCATGAGAATGAAGATGATGCAAAGGTATGGCTTGTGGTGGCCTAGGTACCAAGAAAGAGATGATAAAGCTATGTTTGTGCATTAAAACCTAGTTTTGGTGTAATGTGTAATTTACCCAAAACCTAGGGTTCAATATGCAAATTACCACTTCAATAAGGTCCCTAATGTTTCTTGGCATCATGTAGAGTAAATAAAATGAGAGGGGCGCCTCATTAGAATCATTTTGGAGGAGAGAGAATCTTGATATTAAAATAATCAAGATTTAAGCATAATTGGAACTTTACTTCCGTTTAATGCAAAAATAATTAAAATAATTGAAGGGCCTTCAACAAAAAAACGAGATCGTTGAATTTTCTCAAGTGTGAACACCTTTGTTCCTTTTCTAGGCCACGAAAATATCCAAGGGAGTGGATAACTCACTCACATTATTATAAGAAAAAGAAATATCCACTCACTTATGGATATTAGTATTATATGATTTAAGGTGCTTGATTTTCTTTTCTTTAAATCATGGGTAATTGAGAGGAATATGAGGCAAATAATATATCCTCGGATCCTAGGATTTGAGAGGGAAGAGGCGGCACTATTTTTGGGATTTAATGAATTTTTATAAGGCATTTTCTCTCTCATCGATTTTCTTATAAAAAGACCCTTTACAAGCCAAATGAAAGGCATTTTCGTTTCCACTTCTTGCCCTTGCTTGGAAAACAAGCAAAGGAGCTTTGGAGAATCAGGAGGAGGACCCCCAACCTGTTGGTAAGCTTCTTGACCTTCATTCACCTTGATTCCATGGTGGAAATAAAAAATCAATGCATGAATTCTTCATATGTTGATCCCCTCTTCAATTTTACCCATTAATTTTCACTCAAAGCTTGAGGACGAGCCTTGGGATAGTGAAAGGAGTTGGATCCACCATTTTTGACGTGAGCTTGAAGCTTTGGAGCTCAATTGGAGGTGGGTTTTATAACTTGAACCCTTAATATTGTTATTGCATTCAATTCCTTATCAATTGTTGATGCTTTCTTCATTTCCAAAATTTATCTTGGTTGATTGATGCAACCACCATGAAAATCACAGAAAACTTTGTGGGTTTGGAGCTTGATGATGATGACATCATCATAATCACACACCTCCCCAAATATCTCTTGCAAACAGTTTCAACAAAATGGTCCAAACGGTTTGGTGCCAAACGGTTTCCAAACCGTTTGGAGACTTGCATCCCAAACCGTTTTGAGGGGTTGACCATTTGGATGGGTTGATCATTTGAGGTTTGAACCCTAGTATGTTTTGGAAGATGATCTAATGGCTCCAATTGATTAATTCAACATATGGACAATCCTTCAAATAGAAACCCTAATCGGCTAAGTGCTGATTTTGCAAATGATTAAGTTGATGTTTTGGGTTGATTGACCCAAACGGTTTCAAAACCATTTGGGAATCACGCAAATGGTCTCAAGACCATTTGGAGGTCAACCAAGACCGTTTGGAGGTCTAGGGTTGAGTATGGTTGAGTAATTTAAGACCTAAAGATATCAAATTGAATTACAATCAATAACTCAAGTGATGATTGATTCAATGATGCAAACCCTAAGTGAATGTCATAGATTTCAATGATGGTTTGAGGAAAATAGTCTCAAGACCATTTGGAGATCATCCAAATGACCTCAAGACCGTTTGAGGATCATTTAAGACCGTTTGAGGTCAGGTCATATCATGTAATGGTGATAGGTCACTGATTCCAATTGGATTAGTTCCATAATGTTAACCATTGATGGATCCTCGGTTTCAAAACCCTAAGTGATGGTTTCTTTCTTATCAACCCTAGTTCAATTGGGTTTAAAACCCTAATTGAAGGTCTAATTGAATGGTGATTCAGTGGTTCAATTGAAGAATACATTAGTGGTCCAATTGATAGTTGGTCCATGGATTGGAACCTTGAATTGATTAAGTGTTGAAGACCCCTTTTGGTCCATTCGGTATTGAGAGGGTTTGGACCAAATGGTCTTAATACCGTTTGAGTCCAAATGGTATCAAGACCATTTGGAGACTCAAGCTCATTCGGTTTCAAGACACCCACTTTGTCATACGGTTTCAAGCACCTACTTTGCTAAACAGTTTTCAAACTATTTGAACCTAATAGGTCAAGATTGTTTGAGGTCTAAGTGACCAACACCGTTTGAGGTCTAAGTGACCAAGACCTTTTGCGGTTCAAATTGGTTAAACCATTTGGACACCTAATATGATCAAAGGTCAATTTGCTTTTTGATTATTAATGATGTAGACCAATGATGATTATGAAGGTTAACCCTAACTGTGGGTACTTAAGTGAAGAGTTAACCTAGATCAATCTTGGAGTAATTAATATCCTAGAGAGGATGAGAGGGAGAGAGAATGGGAGAGATGATTTCTTACTTAATAAGCAATAATTCTCTCATTATGAATAAATATGTAATCAGGGTTTGATCCATAATAATGAGATCATGAAATCCTCATTGAAAAGATTGATAAACCTTGACCCTAATTTAGGGCAACGCTATGTGAAACCCTAATTTAGGGCTAAGCTCAGTGAAAGCATAATCTAGGGTGATGATATAACCCAAACTTAGTGTAACAATGTAAGAAACTCTAATTTAATGGAAATTGTACATCCTAACCCTAATTTGGGTATGAGGTAAGAGAGGCAATGAAATAAGACTTGATCATTAATAATATGATCTTGAGAACCTATATGGTTATATTTGTGAAACCCTAAAATAGGGTAATGGTATGTGAAACCCTAAAATAGGGTAATGGTATGTGAAACCCTAAAATAGGGTAATGCTATGTGAAACCCTAATACAGGATGATGCTATGTGAAGTCTTAACACAGAGTAATCCTATGTGAAGTTCAAATACATATTGATGAGTTATAAATCTAATAAGAAAACCCTTATATTGCATGGTACTAATATATGATTGTTATCATGAGTACTAATCATGCAGGAATATTGAGATGATGAGCATAGACATGTACGGACTATGATGCTCTATATATTGAAACTATTTATGAGCTTAATAAGCCATAACATGCCTTATTGACTATTAAGGGGTAATAATAGGAGATATGAGCTTGGTGAATTATGTGCAATGCTTTGTGTAGCAAGAATCACAATGTCCTTGGTCAGATGACTTGAAGGTATTAAGTTACCTAATAAGTGGTAACAAGTACTCTATGATGAGTTAGGAGTTCAAATACACATATTCTATAATCATGATGTTGAACTTGTTAAGAAATGGAATTGTACTTGATGAGCTGAGGGATTAAGATTCCAATACTTTGTGAAAATAGTATGGATACAAGCCATAACTCCACAATGATTAAATGTTATACATGTTCTTCATATTCCTTAAATAGATAAATGCCATGATGATTTATCAAGTTATAGCTGCAATGCTTTATATAAGAATAATGTTCTAATATGTTAAACAATGAAGTAACTGATGTTAAACAATAATGATTCTTTTGTTCAGATTTATCTTATTAATCTACAATAACAATGTTTCTGGCAGAGAGTTATATCTCTCTCTGGGACAATTTACAATTGTCTCACCCCCGTGGGAACCACATTTTTAGGTGGATGCGGATGAGGAGGAAGGAATCCTTCAGTAGGTGAAGGACAACAACATCAGTAGCAAGGACAACAGTGAAGTCTCAGGTGGAGATACTGGATGATATGCCTTGTATATATGTACATAGAATCCTATGTGTCGTCTCTATACTCTCAGGTCCTCGGAGTAGTAGTTAATGCTTTCGAGAGTTTTGGCTTAGTTCCTCGAGGTTTTATACTGTCTGTGTTTAGTCTAACAGGGCAGTTGATGCTTGTAATTCACAGAAAGAGATGATACAAGACATGTACTTTTAAACTAGAATGTAAATGTATTTCTTTGGTTCAATGTGAGAAAGTTTTTCCTTTGATGGATCTCTTGGTAAAAAGGTGTTAATTTTTAGTGATTTTCAGTAATCCGCTGCTTAGTGAACGCTTCCGCATTAGTTAATCATGTTTTGTGAGTTGGATGCCACAATTTAGTGGTATCAGAGCTATAGGTTCGATGAGTCTATAAAGACATAGGACTAAGGTGTTGAGTCTACGTTAGTGCCCTCCAGTATACCCTATAGTGACTTCTGCTTATGCAGAGTAAAGGGTAAAGTTTATAAATGACTGGGGAACACGAGGAGCACATTGCTTAGGGAAAATTTGTTGCACCAGGAGAGGGTGCATGGGATCAGGGAAGAGAAGAACAAGTGCCTGAGAATTCCCATCTTGACCTGATTAGGATAGAGAATCCTATGTTATTTCTCTTGAAGGGTAGGTTAGGACAACAATAATGCATATAGAAGACTGGATAATAGCATTACAACCTAGGTTACCAGTCCTTAATGTGGAAACTTTGGGTTTATAAAGGGTTCCTGAATGACATAGTCATGTTGGAATAGTGGAAATGTGGGACAGATTAACATATGGCGAGAAAGTAGACTCTGCCATAAGTTTAGACAGATAGTACATCTGTGATGGTAGTGCCCAAGGAGGGGCAATAAGTTGAGATTTAAGGTAAGGTCTCTATAATTTTAGGGACATTTGCCTAGTTGTTCTAAAAAGCCAAGGATTTTGGTGTCACCAGTGCAATAAATGCCTAGTGCACCAGGGCAGTAGCCACTAAGTAAAGGCAAAAGCAACAACACGAAACAACTAGACTTTATGTATTGAGTCAACCTAAAGAGGTAGATAACCACAAGGAGTAATAGTTAGATGAAATAGATTCATTCTAATATTTCATTTCATGATTCTATGCATTAAAAATAAGAAAGTAGTTGTTTTTGAACTCCCTCTGACTAGTCCTATAAGGACACAAGGGAGATGAGAACTTACATCTTACTCAGTGTTCCTTAAAATGCTTTATAATCTCCTTTATATGTGTGTTAAAAGATGAGATATAGAAGTGATGCCTGAGGAAAATTCAAGAATGAAAAATCATGTGTGTATAATGATATGAAAAGTGGGGAATATGATAGCAAATAAAGTGCATACTACCCAATCTCAATATTTGTATACCCTAGCCAGGTATATGATTATTGGAAGATAAGGCAGGTATGGAATTCTTAGATTGTTATCTTTCTGATTACTCTGATCAAGTAATCATTTTGAAACAATCTAGAGAGTATAATGAAATTAAATAGGAAGATATAAGTGAACTTTCTTAGTGAACTTTCCCAAATAAATTGCTTAGTGAACTTTCTCAGTGAATTTTCCCAAATAAATTTCTCAGTGAATTTTCCCAAATAAATTTCGTAGTGAACTTTCTCAGTGAATTTTCCCAAATAAATTTCTTAGTGAACTTTCTTATTGAATTTTCCCAAATAAAATTCTTAGTGAACTTTCTCAGTGAAATTTCCCAAATAAAATTCTCAGTGAACTTTCTCAGTGAATTTTCCCAAATAAATTTCTCTGTGAACTTTCTTAGTGAATTTTCCCAAATAAATTTCTCAGTGAACTTTCCCAGTGAATTTTCCCAAATAAATTTCTCAGAGAACTTTCCCAATTAAAGCGCTAAGTGAACTTTCCCAAACAAATAAAGGATTGCTGAGTGAATTACCTATGTTAGATATATATGTTTCTCTTTTGGTAAATATTCTTGGGTGATGATAGAAGTATGTTCTTTTATGCTTCTTCCTTTCAATAATATGGACATTATATGTTAGGGGTTTATGCACTGTATAAACATAAACATTGATAAGGTTGAATTAATGAAAGGAAATTTGTGTAGATTACAGATCCATTATATCTCCATGATATTAAGATATTATGTGGAGACTTGAGGGTATGATAAATGAATAAATCTCTCCCTCCTTTTTCCTGGGATTTCGGGGACGAAATCCTTGTTAGGGGTTTATAATTTATAACATCCCTGACTTGGGTTATGTATTAACCCTAGATGATTCACCTAATAATGTTGAGTAGATGCTTAATCTTATATTGTGAAAAATAATAAGGACTCAAGAGGAACTTATATTCCATTTTGGTCCTTTTTGAATAATGTTGAAACATTGTTTTACTTGTTTTGGACTAAAGTGCAAATTACCCAAGTTGAGGGGTTTAATTAAAAATTTGTATATGATAATATGTTCCTCATGTGTTGATGCATCATCATAATGAAGATGATGCAGAGGTATGGCTTGTGGTGGCCTAAGTACCAAGAAAGAGCTGATAAAGCTATGTTTGTGCATTAAAACCTAGTTTTGGTGTAATGTGTAATTTACCCAAAACCTAGGGTTCAATATGCAAACTACCACTTCAATAAGGTCCCTAATGTTTGTTGGTATTATGTATAGTAAAGAAAATGAGAGGGGAACCTCATTAGAATCATTTTGGAGGAGACATAATCTTGATATTAAAATAATCAAGATTTAAGCATAATTGGAACTTTACTTCCATTTAATGCAAAAATAAATAAAATAATTGAAGAGCCTTCAACCAAAAACGAGATGGTTGAATTTTCTCAAGTGTGAGCACCTTTGTGCCTTTTCTAGGCCACGAAAATATCCAAGGAAGTGGATAACTCACTCACATTATTATAAGAAAAAGAAATATCCACTCACTTATGGATATTAGTATTATATGATTTAAGGTGCTTGATTTGCTTTTCTTTAAATTATGGATAATTGAGAGGAATATGATGCAAAGAAGATAGCCTCGGATCTAAGGAGTTGAGGGGGGAGATGTGGCACTATGTTTGGGATTAAATGAATTTTTATCAGGCATTTTCTCTCTCATTGATTTTCTTATAAAACGACCCTTTACAAGCCAAATGAAAGGCTTTTTCGTTTCCACTTCTTTCCCTTGCTTGGAAAACGACCAAAGGATCTTCGGACGATCAGGAGGACGACCCCCAACCTGTTGGTAAGCTTATTGACCTTCATTCACCTTGATTCCATGGTGGAAATTGAAAATCAATGCATGAATTCTTCATACCTTGATCCCCTCTTCATTTCTAACCATTCCTTTTCACTCAAAGCTTGATGACGAGCCTTGGGATAGTGAAAGGAGTTGGATCCACAATTTTTTACGTTAGCTTGAAGCTTTGTTGCTCAATTGTAGGCGTGTTTTATAACTTGAACCCTTAATATTGTTATTGCATTCAATTCCTTATCAATTGTTGATGCTTTCTTCATTTCCAAAATTTATCTTGGTTGATTGATGCAACCACCATGAAAATCACTGAAAACTTCGTGGGTTTGAAGCTTGATGATGATGACATCATCATAAGCACACACCTCCCCAAATATCTCTTACAAATGATTTCAACAAAATGGCCCAAACGGTTTCACCAAACCGATTGGAGACCAAACGGTTTCCAAACCATTTGGAGACTTGCATCCCATACCGTTTAGAGGGGTTGACCGTTTGGATGGGTTGACCGTTTGAGGTCTGAACCCTAGTATGTGTTGGATGATGATCCAATGGCTCCAATTGATTAATTCAACATATGGGCAATCCTTCAAATAGAAACCCTAATCTCCTAAGTGTTGATTTTGCAAATGATTAAGTTGATGTTTTGGGTTGATTGACCCAAACAATTTCAAAACCATTTGGGAATCACTCAAACGGTCTCAAGACCGTTTGAAGGTCAACCAAGACCGTTTGGAGGTGTAGGGTTGAGTATGGTTTAGTAATTGAAGACCTAAAGATATCAAATTGAATTACAATCAATAGATCAAGTGATGATTGATTCAATGTTGCAAACCCTAAGTGAATGTCATAGATTTCAATGATGGTTTGAGGCAATCAGTCTCAAGACCATTCGGGGATCATCCAAATGACCTCAAGACCTTTTGAGGGTTATTCAAGACTGTTTGAGGTTAGGTCATATCATGAAATGGTGATAGTTCATTGATTCCAATTGGATTAGTTCCATAATGTTAACCATTGATGGATCCTCAATTTCAAAACCCTAAGTGATGGTTTCTTGATTATCAACCCTAGTTCAATTGGGTTTAAAACCCTAATTGAAGGACTAAATGAATGGTGATTCATTGGTTCAATTGAAGAATACATTAGTGGTCCAATTGATAGTTGGTCCATGGATTGGAACCTTGAATTGTTTAAGTGTTGAAGACCCCTTTTAGTCCATTCGCTTTTGAGAGGGTTTGGACCAAATGGACTTAAGACTGTTTGAGTCCAAACGGTCTCAAGACCGTTTGGGACCAAATGGTCTCAAGACCGTTTGAAACCAAACCGTCTCAAACCATTTGGAGACTCAAGCTCATTCAGTTTCAAACACCCACTTTGTCATATAGTTTCAAGCACCTACTTTGCTAAACGGTTTTCAAACAGTTTGAACCTAATATGTCAAGACTGTTTGAGGTCTAAGTGACCAAGACCATTTGAGTCTAAGTGACCAAGACCTTTTGAGGTTCAAATTGGTTAAACCATTTGGACACCTAATATTATTAAAGGTCAATTAGATTTTGATTATTAATGATGTAGACCAATAATGATTATGAAGGTTAACCCTAACTATGTGTACTTAAGTGAAGAGTTAACCTAGATCAATCTTGGAGTAATTAACATCCTAGAGAGGATGAGAGGGAGAAAGAATGGGAGAGATGATTTCTTACTTAATAAGCTCTAATTCTCTCATTATGAATAATTATGTAATCAGGGTTTGATCCATAATAATGAGATCATGAAACCCTCATTGAAAAGATTGATATACCTTGACGCTAATTTTGGGCAAGGATATGTGAAACCCTAATTTAGGGCTAAGCTCAGTGAAAGAAAAATCTAGGGTGATGATATAACCCTAATTGTAACATCCCTGACCTGGGTTATGAACTAACCCCATGTGTTTTGCTTAATCATGTGATTAAATGCTTGTGGTTATCTATTGATAATGTAATTAAAGCTTCTGAGGAACATATATTTCACTTTCTGTCCTTTTTAAACAATATTGTAATATTGTTTTGTTAAAAGTGGACTTATGTGCAAATTACCCAATTAGAGGGGTTAACTTGCAAATTGCACATGTTTAGATGTTCCTATGATGATAAGACATCATAAGAATGAATTTGATGAAGTATTATGAATTCTCCAAGCTTGGGCACCAAAATGCAGCTTGTGGAGCAATCCTTGTGCTTTAAACCCTAGTTTTGGTGTAAAGTGCAATTTACCCAAAACATGGGGTGCAACTTGTAAAATATACCTTCTATAGTATCTTTTATGACTCTTGGCATAAATTAGAGTAAAAATGATGAAGGGGGGCGCTTCATTTGAATAATCAAATAAGAAGGATAACCCTTGTAACTAAATAACCAAGTGGTAAGCATAATGACCCTTTTATATGTGTGCAACTTAGTAGGATGTTTGTCTTCCTTTTTACTAGACTTTGGTTAAGAAAGGAGTTTTGCTTAAGTATAGAAAGGAGGGGAATGGCCAAGAAGGAGAGAAGGACCCATATGAGAAATAGAAGAAAAGATTGTCCTTATATTGAAAACATGCCCAAAGTATATATACACCTTTCTTTTACAACCAAGGGATTGTTTCCCTTCCTGTCTTCACTTATCTCTTTCTTGGACCGACTAAGGAAGGATCTCAGGAGTAGAGGAGAACGGCCAAGTAGGTTTGGGTAAGCTTTGGTTATCTTCTAGCTCGGATTCATGGAGGAAATCACGATACAAGGTTGGTTTGCTAGTTTTTCTTACTTAGTTCTTCTTTCTAGACATCCTTTCCAACCAATTCTTGAAGAAGAAACCTTGGACGACCTGTGGAGCTCAAGCCACCATTAAAGTTACGAAGCTTGGAGCTCTAGAGCTGATCCTAAGGTGGGTTTTATAACTCTAAACCTTAAAGCTTTGATTATGCATCTTCTTTTCTTGCAAACGTTGCTAGTTCTTCTTTCTTCCATCCTTCTATGCATTCTTGCAACCAAAACCGTGAATAATAGACCTTGATCTGGAGGTAGAAGAAGGGGGAGAGAATACTAATGTTACTTTAGCAAATGGTCTTGCACCCTTTGGCCAAACGGTTTGCAAAACCGTTTGGGGCAAACGGTTTTGCATGGTCGGTTGGAGAAAATGGTCTGCAAGACCGTTTGGTTGAGTTGACCAAGGGTTGACCGTTTGAGATTCCGGTTCATAATTATGTTGGTTAATAACTCACCAAATTTGATAGGTTAAATCCCAAGGAATCATGATTTGAAGGCTAATGAAGTAGGTAAACCTAATTGGATTAAGTGCTGATTTCCAACCTGATTAACTTGACCTTTTTGGGAAAATGGTTTCAAAACCGTTTGAGAGTGTTGACCAAGGGTTGACCATTTTCGATTCCTGTTGATAATTATGTTGGTTAATAACTCACAATTTTATAGGTTAACTGCCAAGGAATCATGATTTGAAGGCTAATCAATTAGGTAAACCTAATTGGATTAGGTGCTGATTTCCAACCTGATTAACTTGACCTTTTTGGGTAAACGGTTTCAAAACCATTTGAGAGCGTTGACCAAGGGTTGACCGTTTGATATTACTGTTCCTAAAGATGTTGGTTAATAACTCACCAAATTTGATGGATTCATTCCAAAGGAATCATGAGTTGAAGGCTATTCAATTAGGTAAACCCTAATTGGATGAAGTGTTGATTTTCAACTTGATTGATTTGACGTTTTGGGTTAATTAGCCCAAACAGTTTCAAAACCATTTGAGGATTACCCAAACGGTCTCAAGACTATTTGGGGGTCACCCAAGACCATTTGGAGGTCTAGGGTTGGATATGGTTAAGTGTTTGAAGATCCAAAGATATGGCATGAACCCTAATCGGCTAAGTGTTGATTTTTGTAAGTAATTGAGATGATGTTTTGGGTGATTGAGCCCAAACGGTTTCAAAACCGTTTGGGGATTACCCAAACGGTCTCAAGACCGTTTGGAGGTCTGGGGTCAAGTATGGTTGAGTAATTGAAGGTCTAAAGATACCAAATTGAAATGCAATCAAGTGCTGATTCGATGATCAACTCAATAGCTCAAACCCTAATGATTTTTCACTAGAATCCAAGGGTTGGATGACCCAAATGGTCTCAAGACCATTTGGAGGCCACCCAAGACCATTTGGAGGTCTAGGGGTGAGCATGTTTAAGCAATTGATGATCTAATGATACTAAGTTAAAGTGTAATCAATTGCTGATTTGGTGATCAATCCAATGATCCAAACCCTAATTGGTTGACTTGGATTTTTATGATTTGATGGGCAAACGGTCTCAAGACCGTTTGGAGGTCATCCAAACGACCTCAAGACCGTTTGGGGTCAGGTCATGTTCAATTTGGATGATGGTTCAATAGTTTCAAAGTAACTAATCTTGCATTGATTAGTGTTGAAGGATCATCGATTCCAAACCCTAATTCAATTAATTCAAACCCTAATTGAGGACTAATTGAGGGTCAATTGAGGGTCAAATCTGTTTAAGGTTGACCTATTTAACTCAATTGAAGTATGAGGATAGGTCCAATTGATGATTGGTTCTATGAATTCAATGATTGGAGGAATCAATATTGACAACCCTAAACTGATTGGTGTAGTTGAGACCATCTTTGGTCCATGCGGTTTTGAGGAGGTTTGGACCAAACGGTCTCAAGACCGTTTGAGTCCAAACAATCTCAAGACCGTTTGGGACCAAATGGTTTCAAAACCATTTGGATTCATGCGGTTTTAAAACCGTTTGGAGGTTGAAAGTGCAAAACCGTTTGGGATCTTTTAAGGTCAAGAATGCTTAATGCTTTAAAGACTTAGATGGTTCAATGGTTGTTTAACCTAAACCCTAAAGACACCTAAAGTCATTAAGGGGTTAAGTAATTAGTGAACTAATGTATGTTAGGGTCAATGGTGAAGATTACAAAAGTACCCTTAGTGGGTTAGTGTGACTAGTACCCTCGATCAGGTAAACCCTAATGACCTTAATGGTGATGACTTGACTTATGTCAGTCAAAGTTGAGTTGACTTAACCTAATCAAGAGTGATGTAAACATCATCTATTAGTAAGAAGAGAGAGAAGACTCCTAATATCAATGACAATCAAATAAGATACCTTTAAAATGTATCAATACACACCATTAGGGTATGATCCTTCATAAGGATATCATGGAAACCCTAATTATGGAGATTATGAATCTTAACTTAATTTGAAGGTGTTAATCGAAGTAATCTTCATAAATAATGATGGTAAGACTTTGATTCACTGTCATGTGAATAGTAAACCCTATTTTAGGGTTAATCAAGTAATGTGAATAGTAAACTCCAATTCTAGGGGAATAACATGATGTGAAATAGTAGTCCCTAATGGTGGAATATTAATCATAAACCTAATCTAGGGGAGATGTGATATGAATAGAAACCCTAATTGGAGGTGATGTTATGGGAAACCCTTATTAGGATGAATAGCAAGCTTAAATTATGGCTTATTAATCATGAAAACCTTGAGATGGTTTACTAGATAGTACAATAAGGTGAGGTGTAGCTAAATCAATTAAATAAGATGATTATGTCATAAACATATAGAATAGGGTTAGTGAACCATTTGAATGATAAATGTGGTAATTTCAATAAATAAGGATTTAAGAGGTAAGATGCCTAGATCCAAACATCCCTATGAATAAGTAATAGATTTTACACCTTATAATAATAATGGGCATCAAACTCTTAGAAATGATGTATACTAAAGCATGAAGTAGATAACATCCTGAATATGAAGATACCTAGAATAGTTGATGATGATTTATCCTATATCAACAATGTTTAAACCTATATCATTACAGATAATTGGATAATTCTGATATATGATATATGCATCATATGAGGAATGGGCTAATACTTAGAAGTGATGATCATTAATGATACATGATGAGTACAATAACTGAAATCAAACACTTATAACATCTTTAAATGCTCCCAAGGGTAGTGGAGATTATATTAGGGTTGAACTGATAATGTGAACTGGAAACCCTAATTAATGAAAGGTAGGGTACTTTAACCCTAAGTTTGGGTTATACTTTTAAGTATGAAACCCTTTGATTGAATTATAATATGAGGAATCCTTATGCCTTATAAGTGAAAGGGGTTTAATAACCCTAATTGAGTTGAATAAACCCTAACCCTAGAAATCAACCATGGTGATGTAACATGGTCATGGTATGATGTTGATAGCACGGCCATGCTATGGAGCACGTCCGTGGTAGCTTCCCTTTGCACGACCGTGCAAAGGTAGCACGGCCATGGTGTTCTATGAATAAATTGAAAAGAATTGGTATTGTATTGATATTGTTATATATGCATGTCTTCAATTATATTAGTCATGCAGGTTGTTAGCAAGAGGTAATCATAGCCAGGTAAGAGTTATGATGTTTTATTCATTGAAAGCATGTTATAAGCTTTATGAATAATGATATACTATGTTTCCTGGTTTAAGAGGTAACATATGAGAATGATGGGCTGTAAGAGCTTTGAGTAATATTTACATTGTTACAATTAAGGTCATGTTATTAGATGACTTATGATGATTTAAGGGTTTGAACACCCCTGTTCTTGAACCATAATGATGAGCTGGCTAAGAAATGATAACTGATGTGAAATAAACTTGATACATTTAGTATTCTTCTTGTATAGAAAATGTTTTAGTTGTTTATGTTTGAAAACATGCTTGATGCTAAAAGAATGCTAAAATGCACTTAAATAATCAACTATGATCATATCATGTAGGGCCCTAACCATAGATCCATCATTGTCAGTGACCAAATGATGGAGAAATAGGTTTTCCTAAGGGAACTCCTGGAACATATACTTTTGAGTATATGGGGGATTATGGACGCGAATATCCTTACATCCTAATGTAGGAATTGATGTAGGCTGTATCTTTAACCCATCAATCCTTCATTACATGTCTATATCGGGATGATGTATCATAAATCTCCCAAGGGAATCATTAATGCCACATCGATGAGTGATAAATAAGAGATCCCTCGATGACGAAGAGAGTAAAGAATGTCATTGTGACTCTAATAGCGAAGTTACCAGAATACCCTGGATAGCTATCATAGTAGAGACACAAGATGTCCTGCATGTAAATCCTCACACTGACTAAGGAAGATGAGGTCATAAGAATCCGGTTCTTTTGATGACCTATGTATGGTACCGACGGGATTTCATAATGGTCAGTTGGAGTATGTGTGGTATACCTCATCTCCACAAGGCATACTAATGTTTGGAAAACATAATCAGCCGTGTAGCATAATTGCATAGGTTGAACTACAAGAAACAATGATTGATGTTACATTGTTTATAATGTTCTAGTTAAATAACTAGTATACATGTTCTCCATATTCTTTAATGAGATATGATTTGATATCCAATTAAGTTATAATTGAAATGTTGCTTTACTTGACATTAAACCTGCTGTTAAATGTTAATAATTATACTGCTTACTGTTATTCCTTATTGCAATAACAAAGCTTCTGGCGGAGAGTTATAACTCTCGCTGGGACAATTATTCAATTGTCTCACCCCCGTGGGATTCGACCTTTTAGGTAGATGTCGAGGAAGAAGGAATCCATCTAGAGATGATCAACAACAGTAGTAGCAACACCAGGGGCAGTAGTGAATCTCAGGTGGAGATACTGACTGTCAAGTCTTATAGATAGTAGGTCCTATGTGTCATCTATGTACTCTCAGGTCCTAGGAGTTAATAGATCTGAGGTTTTTGGCTTAATGCCTCGAGATTTTTGTATCTTGCCTATAGAGGTAACATGGCAATGGATGTATGTAATCACTCGAGATGTGAATTCACAGAGATGTAATGTCAAATCATGTTGTAAACAGTTCATCTTATTTTCTTATAAAAGAATTTTATGGTTTAAAGATCTCTTTCCAAAAAGTTTTTAAATTTTTAGTGATTTTGATAATTCCACTACTAGTTAATCACTTCCGCTGAGTTTACATCGTGATTTATCGATTCGGTCGCAACACTAACTTAGTGTAACAATGTAAGAAACTCTAATTTGATGGAAATTGTACATCCTAACCCTAATTTGTGTATGAGGTAAGAGAAACCCTACTTGGATGTGAATGGTAAACCTTAATCCCTAAAATGGGGTAAAGGTGCATGAAACCCTAATATAGGGTAATGCTACTAATTCTATGTGAAGTCCTATCATTGGGTGATGTGATGTGAAATCCTAATTTCACATAATACTAGGTGAAACCCTGATATAGAAGGATGTTATATGAAACTCTAATGAAGAGCAATACTAAATGAAATCCATATATATGGGAGATGCTATGTGAACCTCAAATTATAAATATGGAAAATCCTATTCCTAATAATGGAACAATGATTAATATATTGACAAATGTAACACCTAGAGAGGTTGATAATGGATATTCTTACATTAATAGTTCCTGACTCACGGATGAGTCCATTTCATTGGCAATGGTTGTATATTCTAAACAAGTGACTCATGACCAATACATTACATGATGAATGATATGAACTGGTACAAAAAGTATTAGGATGGGAAATACCCTAATAGGAGCAAAGTGGATGAACTCAAGTAAGATGAAGGTGTTGAGGGAAGTGAAACATCAAGATATGATAGATATCAAATCCAACACCCCAATATTAATATATCTTGATGTGTTGTAAGTCCAATATAATTGGATGAGTGACACATAAGATGTCTCATGTCAATTGTTACATTGAGATGTAATGTATTTTAATAACTGCAGGCTAACATGCCTTATGAAAAGGTTAATCCAAACCAATAAACTATGATACAATCATAATTCTGGTAAAGATGAGAGAGAAACTCATACTTTGTGTTTGATACTTCATTTAATGATGAATGATGAGAATAAATAAGTATGATTTAATACTTATGTTATCCATATTGATTCCTAGTTGTGTGAGACAATGAAAAAAGACTTGATCATTAATAATATGATCTTGAGAACCTATACAGTTATATTTGTGAAACCCTAAAATAGGGTAATGCTATGTGAAACCCTAAAATAAGGTAATTCTATGTGAAACCCTAATACAGGATGATGCTATGTGAAGTCTTAACACAGCGTAATCCTATGTGAAGTTCAAATACATATTGATGAGTTATAAATCTAATAAGAAAACCCTTGTATTGCATGGTACTGATATATGATTGTTATCATGAGTACTAATCATGCAGGAATATTGAGATGATGAGCATAGCCAGGTATGGACTATGATGCTCTGTATATTGAAACTGTTTATGGGCTTTATAAGCCATAATATGCCTTATTGCCTATTAAGGGGTAATAAGAGGAGATATGAGCTTTGTGAATTATGTTCAATGCTTTGTGTAGAAAGAATCATAATGTCCTTGGTCAGATGACTTGAAGGTATTAAGTTACCTAATAAGTGGTAACAAGTACTCTATGACGAGTTAGGAGTTCAAATACCCATATTCTATAATCATGATGTTGAACTTGTTAAGAAATGGAATTGTACTTGATGAGCTGAGGGATTAAGATTCCAATACTTTGTGAAAAGAGTATGGCTACAAGCCATAACTCCACAAAGACAATGCCATGTATTAACTATGTGATCTAAGCCTAAAGAGAGTACATGCTGCAGTTATAACTCTACAATGATTAAATGTTATACATGTTCTTCATATTCCTTAAATGGATAAGTGACATGATGCTTTATCAATTTATAGCTGCAATGCTTTAGATAAGAATAATGTTCTAATCTGTTAAACAATGAAGTAACTGTTGTTAAACAATAATGATTCTTTTATTTAGATTTATCTTATTAATCTGCAATAACAATGTTTCTGGAAGAGAGTTATATCTCTCACTGGGACAATTTACAATTGTCTCTCCCCCGTGGGAACCACATTTTTAGGTGGACGCGGATGAGGATGAAGGAATCCTTCAATAGGTGAAGGACATCAATAGTAGTAGCAAGGACAACAGTGAAGTCTCAGGTGGATACACTGGCTGATATGCCTTGTATAGATGTACATTGAGTCCTATGTGTCGTCTCTGTACTCTCAGGTCCTCGGAGTAGTAGTTAATGCTTTTGCGAGTTTTGTCTTAGTGCCTCGAGGTTTTATACTGTCTGTGTTTAGTCTAATAGGGTAGTTGATGCTTGTAATTCACAGAAATAGATGATACAATACATGAACTTTTAAAATAGAATGTAAATGTATTTCTTTAGTTCTATGTGAGAAAGTTTTTCCTTTGATTGATCTCTTGGTAAAAAGGTTTTAATATTTAGTGATTTTTGGTAATCCGCTTCTTAGTGAACGCTTCCGCATTAGTTAATCATGTTTTGTGAGTTGGATGCAACACTATACCTAGTATTTTTTAGTATGTTTCATGAATGAGTTTTATGGTTGATGCACACCATGGTTTAGAGTGTTATCCATCATGTTGATGTTTGGTGTTCCCTGTTGTTAACCCCTATTTTGACCTTGTTCTAACTTGTTATAGCATTCAAAAAATGGCTAACCTATGGTTGAGGCAACCTTAAATATTCATTTGAGTCGAAACCATGCATAAATGGTTGATTAGATCTCATCAACACAAAGGAATGGGTGTTGCAAGCTTAACTGATCGCAATGCAACGTCGCGGGTCGAGATACCATGCACACTGTGATAAAGTGGATTTTCCACCATTTAACTTCTAAATTCTAATTTTGTATTTCTTATACTCAATAACCCCACTTTATCATTAGATAGATGTCAAACACTCACTTTGGAAGAATTTTTTTATAATAGTAAGACTTGATGACTTTAGTGACACTTAATTGAGGAATATGACACAAATGTATACATTGAAATCATGGATTTCTACTTATTTTAGACATTCTAATCTTTTCTTTCATTCCAATATCTATATTTAACCATTACATATCCAACTTTTTGTGAATATTCTGGACAATGTTTCATGCTTCATGTCAAAATTTCAGCCAAACTAGAGTTTTATAGCTCCATATAGAAATTCATGAAAATCCCTTCTAAATTCACATGTTTTTGTCTAAATGGACTGAAATTGGCTTATTGGGCCATGACCTAGCTGGACGAGGTTGGTCATCCCCTACCTTGGGTGGCTATATAGTATTTATGGGTAGGGGGTGAACCCTATATCTTTGAACACCAAGTCTTTCTCATCCTTGATCCATTTCACGCGTTTAAGGGTGCGTTGGATTCATCTTGAGAACGTGCACTAGATTCATGCAACTCTTTTGGCTTTTTCTTGACCCTTTGAGAAGTATCAAGCCTCTAAAGTTGAGTGCCACCATGGAGCTTTTGCAGCTCAATAATACACCCTCAAACCCTAGATCTAGACCTATAAATAAACCATTTTCACGTTTCTTGGTGCCACAAAAGCATTCTGGACCGTTGAATAGCCCTTTTGCGCCCTCTTGTGAGTTTCCCTTATTTCTAGGGCCAGCTGCCATTGCAACCTACTATAAAAGTTTCATTTTCATGGACCTTCTCTCTCCTAGAATTGGTATTCTCTTCCTTTCTCTCTCTAGAATCATATAATGTTCACATCTTCCACATTTGATATTAAAAATAGAGTCCATTTTGATGGCAAGATTGAGATGGACACAATAAAAATACTTTTCACACCTAATTCCTGTTATTTTTTCAAATTATATTTATCTAATGATCTTTGATGGTGACTTGTGAAATATGTCAAAAACATTATCTAAATTTTGACATGCTATCATGAAATCTTGTAAAATCTATTTTGGATCTATTAACCATATCTCAATATCGATATTTTGCATCTAATACTTTTATGAATGATCTAGATCTAACTTTTTTGACTTGTTCGCTCATGAATATGATTCGTGTACCGTAAATGATGATGAATTTTTATGATGGGTTCTAACCCAAGAATTGCGAATATAAACATTCTAAATTTTATTTTCTCCACTTTTGACATTGTTTAATTGATCAAACATCGATATTATGATTCTAGATATATGGACCACTATTGTTCAATAGCTTTCGATTCATTGTGGTTCATATCTAGCCAAAACTATATCTAGATTCACTTTATTTATTTGTGATACTTTTGCTCATGAAATCTGAATATAACTTCCAATCTCGATCTTGTGATTATTGAAACTAATAAAGATCATACATTGTGATCTAATCTATCTAAGATCATGAAATACTATTTTGTGGAAATCTATATATTAGTCTTGATTTAAAAGTTGACCAATGACATTGACCTTGGGTAAAGTCTTAGTATGAACTAAGTATGGATCTTGACACAAATTCTTATAATCTCAAGAAACATGAAATCATGATTATAATAAGGCTTAAGAAACCCTACATGGTCCTTATGACCCCTCCATATTATGGAATAGAATATTAATGCATGAGTACCCACTAATTTACCAGGACTTGACTTTGACCCTACTTTTACTCTCAAGATTTTACACTAATCATCACTGATAAGTACACTTTTATATTTAAATCCTCCTTGAGCGGACTAGTGGTATTGAATGATACTTGTATGTACCTCTTGAAAATCTTGGCTATGTATTTGTTTGACCTAGTGCTCCCTACTGATTAGTCTTCTAATTTTCTATATTATAGCTTGCAATAATCTTGAAAACATAAATGATATTTCCATTATGACTGCCTGAATTATGATGTTGATAATTTTGATATTGAGTACAAGTGACCTCCTCATTAGTGGGTGGAACGTGTACATGTAGATTGAACTCCTACCTCATATGGAGATAAGGATTCTGGTGACCTCCCCATCTCATTGGGGTGATTGAACCACATTAAATATATAAGCATGCTTCTCAATATTAGCATAATGGGAAACTTGTAATAAAATTGAATTGTTTGAAATAAACTAGATGCTTTGAAGACTGCTTGTTGACTACATTTTGAACATAAGTCTGTCCAAGTACTATATTTTAGTATAAATGTTTTCAATTATTCAATACTTATACTTTTCAAAGCATACAAATGCATTAGGATTGATCGTGTCTCGATTTACCTGATTTTAGGCAAATTAGATGGTTCATTATGAAGAATTGACATCATATCTTCTACACTTGACACACTCTGATGACAAGGACAATTTGCAAAATCTCACATTTAGTTCTTTAAATATTTTTTTATGAGTTATTATTTCTTATTGTATATGCTAGTGTGTGAGATCCTTTTGGTCCACTTAGAGATAGGCACTTCATCATTTTACCACTATCTAGGTAGTGGGATTGGGGAATGCAGTTGGGACTCACCTTGCAGATATCATGATCAAAACTAAGTTCTCGACATCACAACTAAGATTGGGCTACACGCATTGCCACTGAAACTGAGTTGCATGCATCATGACTTAGATTGAAAGTGCATCCATTGTGAGCGAGATGAGTCTTGCAAGCGTCGCAGGAAAGATGCACCCTACACACATCATGAGCGAGAAAACCCTACACGCCTCACGAGCGAGATGCACCCCATGTGAGTCGCAGACGTAACAATCCTACATGTGTTGCGGGAAAAACAACCTTGTACGCATTGCCACAAAAACCGTTTGCACGTGTTGTGCGTGGAGATGTTTTTGCAAGCGTTGTAGGTAGAGTCACCTATTGCACATGTTGCAGGTGGTGACACCATGTTCAGTGAGAAATATTAATACACATAGTATGTGCATGGACAGTAACTAGTATAATGGAGTACATTTGTTAAATTATTATAAATGACTAGTCATTAATGATGGTGCTTAATCCTAGTACTCTCCAAACATGTGGGAGACAATGGGATTAGGGTTTAGTGGTTGAATAACATAATGAAACCCTAATTGGTGATGTATGGACCTTAACCTTAATTAGATGATAATGTGACATATGTGCTCACCCTAATTGAGCATTTGTATTCCATGACAATGTTTTCTCTTTCCTATTTATGTAATCTTCACCTTGCAAGTGAGGTGAATGAAAAAGCCATGTGAGTTCTATGGTGAACCTAGTATAATACAAGGTGGTGATTATAAGAACTGTTAAGGTAAAGTGTGTTATCAAATGAGTTGAACTATATGAATGATTCTAAAGACCTATAAAGTGCCTAGTGAATAATTTGAGGTGGAATTCTCTAGAGATAGGATTGAGGGATTAACATCCCATAGTCAGGTGATATTGTTAATGACCTTGTGGGAGGCAGTAATACAAGTATCAAGTAATGATAACACACCTTGTTGATAGTGGGTATCAATACCGTGTTGGTGTAAGGTTGATATATTTATATGATGCATGGTCGTGACACATACATGACATAATAAGATGGTACACTTACATATGTAAATAATGATGATACTTAGTGTTGTAGATATCTTGACCAAATCATGTTCAACTAATGATGTTAAACAATTTTCATGTTCGTTAACCATAATATGCTCTAAGAAAGTGGGATGTGACTTAATTAGGGTTTGGTGCAATAAACATAATGTAAACTTTAAACAGATATGTGTTTGAACCCTAACCCTAATCCTAGGGTATGTTATACTTATTGAACGTACATGGATGAATGGCATGTGATCATACATTTTCTATCTCCCTTGTATGGTTCTAAACTTATAGGATAATTGATTGTCATAGTGGGTGTTGGTATGTATGCCCTAAGAGCCAATCATATGATGATTGGATTGGCATACATCATGATTGATTTTATAAGTATCAAAGGAAAGCTTCTAATTTATTCTAGCTCAATCAATTATGAGATAAATGATGGAGTAGAATGAATGTCTAAAGAATGATAGTACTTAATGATGTATGTGTTCGGGTTGAGGACCTAAATAATGAGATCATACAAATGCTATGAATATGTACATTCTTGGTATGTCCCTAGTCAGATGTCATTATGGAAGGTTGATAGACAACACTGACACATCAAGACTAGAGTGTGTGTTGGTTGATGATAGTGTCTCATTAGATATGATATATGATATCAAACCAAGCACATAGACACATGTTGGAGAATATTTTATCAGATAGACCCACCATGAAAGTGACACATGGAACCATGACATGGTAATCGGAGTCATCTCTCATAGTGATGGCGGTGATTGTGATTCTTAGACCTAAAATCATTGCACTAATAGAATGTGATTGGGAACACTTTGACATCATCAAACACATATCTGAAACATGGGTTGTTATAACAGTGAAGATTGGGTAACTTTGACACATGACACATACTGTGAGTGATAGATATGGGATTTGTCCCTCCTAAGGGAGTATGATGTCCACGCCACTGGATAAGTGAGACTAAGAAAGGCATGTGCATGCACATGTGAATCAATATATGATATTGATGTCACACATATCTCAGTCAGTCTACTCTAGTTCAAGAAACATGAATGAATGTTGAAAGGATGACAACTCCATGCCTTAAGTTCATTCAGGGTATCAGAGACAAAGGAAGTATACATTCACTAAAACACTAATCACATATTATAGGATTGAAAGTTGTTGTCCAACTTTCCTTTTCACTTGGGTTGCACTAATGTGCGACTAGGCACCACTCTTTGCTTGTGATGTCATAAGCTATTTATGGACATTCATTGCCAATGTGAAACGGGACCTATACGGTCACACACAAAGGATTAACCAGGAAGAGGAGTTTATCCATGAATGATGTTTGGATTGATAACTAAAGTGTTTAGGCACTCAATGAAACATTCAATCAATAGACTTGACTCAGAATAATTAAGTTCAAGTGTTGAACCAACTAATTTGAGTGTCAGATTGATTGATACATGAATTGACTCTATTCTGTACAATCTGGACCACCAACTGACTGGTTCACTGGGTGAACTGATCGACTCATGGCCAATGAGAGGACCAATTCACTCTGGTTAATTGATCGGTTCATTTGTCCAAATGAGCATTGTTGTATTTTTCTAATTTGTGAGAAAAAAGTTTTTCATTTCACTTGTTCAATTTGATTGGGACAAGAAGTAATCTTTGCATTAATTAAAAACGAATAAGGAAAGTCAATTATTGGCAAGTCTGGGAAGTGAAACGACCGGTTCACACTCCCAACTGACTTGTTCACAAGTGAACCGATCAGCTCACCTTGCCAAACGACCATTTCATTTATGAAATGACCGGTAATCCTTTCGCAGTGCAAATTATTCATGGAAATTCTAGACTCTTCTACTCCCGCACAGACTAGGAACCTTGACCCTACCCTCTACTACAAATAGAGGGGTATAGGGGTCTTCTCTAAAGACACAAAATAGAACATCAATTGCTTTGCATAGTTGTTGTCCTCTCTAGTTGTGGTAACCAAGAGATCCCAAGAAAGTTCTACCTGTCTAGGGAGGAACAATGAGGGAAAGACAATAGCAAAAAAGCAACTAATTGTGGGAGAGTGTGTGGGTGACTAGTACGCTGACAGAAGGGAACAACTCCTACTAGTATGTTCTTCAGGATTACTAGAGTTCCCGGTGGTCCATGTGGACTATTTATAGTGGCGGGATACTTCTTTCACTCAAGAGGACAACAATAAACCGCAGTCTGGGTCAAGACCAGGAGCTGCGCAGATGTCATCAAAGATAGGTGGTTGAGACCGCACTTGCTGTGAGGTATTGTAGCTGAGGAAGCCTCAAGACCAAGTATATATTTCTAAGGCCATCCTTCCCATTACATAGATATCAATGCGATCTATTGGTTATGGGTTTATGGTGAAGTAAAAAAAATCCACTACCAACTCCGACCATGTAAAACCCAACAGTTGTATCAGAGCCACATCAATACTCTATGTTTTGGGATAATCAATATGATATATTTTTGGTTTTATTATCTTTTATTTATTGCATATGATGTGAATATTTAAATGACTAATGTGAATATCCGATAATACCACATGATCCCAAACTAATATATACATATATGATATTGTATATTTATGAATCGATATGTGTCACCCTAAAATGGTTTTGATTGTGGATGTGTAGCATTGTTATGGCCTATAAACCCTATGTGCATGTGTGTGGTTGGTTATGGTTGTTTGCATCTCGGTCCAAGCACCGAGCCCTCTTCTTCTATTCTAAATGTAACTTAAGATAACTAGAGATTATGTTCTACCTTTGCTCCCCTTGAATGTAACTCGAGGTTTCAAAAAGATTATGTAAAATAGGATTAGCTTTATTTCTTGTTATGTCAAAGACTGAAGATGACTGCTTGATGGAACGAGATGACTGACTGAGTAGTAGTTGGTGGCCTGATGAGGAGCATGATGACCCAACGAACTAACTGTTTAGAGGAGTTAGACGATTGATTGGTGACAACCAACCGACTGGCTAGGAGGTGAGCCGATTAGTCATAGGATGAGCTGATCAACCCAGAACGGCCTTAGCACATATCTTCATCAACAACAGGTTGCATGTGATGTAAACCTTAGATGACTGTAGTTCCTTATGGCTCCAAGGAACTGCAATAGGATGCCCATAATCATTGCTTTATCATTATTGCATGTTTTTGTTTGTGGGATATAGCATGTGTATGATACATACTATATATGTGGTGATTGTATACTTATATGCATATATAAGCATATGCAAACCCCTCAAACATAAATATTAAATTTAAGATGCCTTCCAAAAGAAACACACATGAAAATATTGATCGACTAAGTGTGGGCATGCCTTCACGTGGTGCCATGTCTATCTCGTGGAAGTGTGATGGTGAATATGTGCATCTTCCTTCGTAGGGTTCATATTCATCGTGTTGGATTTTGGGTCAGACTTAAGAAGGTGATCTTAATAGGTATAAGCATCTTGATGCATGCAGATGTTCATGACAAAGAGTTGTGCATAACATCTATTAGGAGTTGCATATGATGAAATTGGCAAAACTTTCCTACCTAAAAGAATCTAGTTGTGGGTGATAGCCCTCGCTGGTCCATAACTTGGAGGAAGTCATGATCTTTCTCACTAGAAGGTTGTATGTTGAAATCTTCCAAATTGATACATGAGGGTTTTCAATTTGATCAAAATAGTGGGAGCGATACTTAATTAATGACCTAATTAATATCTTCAAATTTCAAATCAAAAGAGTTTTGGACTCAAATTGTAAATTCCCTTTTTATAGAATAAATGGCTACCAACAACAATCACTTTTCATTGCAATCTGTCCTTGAGAAGGACAAGCTAAATGGGAACAACTTCCTTGATGTTGAGAATTGTTCTCAGTCAAGAGATTAAGCTCTATGTCCTAGATATATCAAAACTAGAAGAACCCACTCCCACCGCACCAAAGGTTGAAAGGGATGATTACAAGAAGCATACTAAGGTTGCCATTGATATGAAGTGCTTGATGTTGTGATCAATGAACTATGAGTGCAGAGACAACATGATAACACAGACGTCATTGTGATGGTTCAACATCTCAAGAACATGTATCAAGATCAGGCACGACAAGAGAGATATGATTTCTGCAAGGCATTGTTCAAGTGCATCATGATATAAGGAGATCTAGTAGGCCCTCACACACTCAAGATGATTGGGTATGTGGAGAACCTAACCCTATTGGGATTCCCTCTGAGCCAAGAGTTGGCTACTGATGTGATATTGCAATCATTGCAAGAATCCTACAGTCAGTTTGTGACGAACTACAACACGAACAACTTTGACAGGTCACTGGCGGAGTTGTTGAGCATGTTGAGGATAGCCGAGGCACATATGATAAAAGACAAACCCAAATCTATGATGATGATCAGTAGAAAGAAGGGAAAGTCTAAAGGCAAGGGTTAGGGTAAATCAAAGAAAGGTATCAATACTAGCCAGCAACCCAATTCATCTTCAACTCTCAAATCCAAGGGAGGGGTGAACAAGGGAGGCAAATGTCACCATTGTCATTAGCTAAGACATTGGAAGAGAAATTGCCATCTCTACATAGATGAACTAAAGAAGAAGAAGGAAGGGATGGAAGTCTCCATCTCAGGTATTATGAAATAAACATAAAATGCTTCTTTATATTAGGTATATGATACCAATATATAGATACGGAATATATGATGTGCATGATCTGAAAAGAAGTGATGGACTTTATGAAAGTACCAAGAAGGAACACTCATCAACATTGGAGCAAGTGTTGCTTCCATTGATAGTAGTACATTTTAGTTTATTTCAGCCCAAAGGGCTTGTAATAGAGTTATGAACTATTATTTCATTTTACCAACAAATAGAAACATTTTATTTCTACATCTTGTAATGATAAGGATGTTTATCAATAAATTTAATGTTTCAATTTCAAAGATATGATCTTTTATGGTATTGCCTTATTTATCTTGTGGTACTTGATATGCATGAGATAAAATAAATAATACCTAAAAGTTATTGATGAGTCAAACAATAAATTAGCATTATCATCTAAACAAATGAATGAGAAATTCATCCCTAGGTTCCGTGTTGATGGATAAACTAGAATCTCTTGGGTAATGAACTATTAAGAGATATGAATGTCTTGTTTATTGGGCATGATGACAAGTCAATCTTCACTAGATGAAGTGGGATAATGACTATTCTATTAGGTATAATACATATTGATGTATATACATACCTATTGGAGTAAATGCTAATACTTCAGATATGGTATTTAATGAAATACCAATATGGATATCTTGAAATGTTCAAGACTATCATAAATGAATAACAAACTTGGTAAAAAGTATTAATTCTTGATATGATCAATGAACGAGATATTTAAACCAAATGTTTGAGGACCTTCTGAGTAACTATGATAGAGTATCATAGAGAACTCATGATTAAGGCATATTGATGTCTAAATCAAAGAAGGAATCATACTCAAAATTGTAAGAGCATGATCATCAAATAAATAACAAATCTTCTAGAATTCTTTTAAAGAACATGCTTTACACTAAATAAATGTACAAAAGGAGATTAAGAATCACAAGTTTTGTGGAATTTCAAATTCTTTATGTAATATATACACCTCATATATATAGTAGATAAAACCTTGATCTTAATGGATAATGATATCCTACAAACTCAAAGGTGATTAATTGGTCATATGATGATGAGCCAATAATCTATCTAGATGATGTTGAGGAACCAAATTTTGAGTTTTGGATTGAAGACATAAGATCCAAAATGACTTCCATGTGAAACAAATAAGGTATGACCTTAATGGTAGTACTTATAGGGATAAAACCCATAAATGCAATTGGGTCTTAAGAGTTAAGATTGACATGGATGGCATTTGAAGAGTTGATTGGTTGAGATGAATTCAAGTGAGTTCAAGGTGTTGAACCTGATGAATTTATTTAACCAATTGCAGTGGCTATAGTCCATAAAGGATTATACTTTTTATCATAACTTAAAGAATATGAAACTTGGAATATGGATATTAAAACTGCATTCCTAGAAGGAATAACATGAGGTTGTGTATACGACACAAATTGAAGGGTTTTATAATTCCGTTAATGCAAATGCAGTCTATAGGTTACAAGAGTTTAATCAATATGATTGATTAAATGCAAGCACAGAGAACTAGAGTCTTTACTTTTATTATATAGTCAAAAGGTTTGACTGATATATCAAAATAATGAATGGATCTATGATTACAAAGATTTAGTGGGAGCGTATTCATATTCCACATGATGATGAGGAATAAAAAGAAACTGGTGTGCAAATACCCTCTTTAAAGGAATAAAGAGAAATGTCCTATGTGTTAGGAATAGAGTCCTATAAAGATAGTTCTCGAAAGTATCTTGACCTGATAAAGAGAGAGCATACATTGGCAGTCTGTGCTGAAGGGTTCAATATGCATATATTCAATGGGAGAATAGTTGTCCATATTACATGGAGTTAGTCTCTCAAGATGCTAAGTGTCCCAAATTCTTATGAAGAATATGAACACATAGATAGATTCCTTTTACATTCGCAATTGGATCTATCATGTATGTGATCATCCTATTCTCTTATATGTATTAGACATGACAAGAAAATATATATGTGCATTCATCATCTTATATGTATTGGACATGACAATATGATATGCTCATCCAGTTATCTCATATGTATTGGAAATAATGAGTGGATGTCTATATACTTCTAGTGAGAGTCACTGGAATACCATAAAGAGCTTATTTAAGTACTTATGAAGTATACAAGGATTAGTTCTATGGTAATAAAAGGAAGAGTTAATGCAAGCTTCCAAAAAAGATAGAAAAATGATCACAAAATGCAAAATACAAAAGTTATATTGAGAAGTGAACAAGAGTTGTTAAATGGAAATATTTCGAGTAAAATTAAAAGGCCAATTAATTCTAAAAGGAATGTTGAGTATCCTTGTGTTATGAATAGTAGAGGATAATATATGGATATGCAAGTTCATACAGATGAACTTATAGATATTCTAACAATTGACGACAAAGTAGAAATACTAAGTCAAACAATGGAGCTAAATGTTAGGCAAGGAATATCAGATAGCATACTATAGAAAATCCATCTCATACGAAATGTCGTACAGCGATGAGATTTGAAACATGCAATATACTGACTAAAGCAAGGTGTTTCTAACTCACTTGATTAGTACTAGCGTAGAAGAAACATGTGGAACATGTTTAGAGATCACTGAGAATATGATTCAAAGGTGATTGGCTCTAAGTGCAAGTTAGAGTCTGTTGGTATGTATGCCCTGAGAGCCAATCATATGATGATTGGATTGGCTTACGTCATGATTGATTTGATAAGTATCAAAGGAAAGCTTCCAATTTATTCTAGCTCAATTAAATATGAGATAAATGATGGAGCAGAATGAATGTATAAAGAATGACATTACTCAATGACGTATGTCTTCGGGTTGAGGACCTAAACAATGAGATCATACAGATGCTAAGAGTATGTACATTCTTGTTATGTCCCTAGTCAGATATAATTGTGGAAGTTTGATAGATAACAATGACACATCAAGACTCGAGTGTATGCTGGTTGATGACAATGTCTTATTAGTCATGATATATGATTTCAAACCAAACACACAGATACATGTTGGAGAATAGTATATCGAACAGACCCACCTAATTGTGACACACAGAACCATGACATGGTAGTCAGAGTCATCTCTCATACTGATGGTGGTGATTGTGATTCTTAGTCCTGAAATCACTCCACTCGTCGAATGTGATTGGCTACACTTTAACATCATCAAATCTAGTCCTAAAACACGAGTTGTTATAACAGTGATGATTGGGTGGCTTTGACCCATGAAACAGACTATGAGCGATAGATATGGGATTTGTCCCTCCTAAGGGAGTATGATGTCCATGCCACTTGATAAAAGAGACTGAGAAAGGCATGCACATGCACATGTGAATCAATATATGATATTGATGTCACACATATCTCAGACAGTCTGCTCTAGTTCATGAAACATGAATGAACATTGAAAGGATGACAACTCCATGCCTTGAGTTCAGTCAGGATATAAGAGACAAAGGAATTATACATTCACTGGAACACCAATCATCGACTGTACGATTGAAATTTGTTCTCCAACTTTCCTTTTCACTTGGGTAGCACTGATGTGCGACTAGGCACCACTCTTTTCTTGTGATGTCGTAAGCTAGTTATGGACATTCCCTACCAATGTGAAATGGAACCTATAGGGTCACACACAAATGAATAACCTGGAAGAGGAGTTTATCCATGACTGATGTTTGGATTGATTACTAAAGTGTTTAGGTACTCAATCAAACATTCAATCAATAGACTTGACTTAGAATCATCAAGTTCAAGTGTTGAACCAACTGATTTGAGTGTCATATTGATTGAGAACTGAATTGACTATGTTTTGCACAATTTGGAACACCAACCGATTGGTTCACTAGGTGAACCAATCGACTCATGGCCATTGATATGACCAGTTCACTCTGGTGAACCGATCAGTTCATTTGTCCAAATGAGTAGGGTTGGATTTTTCCAGTTTGTGAGAAAAATGTTTTTCGTTTCACTTATTCAATTCGATTGGGATAAAAATCAATCTTTGCATTACTTAGAAATGAATAAGGAAAGTCAATTGTAGACAAGTCTGGGAAGTGAAATGACCTATTCACTAAGTGAACTGACTGTTTCACACTCCCAACTAATTGGTTCACAAGTGAACCTATCGGCTCACCTTGCCAAATGACTGTTTCAATTATGAAATGGCATGTCCGTCTACCGTAGTGTAAATTATTCATGGAAATTACGAACGCTTATACTCCCACAAAGACTGGGAACCCTGACCCTACCCTCAACTATAAATAGTGGGGTGAAAGGGGCTTCTCTAGAGACAACTTAGAACATCAGTTGCTCTGCAAAGTTGTTGTCCTCTCTGGTTGTGGTAACCGAGCGAGCCCAAGTAAATTGTATCTGTCCAGAGAGGAACAACGAGGGAAAGACAACTGTAGAAAAGCAATTGATTGTGGGAGAGTGTGTTGGTGACTAGTACGCCAAAAGAAGGGGACAACTCCTTCTAGTCCAATCTTCAGAATGACTAGAGTTCCTAGTGGTCCGTGTAGACTATCTATGGAGGCAAGAATCTTCTACTGCTCAGGAGGACGATAATCAACCATAGTCCGGGTTAAGACCATGAGCTGCACAGACATCGTCGAAGACAAGTGGTTGAAGACCACACTTCCTATGAGGTATTATCACTGAGCAAGCCTCAGGACCAGGTATATCTCACTAAAACCATCCTTCTCATTACGTAGATATTGATGTGATATGCTAGTTATGGGTTTTTGGTCAAGTAATGTTTTTAGTTTCCGCGGCCTACTCTGACCATGTAAAACCCAACAACTTGTGCATGCGATGAAGATGATTAAATAACAATAGATGCTGGCCATGAAACTTGATGAAGTGCACTACAATTATAAATATTTGAATGTGCACACTTAGTTATAAATTATAGTTCTTAACCCTAATATACTCCAAAATTGTGGGAGGTAATGAAACTAGAGATTGATAAATGAATAATGTCATGGAACCCTATGATGTTAAGCATAAAATCCTAACCCTAAATTGAGGGGACATATGAAGTACTGCTTATATTGCCTAAATTGTTTATGATGTTCTCTCCCTTTATTTGTAAAATATTGACCTTGCAAGTGAAATGATTATCATAGATAATGACAACTACGGTTTATATGTGAAGTGACACAAGTAATGCATATATTCCTGATGAGGCATGATGAGATAATAATGAGTATTCTGTTTCTATTTGTATAATGCTAACCACGTAGGTGAGATAATTGTCATCTCTTATGACTGCTCTGGTGTATATGTGATGGGACACATGTTATGCTTATATGCCTGATGAGACATGTTGTGATAAGAATGAATTATTCATATAATGTGATTGGTCTTATGACCTAGTGAGGTCTTGATGCCTAGTGTGAGGTTATATCCTCCACTAATGTGATAACTGATTATTATCCCCAGTGAAGTGACAATAATGATCATCCTGATATGGCAGTGTTAATAGAAAGTGATGTCAATGACCTTGTTTAAGGCAGTGAGACATTGTTGTTCTGAGATGATGTGACAAGTTCACACCTTATACATTTTATATCTTCTGAAGTTGTTTTACAGTTATGCTTGCTAGATTGAATTAGGGTTTTGTATGTGTACTTGTATGATGGAGCCTTAATTCACCCAATTTGCATAATTAATAAAGTGAAAACTCAATCATGTAGTTTCCATGTACAATAGATCCATCTTTAGCACCATTATCTAGCTAGATGGTGAAACAAGTAACTCTTATGGGAAACTCAAAGAACTTATTGTTGAATATGTGGGGTTCAAGTAGAGATACCTCCTTGTATCCTGAAATTGTTATAATAGTGGTATGATGCTTTATTATAGAACGACCATGCGTGAGCCTATTCTCTAGAAATTTTCCATGTACCAAGGAAGGCTAGTTGTTTTAAAGGATTGTAGCTCTAAGTATGAGTTGTCTACTAGATTATAGCTATGACTATAAGTTGTTGTCGTCTAGTTTGATTGTTAGGTTACTGCGTTGCAGACTTGAGCTGATCGAGTAGTGTAGGTGATGATCATGGAGTCTGACTCTTCCATTGATCTTGTATGGTACCTCCATCTTACCCTAGAGAACATGAGAACTATATCATAATATACCTAAACATTAAATGTTTGGTGATTGACAGAGAAAGATATGACACAATCAAATTTAAACCTAACCACAAGTAAGCAATGTGAGGTTCTTCAAGCTGTAATTTCAAGAAATTTATGAAGCAAGAGTTAGATTAATTTGTGCTAATGAGGAATGTCAAGGTATAAAAACATATGTGATGGAGAAAACTTCTGACATAAGTATGAAGAAAGGAGATAAATAAGAACAAATATTGAATGAATAAAGTGGAACTTGAGTTAATATCAAACTAACCTATGTGTATAATAAAGTGGAAGGTGCATTATTCGTAATATGAGAGCGAAAATAAGGGAGATAATCATTGTTCAATATAGAACATGTGAAAAATAATGATCTATTTCTTGATATGAAGTTGTAAAACATGGTGACACCTTGGGATATACATGAAAATGATGAACAAATAATAAAGAAGGGGGTAACAATACATGTTCATCTTTATAATTCCTAGGTTGATGGAAAGGAAACCCAGATGAAACATGTTAAAATGATACATGAGTAGTGGTAGACATGTGTAATAACAAAAGAAAGTTGGTAATCCTCTTCTCCTTTTTAGAAATCCCTGGAAGGTGATGTGGTATTTAGGGAAGTATGTTTCTTTTGTATTCTTTCTTACTAGGGATGTGACATAAAAGTGAGTCTTATGTCACTTGATGGGCATGGTTTTGATGTAACCTTGACATGGATACTTTGAAAAGTATCAGTTGATCTTGGACTTTAGTTCCAAGATGGTGACATATGTGAATGATGATGTTTTGTGGATCTTCTGAGATGTTGGGAAGATTCTTCCAATGTGCTTGGTATAGGCAATAAAAGTTGAGAAGTTGATGGTATAGGGATGAGATGTGTTTTTGGCATAGGTGGTGGATACCAAGTCGAGTAATTCTAGTATCCAAGATGTGCCAGTTGTGTGTAAGTCTAGGGTGTATGTTTCCTGATAAGATACTATGTGATTTGCTTTCCAAAAAGCTTGACTTTGAAACCAATCTATTCATAGGTACCCAGTCTATAATATGGATATCATTTGTTAGGGGTTTATGCACTGTATAAGATGATGTCAACAAAGATGCATGAGTTTAAGAGGTAGTTCCAAGATCTGTTTGGGAGAAGAATTTAATTAGACCAAGCATTCCACTTTGGGTTTCTCCTATTGTATTTATGTAGAAGGAGTGAGGATCCATTAGAATGATCATTGGTTACAAATAGATGAACAAGGTGTTCAAACCCCATCTAGATCGGTTTATGGTGATATTTACATATATGTACAACATCTCAATCTACTCTAGATAGTTTTCCTAGGACTTGTGATATCATTTAGTGGGGACAACTTATGACATCTATAGGAAGTGATCTTTGTTATCATATGTTGAGTAGGCATCATTGTATTCTTCAGTGTTCCATAAGAGAGACATGTGGTCTCCTTGTGACAAGTAAATGTACATTTGGAGGAGTAAAGGATAACAAGCTCGTTAGTGTAGTTACCAGTGAAGTCAGAGTTGATTCAGCATATCAGTGTAGCACAATGAGAGCATGGTAGGTCTTATAGTCCCAAGAGGGAGACATAGTGTATATTTGGGTCTCTCCTTGTAAGAGGCATGCTAAGGTTTGGGAAGGATATGTTAAATTCCCAGGTCTAAGAATCTTATTCTATAATTTTGCAACTTTAGGCAGTGGTATATAGGTTATAGATATCACATGTGTTATACAAGGTACAATTTTTCTATGTTAAGGTAGTGTTACTTTACATTGAGTTGACTTTACAACCAATAGTGGAAAAGATAGTTGAGGATGCATCCTGTATGGAATATCCTATTTTGATCTTGAATAAATGGACATCATGTTGGTTAAAGTTTTATGACATCACTATGGCATAAAGGAAGTCATGTAAGAATTTGAGGATGTGATGCTTGGGATTTATTTGTCTCTTTTCACATGGGATTTTGGGGACGAAATCCTTGTTAGGGGTTTATGGTTAAATTGTTCTTAACATGCTTAATAAGATGCTTACAACTATAATATAATTCTTTGAGGTGTTTTGTTATCATGTGGCACACTTATGTTTCAATTTTGGTCCTATTTGAACGTTGTTTGAGCTATGTTTTCTTGTTTTGGAACAAAATCAAATTTACCCAAATTGAGGGGTTATCTTGCAATTTCTCACATGTTGAGAATGTTTATTATTATTTGGCATCATTAGAGAGAAGATGATGCAATGGAGCACCTTGTTTGGATCATGGTTGATGATGGGACACCTCATGGTGATTCTAGGGTTTCTAGGGTTTGCTTGGTGTCAACCTTATTGAGCTTGCCTAAATGTAGTGACCCTATGTCTTGACCTCATGGTGTGTTTTGGGAGTGTATTGACTGAGAAACCCTCCCTTGATGTTTTGTCTTGACCTAGATGGTTTTGGATGTGTGTTTTTGATCGAGATGACCTAAAGATGGTGGATCGAAATAGTTTGTCCTTTAGTGTCTTGACCATGTGCATATGTGATCTAGGGTTTCAACCTACACATGCATGCGATATGTCTCGACTAAGACAAGGGGGTAATTGACCTAGTAGGTTGTGATGCTTTTCTGGATAAACAAAAATATTTCATATTTTTGCATGTCAGTGGAGAAAAGGTTATTTCCTTGAAGGGCATGTGTCCCTTGGCGATCTATTATGTTGACACATCACAAAAACTATACTTCCTGTCACGGAACCGTTCTTACCCCAATCCCAATCCCACTGCCTAGATAGTAGGAACAAGATTGAAGCACTTGTCCCTGAGTGGCCCAATAGGATCTAACACACTGGCATATACAATAAGAAATAATAACTCAACACTGGATAATTAAAGAACAAACTAACCCAATATGGTGATATAGCCAATTTATCTGTATCATCATAGCATGTAGAGTGTGGAAGTAATCTTAGTCAGTGTTCCATTTGTATTGCCTAAAATCAAGAAAATCAAGACACAAAGTCAATGCAATTGCACAGTATGCTATAGAAAAAAAGTGAAATGGTTTATAACAAAATTAGTGTACTTGGTAGGACTTATATTTCAAAAGTATAATGAGTAATTTGAAAAAGCAAAAGTTATTCGACAAGTTTTTCAAACATTATGATTTTTATTACAAGTTCCCATTATGCTATAATTTGAGAAGCATGCTTATATATTTTGTGTGACACTATTACCCCATCATGATGGGGAGGTCACTAGGCTCCTTCTCACCATAGGAGATAGGAGGTCATGTACAAGTACCACCTCCGAATGAAGGGGGTTTCTTTTACTCAATATCAACATTATCAACATTATCAATATCATCATTATCATCAGTATACGGGCAGTCATAATGGTCATGTCATTTATGTTTTCTAGTTTGTCTCAAAATATAATATAAGAAATACAAAATCCTAATCAGTAGGGAACAATAGTTCAAAAAAGTATATAGCCAAGTACACAATCAAGAGATACATAAAAAGTATCTTCATTACAACCAAAGAGATGGTATAATATTGTACCTTTCACCGAGGATTTTGAGTATAATCAATATCTGAATCAATAGGTCAACCATTGAGCCAGATCCTAAATCATCAAGATTTGATCAAGGGTCAAGACCATGATGTTCAAAATATCATGTTTCAATATTCGATATTAGGGTTACACTTTGCTATGTCAACCTTAGGGTTGTGTCATTCACTTATAATTAACCAATATTTCAATATGTCCAACATTATTCAAGTGTCATGTATTTTTGAGTGTGAATGACTTACCTAGGTTTTCTGGGTTCATATGTGTTAACCCTAATTTATGATCATTATCCAAGTCAAAATTAAAGTTTCTAGATCTTCATCAAGGAAATAAGTTCAAGGTTCTAGATCAGGTAGGTCACAAGATATAGTACATTTATATTCACAATATGACAATTCTAGATTCAGAATCAAGATTAGTCATCACTTTATGGCATGAAATAATATTCAAGATTTGAATAAGTCAGATGTTTAGATCTAGATTCACTAGCGAGTCAAGTATGCTTTTAGAGTCTCAAATAGAGACATCAGAGTCAAATAGTAAGGTTTCTAGAGATTGAACATCAATATTGAACTATATGACAAAATAAATGAGAAAAAGTTTAAGATCTAGTGGTATTAGTGAAATATATCAAGAATTAGGATTCAACATGTATTTTTAATGGGTGCATTGGATTTTTATGATCAAAATCGACTATTTACCTTAATTATTTGGAGTCAGGATGCAATATATATGATTAAATAGAGATCTAACTAATTATCGAAATTTTGAGCAAAGAGAAGAAGAACTGCCAGAAAAGTAGCCTAGGATAAATCACCTACCATTGAATCCTTGGTAAACTTTGAAAGCCTTGGAGGATTGACGGTTGAGAGTGGGGTGACCCCTCACGCACGTGCGCTGGTAAGGGAAGAGGGAGTAGTGGGTGTGGGCTTCGTAGACAGTTGATCTGGGACCTGGTCATGTTTTGACCATGACCTGACATTACAAATGCGCATGACACCTACTCTAGCGTGCACACAGGGTGGAAATTCCGTGGTGGAGTGGTGGCTGGAGAAAAGAGGGAAATGAGTGAGAGGGACGGTGAGGGAGAGATGAGGTTCCAGTGAGATTTGCGGGAGCAAACTGAATGGATAGGTGGTGTTTTTATAGATAGATGGGGGCCATGGTTAGGGTTTCGAGTGGGTGTGCATGGCATTGGCTGAGAGGTGTGATCGAGCATCTCATTAGCCCTCAAAACAAGAAAAAAAATTAGAAGATAAAGGGCTCGATGAGTTTGGATTGGCAGGAGGTACATCTTTGTTCATTTGATTTTCAAAACATAATCAAGGATGGATCAGTGGCACACTCGACTTCACATCTTTCCTCCCCACTGATTGTGGGAGGTAGGTGACGGGTTAGTGGCTGCCCAATTTGGGCTGGATCCACATGTATTGGATCTAAGGGTTGGAGTTTTCCCCCTCCCTTTGCAACAAATAGGTGATGTGGAAAAGCCCATAAAAAGGCAAATAAAGGCATTTTCAATGCATTATCTTCAAAAATTCGTAGACAACTGTAGGAATGTCCAAATGACATGAAATTTGGATCATGGGTTAATATTTAGAAAAAGTTTGATAACCATATGATGAAGTTTGATATATAAATTTGATTCTTTGTACAAAATGATGAATTAATCAAACTTGTGATGTTATAATGTGTATAAAGTCCACATTGATCACCATATTTTGATTTTAAGTATCAATATTAATTATGAAAATAAGAAAAATGATTTGGCACCATGAGTGAGAATAAGGAGGGTGAAATTGGAATTAGTTCATATTAATGCTAAATTTCACTTTGTCACACTTCCCTCCTCCTTTGGATATATAACCCTTTTCTTCACACTTGAGAAATATTTTCGGCCCAACACATCTTCTTCTTCCCTGGGAATGATATTGGAGCTCTGGGAACAAGGAAGATCATATCGTAAAGCTTGGGTGGATGATTCACCTTGCATGTTGAAGTTTTTGTTCTAGATCAACTATTTGGTGGTGTTTCCTTAGAGATTCTTCCCTTGGTAATTGATCCTAAACTTTGATCATGTTTCCCCTCTTCAGAAATCTCCATCTTCTTCTTCCTCCTTGGCTGTGGATCATCCATGGTGTCTTTTCTTGGAGATCTCTTCTTCACAAGGGTCATAGAGTGGAACTTCTACAAGGGAATTTCTCTTGATAAAAAAGGGTCATAGATAATGTTTTGACAAGATGGAACCCGAGTAAGAGGATGATTTCATCTCTTTATCTTTTCTTCTTTGGTTCAGCCTAGGTCTGGTTTCCCTCTTTCTTGAACTCGATGGTGACCATGGTTTGTTTTTCCTTTCTTGAGGTGACCTTTAGCCGAAGTGTTAGAGTTTGGTTGAAGATCTTGGAGCTAGTAACCTTGGGAGGTTGATTGTCAAAAATAGGTGTATTATATTACTCTTTCCCTCATGAATTATTTGCATCGTTAACCTGATCCGATGCCTTTTTTATATATCTTAAAAATGTAATCTTTAAGGTGGAGAAAATTATTATGATTTAGGATGTGGTTTTTTTAGTAAGTTCAAGAAGATTAATCTTTCTATTAAAACCCCAAATCGTTGTACATGATTTTATGGTGATCAAATTATTGATGTGTTCGTTAGGTTGTTATCTATGGATCTAAGATATTTGATAGATGGGTTGTTTATCATGAACAATAGGATATTTTAGAGCATGATTATATGCAAAATAATCTTGGTTTTCTCTCTTTATACCTAGTACTTTTGAGGATGTTTCATGAATGATTTTTAGGTTGATTCACACCATGGTTTAAGATGTTACCCACCTATTGAAATTTGGTATTCCCTGTTGTTAACCCTTATTTTGACCCTGTTCAAACATGTTATGACGTTGGGAAAATAGATAGCCTATGGTCGAGACAACCTTAGATATTCATTTGAGTCAAAACCATGCATAAATGGTTGATTATATCTCATCAACACAAAGGAATGGGTGTTGCACACTTAACTGATCACAAAGCAGCGTCGCAGGTTGAGATACCCGAAAAGCTTTGCAATTGAGACTCACACTGATTAAGTTGCATGTGTTGCAACTGAGACTGAGTTGCACACATCTTGACCGAAACTAAGTTGCAGCTGTCGTGACTGAGATTGACCTTACACTCATTGGGTGTGAGATGAGTCTTGCACGTGTCATGGCTGAGATGCACTTTGTGCGCGTTGTAGGTGAGATAGCCCAGAACATGTTGGTGTGAAATGGCCTTGCATGTGTTTTGACCGATACCCTTTGCAGGGATTCTGGGTCATGGTGTTGATGCATGCATTATAGGTAGAGCCCCCTACTACACACGTTGTAGGTGGTGACACCATGTTAAGTGAGCAATATTGATACACATAGTATCCGCATGGACACTAACTAGTACGTCAGACTACATTTGATAAAATGATTATAAATTACTAAGCATTAATGATGGTGCTTAATCCTAGTGCTCTCCAAACATGTGGGAGATGATGGGATTAGGGTTTAGTGGTTGAATAAGCTTATGAAACCCTAATTGGTTATATGTGGACTTTAACCCTAATCAGATGATAATGTGTCATATATGATCACCCTAATTGAGGATTTATATTCCATGACAATGTTTTCTCTCGCTAGTTTATGTAATCTTAAACTTGTAAGTGAGGTGAATGGCATATCAATGTGAGTGCTATGTTAAACCTTGTATAATACATGATGGTGATTATAAACACTATTGAGATAAAGTGTGTTATCATTTGAGTAGAATTATATGAATGGGTCTAATGACCTATAAAGTGCCTCATGTATAATTTGGGGTGGAACCCTTAAATATGGGATTGAGCGATTAACATCCCATAGTGATGTGATATTATTAATGACCTTGTGAATGGCAGTAATACAAGTATCTTGTAATGATAAGATGCCTTGTTGAGAGTGGGCCTCAAAACCATGTTGATGCATGGTTGATATATTTATATGATGCTTGGTCATGACACATACATGACATAATAAGATGGTACACTTACATTTGTATATAATGATGATACTTAGTGTTGTAGATATCATGACAAATTCTGGTCCAGCTATTGATGTTAAACCGTACTCATGTTCCTTATCCCTATTTTTCTCCAAGAAAGTGGGAAGTGACATAATTAGGGTTTTGAGCAATAAACATGATGTAAATTTTAAATTTCTATGTTTGTGAACCCTAACCCTAATCCTAGGGTATGTTATACTTGTTATAAATACATGGATGAATACCATGTGATTATACTTTTCCTCTCTCCATGGTATGGTTCTAAACTTGTAGGATAATTGAGTGTCAGAGCTTGTGCATGCCATGAAGATGATTAAATAATACTAGATGATGGTCATGAACCTTGATGAAGTGTACTAGAATTGTAAATATGTGAATGTGCATACTTAGTTATAAATTATAGTGCTTAACCCAAATACACTCCAAATTTGTGGGAGGTAATGAAACTAGAGATTGATAAATAAATAATGCCATGGAACCCTATGTGGTTAAGCACAAAACCCTAACCCTAAATAGAGGGGACATATGAAGTATTACTTATATTGCCTAAAGTGGTTATGATGTTCTCTCCATTTATTTGTATTACACTAACCTTGCAGGTTAAATGATTATTATAGCAAATGAGCTATGGTGTATATGTGATGTGACATAAGTGATGCATATATGCTCGATGAGGCATGGTGACATAACAATGAGTATTCTCTTTCTATTTGTATAATGTTGACCTTGCAAGTGAGATAATTGTCATAGGTAATGACTGCTATGGGGTATATGTAATGGGACATAGGTGGTGCTTATATGCCTGATAAGGCATGATGTGATATCAATGAATTATGTGAATGATGTGATTGGTCTTATGACCTAGTGAAGGCTTATGCCTAATGTGAGGTTATGTTCTCTAGTTATGTAATAAGGGAATATTATCCCTAGTGAAGTGATAATAATGATCATCTTAATATGGAAGTGTTAATAGTAGCCGATGTTGATGACCTTGTTTAAGGCTGTGAGATAGTGTTGCTTTGAGATGATGTGACAAGTTCACACCTTATACATTATATATCTTATGAAGTTGTTTTACATTTATGCTTTCTAGATTGAATTAGGGTTTTGTATGTCCACTTGTATGATGGAGCTTTAATTCACCCAATTGGAATATATAATAAAGTGAAACCTTAATCATGTAGTTTCCATGTACCATAGATCCATCATCAACGTCAGTATCTAGTTAGATGGTGAAATGAGTAACTCATATGGGAAACTCAGAGGGCATATTGTTGAATATGATGGGTACAAGTGGAGATACCTCCCTATATCTTTCAATTATTGAAATAGTGGTATGATGTTTGATTATGGAATGGCCATGTGTGAGCCTGTAATCTAGCAGCTTGCCATATTCCAAGGCAGGCTAGTTGTTTTACAGGACCATAGCTTTGACTATGAGTTGTTATCTATGGGACTATAATTATGACTATAAGTTGTTGTCTTGCAGTTGGACTATTATGTCACTGCATTACAGAATCGAGCTGACCAAGTAGTGTTGGTTATGATAATGGAGTCTGACTCTTCCATTGATCTTGTATGGTACTAGTTTTCACTAAGCAAAAGTTAGTTGGATTTGAGTGTTATGCCTCAAATCCTCAGGGAATAATAATTAAAGATGTATCACAGTCGTGTAGTATTATGTCTTAGAGTCATATATAAATAACATTGGATGACCCCTTTGTTGTGTTCCTTATACTATTTATTATATATAAGTTATACATGTTCCTCATATGCCTTCTTTAATTATAAGAAATTCTACTGCTTAGTTGTAGATACTTGAATATCCTAAACAATAATAATTGCCTTTCTTATATCATTTAGCTGAATATGCTTATTTGCTAATAGTATAAATTGATGTTTAGTCTATTTTCACTTATAATAGATGCTGGTAGAGAGTTATATCTCTCATTGGGACTTTGTTGTCATACCCATGGGATCCACATTTTTTAGGTGGATGGACAGGTTGAGACAGAGGATGTGCGGTCGAAACTGATAATGAAAGGAGCTATAGCTTTTGGATCATGGGCATACATTCATTGTCTAGTAATAGAGTCATATGTGTCATCCCTGTACACTCAGGTCCTTGGGGGTGTTTTGCAAATTTTGTACATCAATTTGACTTTTTAGCTTATTGCCATCAGTTTGAGTTTTTGGCTTATTGCCATAGTGGGACAAACATGATTTGTATATGTGAGCAATGATTATATGTAACATGTTGTGGCTAAATTGCCAATGAATAATGATGTGTAATACCTTTTGATTTGATTGAAATACAGTGGCAATAGTTATATGACTTCAATTGTGTTTTTTTGAGATTGAGATTGTGACATGAGATTGGTTTTAATTTACCCTATTTTGTGGTAATATTGTTATTTGTGATAATTCCACATTTTGTTTTGAGTAATCTTGCTTTGTGTGGTAAAGGATGCCATAGTAATGTTGATGCTCAGGTGAATTGTGACACAGGGGGCTGGAGACTGAGTGATGTAGATGTGACTTTTCCCTCCTACAAGAGTTTGATATCCATTCTACTTGATAAGAGAGACTGAGAAATGTATGGTCCTACTCGTGTGACTCAATATATGATATGTGAGATGACATGCATCTTAGACCGTCTGCTCTAGTTCAAGGAACATGGATTGAATGTTGAGTGGATGATGATTTCATGCCTTGAGTTCAATCCAGATATCAGAGACAAAGGAGCATACAATTATGATAACATTGATCACGAATTATAGGATGAATTTATTCTCCAAATTTTCAAATTACTTGGGAAGCAATGATTTGTTTCTAGATACCTCTCATTGGTTGTGATGTTATAAATTAGTTATTGACATTCACTGGCAATGTAAGTTGAGACCTATAGGGTCACACATATAGGATGTAATTGGAATAGGAGTTTATTCATGAATGATGTTTAATTTGATTACTAAATTTTTTAGGTATTCAATTTAAATAATTGAGGTTGAAAAATGATTGACTAGACTCTGAACCGACTAGATCAAGTGTTGAACTGATCAGTTGAAGTGTTGGGTTAATTGAAAATGAATTGGATAAATATTGATTGAGCTGGGGCATGAACCAGCCAATTCACTTAGTGAAGCGATCAACTCATGGTCACAAACTACCGATTCATGTGATGAACCACACAGTTCATACACCAATTTTATTTAATCAAGTTCTAGTGCTTATGTTATGTTGTGCATTAATCAAATATTAATTTCCAAAACAATTGTGATTGGAAAACATGTTGAAACGACCAGTTCAAGGGTTGAACTCGTCACTTCACCGATTGAACCGACAATTTTAGTGATCATTGGTTCCAGATAATTTGTAAATTCTATCTCTTTGACTCCTACACAAACTAGAACCCTTGACCTTGACCCTCCTATAAATAGAGGGGTATTTGGGGCTTCTTAGACACAACAATAAGCTCTGACAATTATTGTCCTCTCTGGTTGTGGTTATCAATAGAGAGCCAGAGCAAGTTCTACCCATCATAGGGAGGAACAATAAGGGAGAGACAATTGTGGGAGAACAAATCAATCCTAGAAGATTGACGTTCAAAGGGACAACTCCTTTCTCTTGGCTCTGGTAGCACAACATGGAGTTCCTACTGGTCTGCATGGAGTACTCTAGAGGCAAGGAGGATGTTTCCTGCTGCTAGGAGGATGTCGTAAACTGAAATCTATGGTGTTGCACTAGGAGGACACTGCTGACGATTGTTCTAGTACTGCTTGGAGAAGAAGCATGATGTTATAAGAGTTATCACTGGACATGATCCAGGACTAGGAATGTCCCATGTTACCTTCCTTCCTATATACAATTTCGTTGATGAGATCTTGCTAGTTACAGAATTGGGCATTTACATTTTTGTTTCCGCTGCCTTATTTGTTGCCCTAATTTCCAAACAATGTTATGTACTCATATTGTTGTATCCTTTGTTTTAGACATGATAATCATATATCAGTCAAGTCTTGGTGAAGGTCATTGGACTACTATAAAGAACATCCTTAAGTACTTGATAAGAACTAAGGATTAGTTCCTTATTTTTGTTAATAAGGTTGGGTGTAAAGGGTAACTCTGATATTAGCTTCCCAACTGAGACAGATGATTAACAATCTCAATCTAATTTTTTTCTTTACCATAAAACAGAACTGTAGACTGGTAAAAGTTTTGAGCAAGAGATAGTTGTTGATTCTATAGTAGAAGTCAAGTACCTTACTATTTTTTACATAGTAGATATTATTGTATGGACCAAATATTTCAAATAGACGAACTTGGGGAGGTTCCAACCATTAATGACATAGTATAAATACTATTACAAAAATGGGCTAAGGAACCCAGATAGCATACTATGAAATTTCCATCTCGTATGAGAAATCATATAGTTGGTAGATGTGAAGATTTTTAAAGAACCGACTATACAAAAATGTTGCTAACCTGCCAACAAAAGCACTTTCTCTATAGAACTTGCATCTCAGACAGTCTTCTCAAGCTCAACGAACATGGATTGAATGTTAAGAGGAGGCCAATTCCATGCCTTGTATTCAATCTAAATATCAATGACGAAGGAACTATATGATCATGATAACACTAATCAAATATTTAGTTTGATGTTGTTATCCAACTTTCTAATTACTTGGATATTAATGATGTACTTATAGATATCACTCGTTGCTTGTGATGTCATAATCTTGTTATGGACATTCACTTCCAACATAATTTGGGACCTATAGGGTCACATGAATAGGATGCACCAGAATAGGAGGTTAATCATGGATAAGGTATAACTTAGTTACTTAAGTGTTTAGGTAATGAAGTTAAACAACAACGGTTGTTAGTTGGCTGACTGGAGTGTCTAGTCGACCGATTGGGAATGCTAGTTGGCTGACTGGAGTCTAGTCGATTGACTAAAAAGTCAAGTCAACTGAGTAGAGGATCAGTAAGACTGGATGAAGGAATTGATGATGACATCATATCATTCCTTAATCATCCCATTGAAATCTAGTATATTTGTGAATGGGAAAAATTCCAATGGACTGAATAGATGTTCCAATCGACAAATTGTTTATTTGTAGTAGTAGAAATTCATGAAATCCTTCCAAGTGTGTCCCTAGGTTTGTGGAAACCCTAGCTATTCAAATCGTATATAAGGGGGCGTGGTTAAGGCTTTTAGTATTGATACTCATCATCTCAAAGTTGTGGTAATGTTTGAGCTAGAGGCATCTAACCCGTAAAAGGGATAGATAGATAATGGGGATAAAAGTTAGTGTTATCATGTTGACAACATGAAGGGTGCCATCACTTCTTGTCGATTCTAGAAGAAAAATTTGGAGTTCTTGGTGGTACATGTAGGTTATGTAGAGGTGTGGAGGATGTTTCCATCACTCTAGAAGAACATCAGCAACCACCGTCTATGCTGCTACACCAGGAGGCCTTTCTTCGTGTGCTGCTTGAGAAAGATGCACAACTTTGGAAGGATTGTCGATGGACTTTCTCCAGGACTAGGTATATGCCTTGCATCCTTTGTCTCACTTCATAGTTGTTGATGAGATCTATTGGTTATATAGAACATGGTAAGAATATTTTGTTTTTAACACCATCTCGAATGCCATATTTTCTTATACTATTTGCTTACAATCCAAAGGGATAACTGCATTCTCAACAATTGAAGGTTGTTCTCCATGCTCACAAACCAAAGGGTGTATATCATTCTTACAAGTTGAACATTGTTCTATGAGCTCAAAAATTAAATATCATTCTTCATAATCACAGACCGAAGATAGTTCATCATGCTCACAAACTGAAATTTGTTCTACATGCTTATAATGCAAAGGAGGTTATGCACGTCTATAAACACTTAGTCTTTTTGAACATACAAACTGATGGGAAGCCTACCGTTTTGACTGATGGAAACATTTCTTTGGTCCCTTGACTTTGTCTTTCTTCCCTCCTAGCTACAAATACCCATTACCACTTCCTTCAAATGAACCAATATCGAAACTATTTCTAGTTCTAGAGACCACTGAGAAACCATTAGTAGACGATGGGAGGGTCTTCAAGAAACAAAATCTCAAAGGTTCATGGATGCATGTTGCTGCAAACCTTGGCTCTAAACTTCTTACCTAGTTTTTACTTTGAACAAGTAAGATCTTCTCTCGTAATTATTTTTCTTTTGGTTTTCTCTCTTATATTTCTTCTTCCATGGACATAACCCATAATACTTATAGATGGTGTTATAACCTCAATTTTTTCTTGTATTGATTGAAATGCAATTTTGCAAATAAAAGGGATTTGAATGAAAATTTGTATGATTTGTTTTCAAAGAATGGATTATTTTGCAAAAATTTCCTTAGACATGAGATTTTTTGGGTTATAATGTTTTAATAAATCCAATGATGGATAAAAGGGAAAAAGGATAAAAGAAATCCCATTATAAATAAAAGGAAAAGAAATAAAGGGATAATTGTGTGCATAAGTGAGAGTTGTGTGGAATTCTCTAGAAAGATGTATGAATTACCACTATTCATTAGTTTTTGGTTTCTTTTGGTTTGTAATGAGAAAAGGAATTAAAATAAATAAAAAAGAAGAGAAATAAAGAGAAAATATGAATCTAAATTGTATAATATATGACTTTTGAGTAGGCGACTTGCATATAAAGTAAAGTCTCTTTTATTTTTGATTTTTTGTTCCAAACTTTGTACACAAGTAATTGAAGTCATTAAAGAGTTTCCTTTAAAATTTGGGATCAAAAGGATTAAAGGATTGAGAGATATAGATTTTTCTAGATTCCTTAAAGTGGAGAGGTTCTCATTAAATGTCACGATTATTTCCAAATCGATTTATGCTATTTCTTGGCTTTTTGATATAGTGTGTGGCATGACAACCATTGGATCTGATATCTAATGGTTGTTGTGTTATCACCTACCTCGAGATGGAAAAGGAAATAGGTAGCAGTGACGAGGACTTTCCCGATCGATTTCCTCATTTACTCAGTGCATGGGAGATTCTGGAAATAAGTCTCTTGGACTTGTGAGTGCAACATGATCTTACCTAACCTAGGTTTTGCCACCTATCGAGTGATATCTAGAGTTTCCCCAATTTTCTAATCCCTCACCGAACAAACCCATGACCCAGACCTATAAAAAGGGACATAGACTCCTATGTGAAATCATTAATACATTTTCAAAAGTCCATGTGATAAAAAACTCTCTTCTTCACATGTAATTGATCTGCTAGCCTCAACACTCACCTCTACCTCTAACCTGCTTACTTGTCGGAGATCCTCTTCACCATCTAGATGAGTTTGACCACCATTGAATGAGTTGAAGGCATCGTTGAATTCGCCGGAGCAAGGAGAAGGTGAAGGATCTCTTACTTGTTGAAAATGAGGCCTAGATTTCAAGCTGAACTTCTGGGTTAACCACCTACTCGCGTGAGAAGAAGCGAGCCGAGATAGAAGAAGAGCACTGTGGATAGGACCAATCTACCCTCACGTGAGTGCTGAAGAAGTAAGGGTAAATCAGATTTTTTCTTCTTTTTTTCATTTTGATTAGCAGATGTAACAGTGAGTGGGTCGCAAGCTTGGTGCAAGCCCATTGGCTTAACTCTGCCGCGTGGGTGGATTTTTTTCGGTTGCCTAGTGCCCATGTGGAAGTCCATGGTTTGTCTAAAATGATTTTCTTATTAAAATCATAACTAATGATAGGATAATCAGATGGGGACAAATAATATATGGTTTTTGATCAAAAAAATCCATAGAATCCAATATAAATGAATTCGAGGACTGAATCTTCTTGTAATTCGAAAAGTATGTAAAGATGCTACCCTTAGAGGTTTTAATTAATTGAAAACCCTATTTTTGAAGATTACAGAATCAAATGATGTTCCCTGACTATTATGAGAGAAATGTAGTTGTTTGACATAAAAAGGATGGATTAGGTCTAATTAGATGATAGTTGCTCATAATTTGCTTAAATAGGGTTCCACGATTATCAAAGTGTGTTAATGAACTTAGAAACCCTGAATTTGATACTTATGAGGATTACTAGATTTAAATGTAGAAATCAATCAAGAAGGCATGAAAATGATGTTATTGATCTAATCTGTAAATAAAGAACCTTAATTTGGATAATTTGAGTAAATTGGGTTTTTATGAGTGGAAAGGTTCTTAGGGTTTGTTGATGTAAAAAGGGTAAAATTGGAAAGAAAAACCAAGAAACCCTCAGGAAACCATAATGTGGATTAGAACCCTAGAATGGAATCCCAAGTCAATAAATGATGTTTGATGCTATTGTAACCATTAGGTATTATGAATGTTTTTCAAGATCAAGATTTTCCTATCTTATTGCTTGGCTTGGTTGATTGGACTTCTCGATTGAATTAGCTACCTTGTTTGATTTTGAGTCTGCGAAATCAGGTATGTGGTTACACTTATGGCTAATCGCTCTAGTATCACATCAATTTCTGAGGTTTTACCGATTGCTAAAATTAAATTATTGGACGAACTTTAATTCTTTCAATCTATAAAGTGACTATGACTATGAGGAAGTATGCTTATAACCTATTTGAACCCGGCATACCACTTTTGGGAAGGCCAAAATAGGCCCCAAATTTGGAAGGACATATGAGGTCGGTGTGATGGAGTGGACTTTTAGAATCCCTATATGTCTAATGGCATAAGTGAAGTTATGCATGTTGAGTTGTTTGGGAGTCCTAAGTGTCGTAATTCTTGAGTGTTGATTGAAGTTAGTTTTCTTGCCTCCTGGATGGCTTGATAACCTCGTACTGGGCAAGTAACTAGAGAGAACCCAGACAGACATCACCGTGACCTCTTCATCTGCTATAACAGAGTTGGATCAGGAGGAGCTCTAGTGAGCCTGAGCTCCAGTGTCCACCGAGGTCAGGGTGATACTCATCGGTGGTGGTGAATCAGTGATGATGAGAATGTGAGTAAGAAAGGGGTGAGGCCAAGCCTCGCGGTGACAACATGGGATGGCAATAGCATAGCGGCACCATGAGTCGCTAAGGTGGCACATAGCAGGAGCAGACGAAGCAAGCAACGTCGACCTTGTAGTTGAGTGCTCGTCAACCACCACTTCATTTCCAGAGTAGAGTCCTTGTATCCGCTCTCCCTTGCGTATTGAGAGAAGAGGGGACTCACACTAGGATGAAGGAGGCACTAGTTGCAAGCCTGAGAGGCCAGAGGGCGGAGCAGTACGACGGTGACCATGGACAGTGAGTCCATAATCATGGATAACTTATCTATGATCTCCAAGTGATGGAAACATAGTAGAGAAGGAGTTGCAGCACTAAACTCGGGACTGGAGAGGCCGCACCAGATGGAGGCAATAAACCGGCGGCGACAAGCCTATATGTCAAGCCGAAAGGGCGGAGTAGCACCTTGATCAGGTTGCTAGCTCACCGGAGATGAGGCTTGCGGCAGCGCACACTGGGGCTGAGGCTGTGCGATGGCTATCGGGCGGGAGCACGCTGAGCAGGAGAGATGCCAGCGAGGTGGAGACGAGCATAATGGAGGTGGCGACAGCTTGCCCGTGGACTCACGCCCGACATCGGCGCTGAGCAGGAGTGCTCACACAGACGACTCATGTGAGAGAGAACGTGAAACGATGTTAAGAAGAGGATGGACCAGGACCACTACAAGTTAAACTGATCGATCCAAGATGTACAAAACCTACGTGTCTTTTATATACCTCTCATCATATCTTGGAAATAAGATGAAACTAATACTTGGTAGAATTAATCAAAATATAAGAAAAGGTGTATAGTTGCACAAAGATATTTGTTACTAAAAGAGAACACATATTTTAGGCACATCTCCATTATATGTAAACTTGATCAACCACATGCACTATTCTACCAAAGAGATTTAGTGCTCATGTGTACTATTCTGCGAAAGGGATTTAGTACTTCATAAATGCACTATTCTGCCAAAGAGATTTAGTGCTCAGATGTACTATTCTGCCAAAGAGATTTAGTACTTTCATCAATGCACTATTCTACCAAAGAGATTTAGTGCTATCATATAATGGATCAGATATCTTATGTTTCATGTGTCCATAACCATAAGTACGAAAAATCAAGAAAGATATCATACAGAACAATCATTTCAACAAATATCATATGCCAAGTATTTTACTACAAATATAACACAAGCATATTGTATAATAAACCAAGTAAGAGGTAATGGCGTACCTTCCAAAGAGATATTCTTAATCACATATTCCTCATGTCAACTATATCTTTGGCCAACCCTGATTAAGACAAGATCATGTACTATCATCAGATTCCCATCATCATACATCTCCTCTTAACCCTAATTGTGTTCATTTTAGGGCTTGCTTACTCATTTGGATATGTGCACCATTACTTGCATTCTTGTCTTAGATTTCTTTTACTGATTTCAATTTCCAGATTATGGTTCATTATCTAAACACTAGGTTTCCATGTCATTTTTGTGCACATATTAACCTTATGTTACATCATTAACCTAAATTAGGATTTTAAACAATGTATTAAAGGTCAACTTTGTATAACATGGATTTCGTATATAAAACTGATAGCATATTTATATATTAGCTTCCAATTACATATATGAGGGTATTTCATAAATTTCATCATTTATTGAGCATGTATGCATTTATTTCATATTAATTAGGGTTATTAGCCCTAATTAGCCATATTAAGCAAATTACATGATGTCGTGCACACAACATCATAATTAATGATATTAGATGGATTATAAACACAATTTACGATCTACTGGTATTTTATCATAATTTTATGCCATCGTTTGGTATTTATTATCCACTAAACAAGCATTACACATCTTACATGATATTACTATTATTAATGCATCAAAAGTCTGATATAATCATTCTAATCTATTCTTCGCATTTTTTTGAGAATTTTGGTACCTTATTTGCATTTTTCTGATAAATGGTCTATTTTCTACGAATTATACAAGATATGTGTGTTTATTAAGATATTTACCTTGAATGGCCAATCGTGTGATGCCATGTGGCTATCAGAATCGGCATAGCTCCTGGCTTTGCTTGGTTCCAGTTCAGCTATTGGTTTTGTACATCTTGGATCGATCAGTTTAACTTGTAGTCGTCCCGGTCCATCCTCTTCTTAACATCGTTTCACATTCTCTCTCGTGTGAGTCATCTGTGCGAGCACTCCTGCTCAGCGCCGCTGTCGGGCGTGAGTCCACGGGAAAGCCACCGCCGCCTCCATTCTGCTCATCTCCACCTGGCTGGCATCTCTCCTGCTCAACGCACTCCCGCCCGACCGCCATCGCACAACCTCAGCCCCAGTGTGCGCTGCCGCAAGCCTCGTCTACGGTGAGCTAGCAACCCGATCAAGGTGCTACTCTGCCCTCTCGGCTTCACATATAGGCTTGCCACCGCCGGTTTATTGCCTTCGTCTGGTGCGGCCTCTCTGGTCCAGGATTTAGTGTTGTAGCTCCTTCTCTACTAGGTTTCCATCGCTTGGAGATCATCGAAAAGTTATCCATGATGATGGACTCACTGTCCATGGCCACCGACGTACAGCTCCGCCCTCTGGCCTCTCAGGCTTGCAACTGGTTCCTCCTCTGTCCTAGTGTGAGTCCCCTCTTCTCTCAATCCGCAAGGGAGAGCGGCTACAAGGACTCTACTCTGGCAATGAAGAGGTGGTTGACAAGCACTCAACTATAGGGTTGATGTTGCTTGCTTCGTCTGCTCCTGCTATGCGCCGCCTTAGCGACTCATGGTGTCGCTATGCTATTTCAATCCCATGTTGCCACTGTGAGGCTTGGCCTCACCCCTTTCTTACTCATGTTCTCATCATAACTGATTCACCACCACCGGTGAGCATCACCCCGACCTCGGTGGACACTGGAGCTCAGGCTCGCTAGAGCTCCTCTTGATCCAACTCTATTACAGCAGATGAAGAGGTCACAGTGATGTCTGGCTGGGTTCTCTCTAGTTACTCACCTAGTACAAGGTTATCAAGCCATCCAGGAGGCGAGAAAACTAACTGCATGTTCCCTAGACACACGTCGATAGTGATCGTGGCTTCGTGAGTGAGACCGCAATCATCCCACATCTCACTCTCGATCTCTTTTTCGAAGGATGAAGGTTAGATATGTCGTAGACTGCCTGGATGTATGCATGTAGTCATCTAATCATATAGGACGTACAGGATTAGGGGCACTGCTAGGCCGATTTGTGGCTCGCAAGCCTCAAGGATGCATGACAAGGGTGACGTCAAGCTTAAGGCTAAGTATAATTAAAACCTTAGACCTGAATATACCTACTTCTTCATCATATTCAAAACTCTAACTCTGACCAGGAACCTCAATTAATCATGAAATGAGGACCATAGTTTTATCATCACCCAAGCCACATTCTATCAGTTCTAAGATTAAGTTATTTGACAAAACAACTATGTACTTCAAAAGGGCATAACCTTATGGATCATAATGATGATGTCAACTTCAATCAACACTCAAGAATTATCACACTTAGGACTCCCAAACAACACAACATGCATAACTTCACTTATGTCATTGGACATATAGGGATTCCAAAAGTCCACTCCATCACATCCTACACACCTTAAAAGTAAATTTCATCCTCAGAATTAAGCCAGAAAAACCACTTTATCACAGTCGGAGCATGCCCTAGATTGGGAAGGTCCCATGAGATCATACCAGGCCTCAAATTGGGAAGGATATCTAGGTCAGGCCCCAAATTTGGAAGACCAACTTCACACCTGGGCTCCATATTGAGAGGGTGGCCTTTTTTCCACTCCATGGACAAGACCCGAGAAGGGTATATTAGAGGTTGAGTAACAATGGTTCAGAGGCTAACATAAAAACCTAAATTTTGTTTTGTAACAAATAATTGTTGTGGTTATGTTGTTACCACTATGAGAAAACTTTTGGTTTCCCCATGTGCTAGTGTGACTTGTTATACTAACAAGAATTTTGTTTGTCAGCATTTTAGGGTAATATTCAGTTATGTCTACAACCTTCATTGAAAGAGGATGTTTAGTAAGAAGTGATATTAGAAAAGAACAAGGCTAAATAATTTTCAAAGGATTATTGTTAGCTAATTCTTTCCTTGGGTAAAGTTTTGAATCCTATTTTTGAAAGGTATGTGAAAAAGGTTAAAAAATTATACCTTGCTTTAAGCTTAGTTGTGATAGAATTTATTAATTTATTTTTTATTATTTCCAAAAGCTTAGCTTCTTGGCCTTCCTTAATTGGGGGTCTTTGAGGGGTGGGGTCGTTACATTTGGTATCAGAGCATGGTTTTCCTTATAATCTCTAATAGTTATTAAATTTTACAATTCTTTAGAGCTCAAGTGAGTTATTAGAGAAATTTCCAAAGATGGAGGTGTCTGGAAAAGGATCACGATCTGGGGGATGGAAAGATTTTCTTTCACCCCACTAGTCGATTTATAAGGACTCTCGGAATTTGTGTGACTTCCTAGGCAAAATCATAGGTTTCAACTCGAAATATGATACCTCTAGGATTTCTGATCAACTTTCATCCCTTCTTTATGCTCTTTCACTGGACAAACTTTAAGTGCATCAGGTTTTCTCTCTCTCCACCACCTCTTGAGTTCTGGGGATAAGAGTGTTAAGGATTAAGACATCCTCTGCCAAATAACAAAAGTAGACATAATGATAAAGAGAAATGTTTGATGGGTTTCTCCCCTATAAAGGTAAACCATGGATGGAACTAGGCCAGGTAAGGGAAAACAACCTCAGTGGGTTAAATGAATCGCAAAGCCTAAGGTGCAGGTTGTAAACCCTAACCTAAACCTAAAACCTTAAGAAGCGGATAAAGAAAGAGAGAAACCAATAAGCTGGATACTTTAGTTGTCCATGCATGCAAGTACGTAGGTTAGGCATGCATGATATATGTGAAGGACTATAGTATGCATCGGAAACACGAACAATAAGTGATCGCATGACCCCTAGTGTAACTTTTTGTTTTGGTAACTCGACCTAGGGTGGGTCGTCCCTGAAAAGGAGAAAATATCTAAGAGAGAGATAACACCATAAATAGAAAGGTTAATGGTGACCAAAAGTTTAAATCCTACAAGTCAGAACCCTAAGAAAGGTTTTTTCGTGCTCAGATATGAGTCGGAGATAGGCATGCACCTATGTGGACGTGAGTGACATCAAGGCTGACAACGACAATTAGTTCTAAGACAAAGGGGTAATTCCTGTTGGATTGGAGTATGAGACATGCATACTAGAGGAAATGAATGAGAAATTGTGTTTTATGTAATGAGGTGGTATTATTTATGATGACCTCAGTTGGATTGGAGATTTGACTATAGTTTTGAAGTTGGACATAATATTTGATAACACAAATATGTACGCTTCATCATATGAGGTAGGCAAGTGAGAATAAGAGATGTATCTTTAGGAGCCTCAACCCCGTCTAAAAAGAGGGAACCTATAGTATTGGGACTGGTTATAGGGTTAACTCAAGAGAGAGTGAGACCCAGAAGGAGAAGGTTGGGAACCTAGACTCCAACACATGATGAATCATGCTAAAGATTTGTATGTCGTGCCCTAGACTAGACTACTTTGAGAGGATGAGTTGAGTTGCTTCATCTCTAGAGGCTCGTCGTACCCTAGATGCCATTGGAGGGACCAAACCCTAGAAAAGAGAAAGAGGCTTATTATACAGATGTATAGATGATGAGTTACTGCCATCTAGGTATGGGAAAAAGAGTTTCAAGATCCTAGAAAGGTAAGTAAAGGTAATGTGATGTGAATCCTTAGCGTCAAATTGGTAGTCCTTGAGTAGAACTCTAAGGGTTGTTTACGTGGAAGAGAAAGTTGGTAACAATATGCCATATCATGTTTTCATTTGGTAAATGCTTGAGCGGCTAAGTCATGCAGTTTATATATCTAATGCAAAGGAGGCAAATTTGAGGTTCATGGACCAAAGAGGGGAAGTAGTGTTATTTGGTTCCTATAATGGTCACAAGGTTGAGGGAGTTCATAGAGATTAAGCATGGAACCATCCTCAAGTTTTAGATAAAAAGAAACCCCACTTGTACTAGGTATATGTTTGATGTGCCACTCACATAAGTTGGAGTCATATGTATGTATGAAATTGGTCCAACCTCGAGAAATCACGAATAAGTACGATATGATAGAAAACTTATAAATGGTTTAATAAGTTGTACACTTGCTAGGCACATGCATGGGTGGAATGATAGGATGTATGCCTACATGTGATGATGTAAACTTGGATTCAAGAAAAGTTTTTGTGACCCTTGGTACTGTCAAGTGATAGTTTCCTCCTATCCTAGGAAAGGACCCTTACTAAAGGAGTGAGTACCCAAAATTTGTTTAAGAATCGAGGTAACTTTAAGGTCACTTTAAAGAACTTGGGAGATTAAGTGCACGGAGCAAAAAAGCAAATAGTTTGAGTATCAATCTTTAGACCCACGTTCAACCATCTCTAAGGGAGATACTACGAAAAATATGGTCTTTAACTACAAAAAAATTTGTAGCGAAAACCACAAAATTTGTAGCTAAAAGCTTTGGCTACATTTATCCTTACATTTACAAAATGAATCTAATACCCATGTAACTAATTGTTTAGGCTACATTTTTCAAGATTGTAGTTCGTTATTCCTCTGGCTACAAATTCATATGTAACCCTAATTGTAGGTAAAAAATGTCCTTACACATAAAAATGTAGTTTCCATTGTAGAGAAATATATGACTACAATTCAATTTTGTAGCTATGATATGTAGGGAGAGATGACATTGGTTACAATTTGTATATGTAGTTCATGTATAGCAAAAAGTAACACTTACTACACTTGTAATTATAGTTTGTGTATAGTGAAAGACATCATGTACTACACATACATATGTAGTGAGAGACATTATGTATCCAGTCTGTCGCTTGCCAATATAGAGGGGTTTTACAAAAAGAAGAAAAAATGAATAGTGATCAAGATCAAGGTGTGTTTATAATGTCAACAACGATACTTTTCTTTATATTTGAACAATGAGTACACATGGGGAGGATAGTAACCTGGCCCCTATTTTACAATATGCATGGAAAAAATATACATGTATAAAATATCTTCTTCTAACTGCCTCTATCCACTGCAGACTATATATGCCACACAAGCATGTGCATCTTCTTCTGTCTTGATTTTTCTTTTGCATTAATTTTGCCACTTGTATCGTCAATGAATATGATAACATTGATAAACTCATAAGAAGAGAAAGACTACTAAGGTATCTCTCTTCTTGATTGAAAATAGAGAACTTCTCTATGCTCTGCTTCTGATTGGCCATAGGAAGCTCCTATAGTTGATATTGATATTCATGGAGATTCTTTAAAGACAAGTCATTCTCATCAACAACTGACAGTTCCACCCAATCCCCAAGTTTGAGGTTTCCATATATCTCAACACATATTTTGTGAATCTAAGACTATATATTAGAGAAATCCTTTTTCATCTCTTCCTTTTGCTATTGCGGTTGTTTTTATATAAGAGATATGGCAGTCAACTACAACATAAACTACAGTAACATAATCTACATTATGGGGGTGAAAGTAAGAGAGTATGGCACTAATTTTGAGAAAATGACGTGTACAGGAACAAGCCAATGAAATTATGGCATAGTTTACCATTCACATGTACATGAACGCCAGTCTATGATACTCAAATCAAGGTTATGCAATGGGTCATTTTGTATAGGACAAAGATGTGATACGAAGTAGACCTTCTCTACAATCATTCTTGGCATCAAATAACCTGCCCTACAAAAAGGTCATAGCGAATGATCAAGTTGCCTTGCTAAAAATCAACATGCTAATTGCTTGATATTCTTATTGTACTACTATTGGATGCATACATAAATTTTGTAAATTGAGAAAATTGATATAATTACCTCTAAAATGGGGAATTCCTTGGAAATAGATGGTGCAATTTGCACCAGAAATGTGACGAGTTACTAATACATGTTGGCCATCAAGTTTGGAGTCTTCTCTGTATCTCTGCCCCCTATCTTCCTACTACTTCTGTAGCAGATGTCGACTATTTGAAAGAAAATCCAGTTGTTCTTATGAAGCTGAGAAGTAATATTTCTCTACTATGGAAAGGTGCCTCTATGCTAATCCACACATTCTGCAGAATATTTGTTTATTCTACAAGGAAAATGGATAATCAAAGATGAAATTTTAGTTTAAAAGAAATCACTGGCAAGGCTCCAAGCCTAGCATCATTGTTTGAGGATTTTTTCATAGGAATGCATCGATAACTACCTTCCCTTTTACACTTCAGATAGTACCAATCATAACATCAAGAAACTTTTATTTTCAAGCTTCAAGACTCCAAGTCCAAGAGAAAATAGTAAGCCATAGACCTAGATATGAGTATTATAAGTAACATTAGAGCATAGTAATATAGAATTGTTTTAACATCAATAGAAAACAATAATAGGTTAAAATGATTAATATACCTTGCATAAGTTAAAGAAAACCATCTCACTTTCTCCATAGAACAGAGTAAGTCCTTGCATCAATCTCTTCATTTTGGATGTGCAAGGCTGATTGGTGCTTATTTGAGTTTTCTCAAATACCTAGATTTGGTAAGCTACAAAGATCATGTGTAAAGATTTCCTGAAACAACTATTTTATCTATAAAATGATTTTAAGAAAAACAAAGATTAATTTCGATACTAATATAGGAATTTACCAATAGGAAGAAATTTCTTTATTTAATAATGAACTACCAATACATAATGGTGCTTTGTCTTTCTTCTCATATAGTTGTATGACTAGAGAAATTAATTGAGCACACTTCAGTGCCATAGCTGATAAAGAATGTAAATGGCACCACAATCACAACAAAAATAAATAATATCCTTCAACGTAGAGGCATGGGTGATTACTAGGCATAGCTTGATTTTATATGGAGGGAAAATCATCAACTACAGGTCATACATATGCATATATATATATATATATATATATATATATATATATATATATATATATATATATATATATATATATATATATATATATATATATATATATATATATATATATATATATATATATATATATATATATATATATATATATATATATAGAGAGAGAGAGAGAGAGAGAGAGAGAGAGAGATAGAGATAGAGAGAGAGAGAGAGAATCCATTTCTTTGGATACAATAGTGTTTCTCACTTAATATGAAAGATCCATTTTCTAGTTTCACCTCAGTAACAACTTCCACATATGGACCAACATGGAAGCTAGCCATTCCCCCAGAACAAACATTTTCTACATAGGACAATGCATTTCAAATCATATATCAGATGACTAGTTATGTTGACTCGGTCAACAAAACACTAACATAAAAAATCATAGGGTAGTACATACTAATGATACCCCATCACACCTAGTTGGTTGGGAATGACCAAACAAGACACAAGCATGGTGCACTCCCCCCTCCATGCCATGTACAACTATTATCTACCCCACAAATGCATAAGATGACAGTCTACTAACCCAACATCAAAATAACAACAATGCTACTGCATAGATACAAAATTCTCAGATTTATTGTCAAAGAAAAAAACCTACTGATAACAGAGGATTACAATCTCTCTTCTTGATTCAACTATTTTTATGTTAGGATAGAAAGGGGAGTTAACTGACACCATGTATTAGGAATATTCACATATAACGTATAGATTTTTCTGATGGGAAGTTGATGAGAAAGAAAGCACTATTACAAGTGCTTGTCAACAAGGAAAGTCTTCTTTCACCTCTACTTTTACCTCTCATTCTCCTGGATGGTCATTTTAGGCCAAAACTTATTCCAACATTAATCACATTGGCTAAATTATTACCTTTGACGCATATATATACATATTGGATAACATGGTCGTATTTTAGAGTCTCCTTTTCTTTATAGGAAATGAATCTGAACTTTGATGGTCGTGGAAGATCCATTTATCAGACAAAAATGCAGACAAATGTTGCACTAGATTTGTTGCTACACAACATAAGTTTGTACATTGTCTTTTTATCAGTTTAACCTTATTCACTGGGTCTTATATGCTTAATACTTTCAGTCCATTTTTCTATTTATTATGGTGATATTTTACACATGATATGATTCAGATCACATATTTACATTGACAATTCTGGTACTAACCTATATATACTACAACCAAGGATTAGTTATCCTACTATTCTTAAACACTAACTATGTTAATTTACTGTAATTCCATTTACACACGACAAACCATCATATTCATGAAACAATGTGGTTGGTTTAAGTAATCATGCTTCTTATCCAACGTTCACGTTAATCACTTCCCTTTATCCTATCCTGACTAATATATTCACATTGTTAGAATGGTATGCAAAGTGACTAGTGAGCAACAACAGTTCCAACACACTCCACTGTGAACTTCACAGAGCCATTTTAATCAACCAAATAAATTAACAAATATACTAAATTAAAAGTTTTAGTATGTTTATCCCTTTTGTAGCACCTTCCATAGGCAATATTTCATTATAATCAGACCAACATTATGGATGTCCATATGATATCAATGATGCTAATAAAAAAATGAAACATTCATAATTCATGCAGTCTTCAAAACAAGGATTGAGAAAGCCAACTGCTACCTTGAAGTAGAAAATGAAATGGAGTCATGATTCCAAAACCAGGCTAGCAACATCCTTCTTGTGTGACTTCCTATACACATACAATATAAAAAAAGCTCGAATAAGGCAAGCAAAGAACTAGAAGAAAGTATAATCAGGGGCATCTTCCTAAAACAATCTGTATCACATTAGAAAAATGATTAAGATAACTTTAGTTATTTCTACTGGGTAGAAAGCAGAAAAGCTTGCTCCAAACAAAGACATATCCCAACAAGTTGAAGTACATCTTTTACATTTGGTCCAACCCAAATTGTTGGAAAATAGAATAGGGATATTGAAAAGAATGACAAACATTGAAATATCAAAATCCATATACATGTCAAGGATAATGAGTAGATACTTCTAATAAATTTATAATATTATGCATAAATATGTCCCATTTCCCCCAAATTTTTCTTAGGAAAATAATGGCTCTCCAATGGATTCATTTGTAAATTATTCATTAGATAATCTCTACATAGTTTTCAGGTGTCTATTGTGACAAACTCATTTTTTAAATTTTACCTTGAATAAATGGGAAATCATGGTCTTCATTGTGTGAAATATGCCATATAATTAGTCGTGGAACTATCATGTGTTTTGGGTCTTGTGATTATGATAACGATTTAAAATGAATGCACAAGTTTGTGTAATGCATTGGAACATACTTATTCTATGAGTATAATATATTTTTGATCTCCTTTGAACTATAAGGCATGCTTTTCAAAATTTATAGATAGAGGGTCCAGACCTATGGCATCAACATTTGCAAAGAGAAGCAAGAAGCATTCCAAGTGATATGTTGGCGGGGTGAAAAGTCCTCATAGTGCAGAAATCAATGAAGAGATATGACAAATCAAATAAACTTCATTCAAGATCAAAAGCAAGGTGTGACTCGAGTTGAACCAGAACATGGCATCTTGGATTGTAATAAAGTATGATCTTATGAGATTTGGATTACATATTTATGTGTCCACTAAATAGTTACTATAATAGATCTCAAAGAGTTTGAAAGATGATTCCACACGATTCCCTTGATATGGGCTCCTAGATTCAACCTGATATAAATTTGATATGTTTTTAATAACTATGTACTTTTAAAAATTCATAACATGTAGAACAATGAAAAGAGAGAATTTGTAGTTTGTTGTAGCTCTACTTATTGATTACACTACAACACAAAAAATTGGCACGCATAATTAGTTCATGATAATAACAAAAGCTTGCAATATAAGTTAACTATAATAACCTCCCAAAGTAGTTTGGATGGCAAGAATATTTCCAAAGCACTGCATGACACCATTTTCCTGTGTTTGTTGTAGAGTTCTTAAAGATTAGCTTTTGCTGACTTGTTACGACCTCAGTTTCAAGGCCTACTACCCACATGATCCAACCAACGACAACGTTATATAGAGGAACTTTAAGAATACTTTCCCTAAGATAGCGTGCATCTCATCCAAGTGTCGATCTTCCCCCAAATTAGAGATTCTTCAATGTAGAAGAAATCAGTGCAACTTATTTTCATTTATGAAGTACAAAGAGAAATTATCAGTATGAGTTTAAAAATAACTAGAAGTGTGCTTAAAAATATAGTACTCTGTCTGCACTTAAATTAGAATGTATACAATTATAATAAGTAGGCATAAAAAGATAAGGAATAAAGCTAATCAAACCAATTATGAATGTGATTGAATATGCCCACCAATTACTTTCTACAATTGGGAATCATAATTCCACCTTGGTTGTGCAGGAACTGGGTTGGGGAGTATTACTGATAATGAGCTCTCTCATGTGACAAGTTAGACTCTAGGTTAGGTTCTGTTTGAATGAAACATGGTGTAGGGACTAAAGATTGTGTCCAGCTATTAGGAAAATGAGCATGTGACATCTATCATACCCATATAAGTGGGTTTTAGAAATACAATCACACAAAACTATTGTTGATGGAAAATGTAGGTGGATTGGAATATCCTACTTATTAAGTAAACCAATATAACCAAATTGAAATGTAATTACATAAGGGAGGGGTTTCTCCAAAATTGGAATAGTTTCACTAGCAATTCCATGTAGGATGCATAAACAAAAATTGTTGGATAAACATCAAAAACTGGGACTCAGGTATAACCAGATAAATCTGAAGTGAAGAACTGTGTGACCAAGCCTAAATCAGATCTTCTGTGAAGCAAGAACTATCTTGTGGTTGATTTAGATGAAATAGAATTGCATTATGTATGAAGGTCACCAAGTATATATCTATTGTTGACCCATTTCCTACTATTTGCTTTGTTTATATTATCTAAGGTATTCCATGAGTTATGATGTACTATGAACAAGTATAAATTACATTAAGCAATCATTAAATAGTGATGCCTACAACCAAAAGATGACAAGGAAAGCTTTAGAAAGTACAAGATATGAGTGGTTACCTTCACATGTCTTGAAGGTAACCTCAAATGATAAGAACCTCATGATGAGAGACTCCATCTTGCTCCCCAAGACCCTACAACAAAAAACTAAGCATAATAGTTCATTCCACAGCTATTTACTAATAGATCAAGACCAAGAGATCAGAAGACATAATATGATTTTGTTCTATATGCTACTAGAATAACATCCAAATAAAGATATGACCAGGCATCTGTAAAAGAAAACAATATGAATATTAGACTCAATGCATGCAATAGAGAGCTAAGAACAAGTAGTAGCATCTGACTAGGAAAGCAAAACCATATAACATAAAGCATCTCAATGATTGATATAGATCATAACTATCTTCGTTTAGATATAAGATTTTTAGCATAATACAAAACAAAAGGCATACCATTATATTAAATCTCATTTTGGATTCTTACAAGGCACAAAAGCTGAATGGAAGTGGTTTATTTGTGTGCAACATGGTCCTGCTAGAAACCAAGTACTTCCAGAACTATGTAACAAGAAAGCACTATACCACAACATCTACATTAGAAAATCACCAGGTAACAACAAGAAGGTCTTCTAGTGGAATTGTTCTAGTTGTCATCCTGATCCATGTTAAACAAAATTAGCATACAACCAAAAATATTGAATATAGGTTATATGGCAATGTATTAGAGATTCAAACTAATATACAACATACTAGTGATTTGTTCGCAAGTGACTGCTAGCATCAATTGAATATAATATGAGAGCATTTGGGCTATTAGTTAATATAATTTTGTGAATCTATTTTCACGGTTATCACAATTCTCTCATATTGGATAATAATCCAAAATAAAGACCAACATAAACACCAATATTATATGGCATTCAAAATGTAGCTAGTATTCTAGAAAATACACACACCCCCAATATCAATAGAAGCTTGAGAAAGAGTTATGTACCCTGCTTTCTTCCTTGATTGAGAAATTGTTTATTGCCTTTTTAGAACTCTGAAAGATGTAGGTGGATCCTATGAAAATAGAATAGCTTGATATGATACTGCATATTAAGGGAAATCTATCCCCCCGTACCCCCAGGCTAGTCTGCAACGAACCCACCTGGTTCCAGCTCTCCTACGCCTCCTGTGGGCTCCGCCGGAAGTCCAAGATGGAGGAAGGGATATGGGAGGGGAGGACATGGCTGTCCTCTGTAGGAACGATGCAACCCATCACGGAGAGGGTCTCCGTGCGGGAGTTGATGCCAGGAGTCATCGTGGAAGAGTTTCCCACTATCTGGCATATTCGACCTTTAATCTAAACACCCACCCCGCTACTCTGGCATATTCGAGATCAAGGCACCCCTACGTGCTTCCGCCACCTCCCCTACAACCAGGATGAATGATGCCAACTGAGATGGATCTGCTGGGAGAGCCGTCGACATCAACCTCCCTACAGATGAGCTCCAACAGTGAGATCGTGGCCGAGTGTGGGCTCCCGCACTCCCCATCTGGTGTGCCACTTTGGGGGAGGCCCTGCTCCAGCCGCCACCCCTAGGTTGTAAGGCCCCTCAAGATTCATTCATCCGGCCAACTATCATTTCATCGATGAAATCCATGACTCACAAACCTGCTAGAACAACCAAAGAATATAGAATAAAGGATAGGGGCGATTGTGGAGGAAGTATAGATTTGGTGATTGGGGAATTGTCCATTTGTGGATCGATGTGTATGATATAAGGAGCTCAAAGGAGAGGAATTAAATGATTCATGCGGGAGTTATGAAATTTTAGAGTCACAAGCATTCCCACACACACACCAATTTATTTGGATAATGAAATTAAAATGTAAGCGTGTAATTACATGTGTAGCGGGTATGTAGCTATTAATTGAATTCATTATTAACTACAATTGTTTTACTTATATTTTAGATTATTGTAAGGAAAAATGATATTAAACAACAAATATAATGAATGTAGCTTTATTAATTGTAGTTAATTCCTACTTTTTTCATAGCGCATAAGGAAAAGTCATTGTGGAAGTGACTGATAGATTGAGGCCAAGCTAGATACATATGTTGTCATGTTTCTCATGAAGGGATATAAGGAAAACTATGAGTGCCCAGGGAGATGATAGAAATTAGGGTGAGGATTATAAAGGATGCAATGTGGTGGAATATCATCAAAGGAACCACAAGTAAAATGTGTGTTGAAATAAAAAAAAAGTTATAATAGAACCCTAAGTCAATATTATGGTCAAGTAGCGATGAAACTGATGGGAGTAGGAGTTTATTATTCCTTGAAGGCACAAGACAATACAATTGTGAGGTAACAACTATGTTTTCCTGAGGCTCATGGGTTAGGAGGATGGCAACCATCATGAGTTCATGAGGCCTGCGGGGTAAATGTGAGAGGCACTCCTTAGATGCATAAGGGTAAGATCACCCCAAAAGTACTAACACCCTAGAGACCTTGAGGAAATGGCTAATGATTGTAAATATGAGTATGATAAGAATAAAAGGTTATGAGAATTTTTTTTTCATATATGTGTGTGTGGAATTAAGGGAATCATGGTATTCATGGTTTGGAGTCATGTGGAGAATGATTCAACCTAGATTTGAAACTGAAGTGGTGATGTGTGATGCACCATCTCTACTCTGGGAATGGGATGCGCTTTGTATTTAGACTGCATTCAAATGATTAGCTCATCTTGTTATGACTGTGAGAGATGAGACATACGCATGTCATACTAGGAATAGAAGTGATATGAGGAATAAATACTTAAGTTGAAATCTTTTCTTATGATAATTGAGAATTGGAGAAACTACCACACCCTCATGAGAGTATAATGGATAAATGTTTTGGATGAACAAAGGTAATTGCCAAATTCAAAATTTAGATGAGGATATAATTATCAAGTATAGTTTGAATTCTATGATTTTAGATTGGAAATGTTGCTCAAAATAAGGGATGCAAGAGCTTGACGTACCTCCTGACTCAAATTGACCTAAACCTGTGACAAAGATGATGGATGGAGTATGTGAAAGACTATGATTTCATCATCTCTTATCCCCATGGGAAAGCTAATGTAGTATCATATGCACTTAGTCAAATTCAACTCAGGTGTGCAGTTGTCTTATCTACCTAGTGGAGAGGATATGAAGAGTTTTCTAGGTGGACTTTGTAGTCATTTTAAGACCGGATCTGTGTGGCTAACATTCAGATAAAACTTAACCTATTGACTGAGTTAGTAGCTTCCTAGATAGACAACCTAGAGATTGATAAGATGAAAGGTTTGTTAGTGAAACCTCAGACACCTCTCTCAGTGGGAGTAGATGGTGGAAACTGCTATAAGAGTTGTATTTGGGTTCCTATATATTCTTCCTTGAAGAATCATATTTTATAAGAAGCTCATGGTTCTAAGTATACAATACACCATGATACTACCTAGATGTTTAAAGACTTGCAACAATGCTTTTAGCCTAGAATGAAAAGAGACATAGTGACATATGTGGCCAGTTGTCTCACGTTCCATATGGTGAGGGTTGAACACCAGAGACCCAATGGATTACTATATTCGATTGTAATTCCTTTGTGGAAATGGGATGAGATCACCAATGATTTTGTGGAGGGTCTCCCAAAGACAAAGAAAGGTCATGATGCAATATGGGTCATAGTAGATCGCCTTACCAAGTCAGTACTTTTTCCCACCCTTAAAAATCCCTACCAAGGTGGCATATCTAGATGAACTATACATTAGATAAATAGCTCGATTACATGGTGTTATGAGTTTGATTATGTTTTATTATGATCCTAAGTTTGCTTCCAAATTGTGGAAGGAACTACAAGAAGAACTCGACACTAGACTAAAGTTTAGTACAACTTATCACCCCCAGACTGATGGACAGTCAGAAAGGATGATCTAGACATTATAGGATCTTTTGAGAGCGTGTGTGATTGATTGGGGTGGATCAAGGGAGTAGTATCTTCCCTTAGCTGAGTTTGCTTACAATAACAACTACCAGACCAGTATCAAGATGCCTTAGTATTATGCTCTTTATGGAAGGTCGTGTCGGTCACCACTTAACTTGGATGATGTTAGTGAGAGGACATTTTTTAGGTTAGATGAACTATAGTTCTATGCTGACAAAGTCGCTTTGCTCAAGCAAGGGCGAAAGAGAGCCCATGATTTCCAAAAATCATATGCTTATGCAAAGCGAGCTGACTTGTACTTCACTGTAGGTGAACATGTGTTTTGAAAAATCTAACCCCTCTGATCTATAGCTAAGAACAAAGGAAAGATGAGTCCCCAACATGTGGGTCCGTTTGAGATTTTGGAATGGATTGGTGAAGGTGATGTGTTCCCACCCCTCAGCATGGTATGATGTGTGATGTGTTCCATGTGTCCAGTCAAAAGTACTATGTGAAGGACCTGATCTGTGAGGACCCGTCATGCTAAATGAGATTACTCAAAACATAAAACACAATTAATCACTAATTAATCACATACCCAAAAATATGGGTAAATTAAAACTGATTTCAACATCAATACTCACTCAAAAACATTTACATGAGAGACCAACATCTCTTATATACATACTATGCTAATAATTTGATACAAATTGGTCTATTGCCTTAGCCACAACATATATACCAATGAGAACAATAGTTGTATATGCCACACAAACAAGCATTAATATGCTAACTAAAGTTTGATTCGTTTGAAACACCATATATAAACTTTTCCTACCCGGACCTGAGAGTACATGGATGACTCTAGAACAAACTAGAAATCTAATCAAATTTATCAAAGATTCATTACTATATCTCCTCTTTGCTGCCACATGTTTGCTTTTGTCACTTCCGATTACCTAAAAAAAGTGTGGCGAACCACAGGGGTGAGACCCAGTCCCAACAAGAGTTATAACCATCAACAATGTTTATTGATTACAACATTTTTATGTAATTAAACAGTTAAGAAATTTAATCAGATATAACAAATAAGATCAATAGTACTGATGATTAACAAAATACATAAAGGAGCAGATAATAACTATCATTATTAACCAGACTATCATCCTTTATCTTGTTGACAATATAAGCAATCCAGTAGCATATGCAGTTATAGCATTATGAGCAAGTCTAGTAACATAGCATAGCTAACAACATTAGCATGTCTAATTCGTTGAACATATCAACAATATAAGAAGAGCTAACAACATAAGCACAACTATCTAGATAAGCATGATTAGCAATATATGCATCTCTAGTTACAAAGGCATGGCTAGCATGCTAAGCATAACTAACAATGAGATATCTAGTGTCATGATTATAATCAGCAGTAGCAGTATAGCTATTAACATAAGCATGGTTATCGTATGTATGCATCTAAAATCTAAGCATATCCACAACATAAGTATATTTACTATCTCTTAATTGCATTAAGCCTCATCTTTATGTAATGATAACAAACAAAGGTTATCATCCAATGTGAAACGTTGTGATTAACACTAAACATATATGCTATACAGGTGTATTACATCTTTTATTATGCCCTGAGGAAATTGAGGATACCACTCAAAATCCAACTGACTACTGCTTAGTCGAAATCAATGCCATATAAGATCTAGGAAGAGCCGGACTCCTAAGATCTTCTCCGCCCCTGGTCAGTATGGGTCCGCCATAGCGACACAAAAGGTCAAGCTTCTAACAGCCTAGTCCATCCTTGGTATAGGTCATGGCACTAGTGAAAGAGGTGGGTACGCATACCCTACCATCTGAGGTACAACCGCAATTGTCCTCCAATATCTTCACATATATAATCACCGAGACACGACCGTAGCTATTCTCAAACTAAGGGCTAGGTATGACCGCAGTCATCCTCCCTAAACACTTGAATTTAGGATGACAAGCACCCTGTATACTCATCAGTATGTGCTCTGAGTTTCCCTTAGGAATACTCGTTTCACCATCTGGCAAGTTCTGACACTCAGATTGATCTATGGCATGGGGCACTACATGATTAGAGTTGCACTTGATTAATTATACCAATTGGGTGAATTAAGGCTGCATCAAACAAGTGGACATACAAACCCTAATTCACTTCTAGAAAGCATATAAATATCAAAAATTGAAAAGATATAAAACATATGAAACATAATTTCTCATCTCATCATCACATGGTACTATTCACTTTCCATTCATGAGACTACACTAGTCATCATATTATCACAAGATATATATCCTTTTCACAATATCACAGGGTATCAACCCTTGTCAACATAAGAGGATTACACCTCATTCAGGGCTCAACCATGCCCAAAGGTCATTAAGACCATCATACTATTCCCTGCAAGATCATCATTACCTTTGCATGCCTTATAATAAGGCTAAACAACATCAATTATATATAATACACCGGATCAACACAATATTGCATTTATGAGCTAGGTGGTATTCATAAACAATCATAGCAGAGTTATATTAACATTAAGAACATTCCTTTATTACATCAACATGCAAGGAATCAAAATATGATTAACACTCATCATATGCATAATTCACATGTTTAGCATACGAAATTATCAACCATGTGGCTATAATAACCACCAATTAACATATCAAGGTTATGATCATAGTAAGGAGGTTATTCTACCATCATTCCATCATATAATAATGTTACACATGAATGCTCATCTTTATCTGATTGCATTAGATTTAGGTTCAACATGATAAATTATATCAATGTTACTAATCATCACTTATACCCAAACCCTAACTCACGACATCCCCATTGGATCATGGATGCATAAGGTGAAACATCACCATTACATTCCATACTATTGTCAAGTATGAACCCACTCCTAAATCAAGGTGTAACCATCAGGTTATAGCATACTAGGGTTTCAACAATAATAGAGTATTCCATGGTTGTATTAATCATTCACGGACTATTCATATTGAATTACCATCATTTAGTTATATTAAAGCTAGGTATAACAAGCTATACCTAATTAGGGTTACATATCAACACAATATGGTTATCATCCCTTCTATTCATTTGAGTGAATAGGTAAGAATCACTTATTAAGGGTAACCCTCCATTTGTTCCATCATCATTTCACCCATATCACCTTACCCCAATGTCACCCAGAACCATTGGATGTTTAAAAGGTAAGATTATTGGTTGTTTACATAAGTAAACACCTTGGATAAACCACCTATAAAGTCCTTTATTTGTGCTCTAGAAAGAGTCACCATCTAACCCTAGACATCCCTTGATAAACAACACAAAAAGTTCCATTGAGAGTAGGGTAAAACCCACAATCGACTATTCAGGTAAAACAAGTCATCCATTGCCAACAAGTAAAATCCTTAAGTTGATCATATAAAGGAAATCTTCTAAAACCCATTATTAGGACCAACATATTACATTATCCATAATTCCACTTTATTGGAGGAATAAACATTATATCTTGACCATTGGGCCAAGTTCATATATTAAAACCATCAATTACATTATATGTTCTACCATTGCATCAAGACCTAAGAAACCAGTGGTCTAAGGATTAATGAATGCTAAAAATATATGATTAACTCACCATAAATTGTAGAGACCTGATCTACCCTCATTAGTGATCATTAAATCACAATAGGTAGTTAGATCAACACTATATTCCTTAATCAACATCAAATATCAAGCTAATGTCAACATTGATTGATAACATCAGTAGGGTATTTAGTGGTTGATCATTAAACTTCTAATTGGTCCAAAACATTACCTAAGGGGGTGAACATGGGTTGTCAAAACAACCTGATCCAAGTCACATTATACCTTAGTGCTAACACACACATGATCACATGTTCATATATAACTGAAATCAGAATAGGGAACATTATAAAAATGGAACTCTAAGTCAAGCATAGCTTTTTACTGCATGAATCATCACTATCAAGCAAGAACATGATCTAGAAAGTTTATGGTAAGCAATAAACATGGAGCAAGTTATAAATCTTGCCTCTAATGTGAAGATGAAACCCCGCACAGACAAAATCTTGAGCAGGTAGGGTAGAAAATCCAAGAGTAAGCCATGAATTCGTCCATCTAGCACCTTTTTCATCAATTGAGCAAACCCTAAACATAAGGAGCAAGAAAGGTAGGGCTTTAGAGCTTTAGAGTAATTTCTACCATGGAACAGTCTGGGTTTATACCCAAACCATAACATTATTGGTCGTGTATTACTAATTTCTACATTCACACTGAGAAATTTAGGTTCCGATGAACCATGTAAATTCACTGGTCCAATCCACACTGATCAGATGCTAAACTAGATCATATAAAGGCGTAAAGAAGCGATTTATGAAATAAAAAGTCGGGTGATGTCAAATACCACACAACGCCTGATAATTGTTGTTATCAGCGAAAAATACGCAATTAAGTAAAAGTTTCCAAACACGAGAGCTAATTCATGATAGGTGAGTGAAATCCTACTCATAGTGGTTCGGGATGTCCGGATTCTTCTAGAAATACGTCTAGAGACCGATTTCCGGGCATACACAACTCATCTTCAACTTTAGAATGGCCATGATTCAAATGTAGCACACCCACACCTCCTTGGTTTGGGCATCATTTGTTGTTGAAACTATGGATTTGAGCAAGGACCTCATGAACGGAGCTTACATCATCGTTGGTTGCTATTGCTCACGCCTAAGGGCCATCGTCGCTACTCTGAACAGTAGTAGCTGCTCTATTTGGGGGCGCCGCCCCTAGCTAGGTGGTTGGGCGTTGTAGTTGAGCGAGGTGGGGGAAACAACCTAGCTTGCTTGAAGCCCTAGGACCCAAGAACCACTATGCCCTCCCCCTTTCTTTCTTGATTAGGCCGCTGCTGCCCCTATGGTAGTCTGCCGGCAGTTTTGCACGTTGGGGCAGATGGAGGCACAACTGGGTGCCGTTCCTTGGTGGTTGCTCAGTTGGCTCGGGGTGCCATGGAGCTGCCCCCTCAGTTTCCTTTGCCTGCTGGTCGCGCACATAGCAAAAGATGAGCAGCAGGTCGGCCACTACTGATTTGCAGGTCGGGGCAAGGTAAGGACGCCGCTAGGGCACCACTGAGGCACGAGGAAGGAGGGAAATAGAATAAGAAGAAGAGGAAGGAGGAAGAGTGGTGGCATTGCTAAATCCGATGCCAAACGACCAAAATCGGCCCCCACTCCTCACCCCTGTTGCTGCGATCAACAGCTTGCTCTACACCGCTTTCAAGCGGTTGTTGTTCCATCGATCGCGTGAAGAAGAAGAATGGATAAGCGAGAAAGGAGAATAAGGGTTACAAATAAAAAATTGGAAAATTTGAAACCAAGTCCAAGAAATATAAAAATGTCATAACTATTGACTCAAAGGTCCAAATAACACTATTTCTTTTGCAACTTTTCAAGTATGAGATACTCTACAACCCCAAGGCATAAAAACATGCCAATTAGCTTGTCTAAGATAATCAAAATACTAATCACTTCTTGGGCACTTATTTAACTTAATGATTAACAATGCAATTATCATTAATTCCCTCTGCTGATTCAATCTCAACTATTGATTCACATCTTAGCTTTTCTTGATTTTCCATGATGTTTAACAAGATACTTATCACTAATAAAGGTTAGATTAGGGTTTTAAACATTCAATTATGATAATTAAGCTCATTAAATTCATTAAGTAAGTTTACGGCCTTACATGAGCCATGTGCTGAGCATCGAACCTATTGAACTCCATGGGAGGCTTACATACCATGAGGCACCTATGAGGGTATTGGATGCCAAGGTGAAGGTGCTAAGGAGTAAAAAGATTGAGATGATAAAGGTTCTTTGGAAGCACCGTGGAGAGGATGAAGCCACATGAGAGCTAAAGATGGACATGGAAAAGGCCTAGCTTGGATTGTTTGTTTGGTATGCTTAATTTTGGGGGGAAAATTCCTATAAGAGGGAAAGGATGTCATAACCTCAAAATTTTCTTATATTGATTGAAATACAATTTTGCAAATAAAAGGGATTAAAATGGAAATTTGTATGATTTGTTTTCAAATGAATGGATTCTTTTTGCAATATTTCCCTTGGATGCATGATTTTTTGGTTATACTATTTTAATAAATCCAATGATGGATGAAAGGGAAAAAGGATAAAAGAAATCCCATAACAAATAAAAGGAATAGAAATAAATGAATAATTATGTGCATATGTGAGAGTTATGTGGAATTGTCTAGAAAGCGGCATGAATAACAACTATTTATTAGTTTTCAGTTCCTTTTGGTTTATGAGAAAAGGAATTAAAATAAAGAAATAGAAGAGAAAGAAAGATAAAACATGAATCTAAATTGTATAATATATGCCTTTTGAGTGGATGACTTGCATATGAATAAAAGTCTCTTTTATTTTCAAGTTTTTGTCCCAAACATTGAACACAAGTAAGTTAAGTCATTAAAGAGGTTCCTTTAAAAATTTGGGACAAAAAGGATTAAAGGATTGAGAGATATGGATATTTACCAACAACATAAAAAAAAAACTTGATGGTGGGAGCGTGCTTTGGCGGTGCTACCGACGCTGGAGACGACTCCCATCGAAGGCCTCCTACCAAGGAAAGAAGATGCCCTCAAAGAAGGAACAATGTTGCAGAGGAGGTTCGAGTGACCAGTGTGGTCAAGGATTGGGTTGCGGTGTTCAAAAACCTCATTGGTGATGTTGATACTAGGTTCCCACAAACTGCCCTGACAGTGGAAGGAGACACCATAATCATACCATAGGCGGAGGTGGATGCAAACACGATGTTGTGGAAGAATACACTCGTTGGATACATAATCAGATTCAAGCCCCACATACCTACCTTGCAGGAGTATCTCATCCGGTTGTGGAAATCGACAGGTCCTATGGAGGTTCTAGGAAGAGGAAGTGGTAGCTTCATCATCAAGTTCCAGGCAGGGTCAGACCTTGTGAATGCTTTGGAGGGAGGATCGTAGAACATGAAAGGAAAGTCGATGGTCCTTAAGATGTGGGAGCAGGGAGAGCCTCTTAAACATGAGAAATTTAATGTAGTGTCGGTTTGGTTGAAGATCCTCAACCTACCACTAGAACTATGGAGTGAGGTAATGATTGTTCACATTACATCCTTCTAAGGAAAACCCCAATGTCTGGATCGTCAGACATAGATGAAAACAAGGGTGGATTATGCCCATGTCAATGTGTTGATGAGTGCTGAGTCAACCTTCCCAAAGGTAGTGAAGCTTCAGATGGACAAAGGTGCAGACTATGCAGTCACCATTGAGTATGAATGGATCCCCAAGAAGTGCCCCCATTGTGGGAGCTTTGTCCATGATAAGTCTCTGTGTAAGACCCATGTGGCCACTGATCAGGTGACGTAGGTAGAGCCACAGAATGAGAAAGTGACTGATAAGGAAGCAGAACCAGACAAGAAACATGTTTGACATATCGTGCCACAGAGCACATCCTCACAGAACACATCACAACCGGAGGTTACAACCCCGACCAGTGGAAACTCGAGCAGCTCAACTAACAAGGAAAAATCTGCAAAAAGTGATGGCTTTTTGAAGCCAAAGAAATATGTTAGTCCAAGGAAGACAAGGAGGCAGAAGCCTAGTACTCGGAAGGAGCAGGATGCCAACTGCTTCCAATCTCTTGGTGATACAGATAATGAAAAAGAAACCACAACCCCGATTGGCAGCAAGCCAGTCTAAAGGTCAAATGTGTAACACACCCAAAGTTATGGCTTGGAACATCTATGGCCTCTCCAGTTGGGAGAAGCAGGATGTCGTTCGAGCCGAATTAAAGAGAGATAATGCAGATGTACCTCTTTTAACTGAAGTTAAAGTAAAGAGAAATAAAATCGCCAAAGTTAAGAAAAGGACCTGGCTAGGCGCTAGGTGGATTGATAACTCGAGGTCGAGTAAAAAGATCAAAATCCTAGTTCTCTGGGAAGATGATCACATTCAAATTACTGGAATAGCACAATCGCGACAATTCTTACATTTCAAGATTAGTGTGGGGGGTAAGAACTTCAGCGTTACAACGGTATATGATGAAAATGATGATTATAAGAGGGAATCCCTTTGGGAGGACCTGATGGGGATCAGTAGAACAACTCAAGGATCGTGGTTCATTACTGGAGACTTCAACACCGTCAGGAAAACAGAGGAAAGAAAGGGCAGAGTTGCTCCTTCTGTAAAGTCTATGGTGGACTTCAATGAAGTTGTGCATAACATGGATGTCTTTGAAGTTGAAGCTAAAGGCTTGGATTTTACCTAGAATAACCAGCAGAGCAGATCCAACAATGCACAGAGCAAAATTGATAGCACCTTCTTCAATGTTGTTGGTCTCACTGATTTTCCCAAGATGTGGATTGAGATCTTCTCATCGATTTACAGTGAGCATCATGCGCAAATTATACATATGGATGTGGAGGTTTGTAAGAACTCCTATCCTATCCAATACTTCAATGCTTGGGCCAACTTACCTGGTTTAAAGGAGGTGGTTTCCAAGGCTTGGAGTACTCAGATTGAAGGAAATCCTATGTATAGGTTGTGCCAATGTATAAAGCTAACAAAGAGAAGTTTGCAAACATGGAACTGGGAGAACAATGGTGACCTGGTTGATTCAGCAAGAAACAACAAAAATCAGGCCCTAAAGGCTCAAGATGATGCAGACAGAGAGCCCTATAATGAATTACTATGGGATATTGCAAAAAATCTATAGGAAGAAGCTATAGAAGCTAGAGACATTGAGGAGGCTGTTGAGAGATAGAAATCAAGAGTCTATTGCCTAAAAAATGGTGACTCCAATACCAAATTCTTCTATGCTTCCTTATAAGCTAGAAGGATGAGAAATCAACTTAGGGTCCTAAATGTGGATGATAACCAGACAAGTAACATGGAGGATATTACAAATGCCTTTTTCAAACATTACAAGAAGATCTTCAATGCAACTGGTAGGAGACAATCGATGAGATGGGAGCACCTGCATACGCTCACTAAAAGTCATAAAAGATTGATGTTTGCTATGTTCACTGATGAGGAGATCTATAAGATCGTTAAACAATATGATGGTGACAAATCACCAGGACCTGATGGTATGAATGTACACTTTTTTAAATCCACTTGGGTCATAGTGGGAGAAGATGTGTGATCTTCTATTAAAGGCTTTTTCTTGAAAGGAAAGATGCTCAAGGAGATGAATAAAACTTATTTTGCCTTAATTCCAAAGGTCAAGCAACCCTTGAAGGTAGGTGACTGAAGACCTATCTCCTTGTGCAACTTCGTAACCAAAGTCATCTCCAAAATCATGGCTAACAGGTTAAGAGACATTCTGCCTCCCCTTATTATCTCAAACCAATGTGCATTTGTCAAGGGGAGGAGGATCGCTGATGCAATACTTCTTGCAAATGAACTAGTGCATGACTTTAAGAAGGAGAATATCGAAAATCTTTGTTTGAAGGCTGATCTAAGTAAGTCTTACGACTACATCGACAGAGGTTACTTGATGAACATCTTAAGGAACATGGAATTCCCAACCTTCTGGATACACTGGATAGAAGAACGCCTAAACACTGCTTCCTTTCAAATTCTAATGAATGGTTCTTCCACTAATATAATTCAAGCAACGAGTGGCATTAGGCAGGGTTATCCACTAGAACCTTACCTTTTTATCATTGGGATGCAAGGATTAATTACCATATTTGACAAAGCAGTGCAAAGAAAAGAGATTACACCCATTAGCTCTGGAGATACTGATGTCTCCCATTTGCTGTTCGCAGATGACTTGTTGGTGTTCACTAATGCTACTGAAGAAAACATCGAAGGGATCAAGCAATGCCTCCACATATTTAAAGAGGCCTTAGGTTTAGAGCTCAACCCTCAGAAAAGTCAGTTGTTTTTTAGCAGAAGTGCCCTAGAAAACCTTAGTGTCTTGATGGGGGTTGAAACTTGTGAATTTCTTATAAGATACCTTGGTGTACCTCTTTTTGTAGGGAGACTTACGAAGAAGATGTACTATCCTCTGTTCAAGAAAATTAAAATGAAGCTGGAGACATGGAAGGCCAAGCTCCTTTCTATGGTAAGTAGGCTTGAGTTAGTAATATCCATGCTTACTACCTATCACCTATACTGGATAATCGTCATTCCTCTTCCAAAAGCCATTATGGAGGAAATAAAAGGCTTATGCCGTAACTTCTTATGGGGGGATAAGGAGGAAAGAAAGCATATCCATTCTATCTCCTAGGATGTTATTTGCAAGCCCAAGAAGGAGGGTGGGTTAGGCATAAGAAAAGTGGAAGATAGGTGTGTTGTAGGGCTGGTACGCATTCAGTGGGACATTACAAACAAGAAAAGTTCATTGTGGACTAGATGGATTCACAATAATTATATCAAAGAAGACACTTTGTGGTCATGCCAACTGAAGCAAACTAATAGCTGGATGTGGAAAAACATCCTCAACATAAGACATAAGTGTCCCTCTAGTGTTTGTTTTCACATTGGAAAAGCAACCAAAGTGATGTTGTGGAAGGATCCATGGATTGAAGGAAGATTCCTCTCTCAATGTATTGAAGACCCGAGATACTTTCAACTGAGATCCAAGCTTGGACCTAGTAACATGCTGTGTGACATTATATCGAATGGAATGTGGGACCTTCATGAGGTTAGAGGGATAGAACACATTCAGAAGATCAAAAAACAACATAAAGTTGGGCAATGGAGAAGACATTTGTATGCTATGGAATCTAAAAACAATTACTTTAAACGTTGTGTGGGACTTCTGTAGGTCTAGGCATGAGGTGCTACCTTGGGCCAAATGTCTATGGAAGACTAGCACCTAAAAGGGCTATTATTTTCTGCTGGTAAGTTATGCATGGAAGGTTAACTACTAAAGACTAACTGCAGAAGATTAGCTGCAATTTAGCCTCCATGTGTAGCATGTGTTGTAAAGAGAAGGAATCAAATAACCATATTATGTGGGAATGTGAATTTGCAACATAGATTTGGAGCAGAGCTACACCTTTACTACCCTGTGTTCTCGGATGTAAAGGGGATCTGCACTTACTAAAGAACAAAAACGAAGCTTTACTTGCCATCCTTATAAACTATCATATTTTGATCCATAGAAACAAAACCATTTTTTAAGATAGTAGGAGCCCCATACAATGTGTGGTATCGCATTGCTACTGATTATAGAAGCTTGCATAGATAGTTAGCATCTTTTTGATATCTATACGAATATATGTATTGAGCTTTGCTCCCCCAATTGTAAATTTTGTGAGTAATGATAGAGAACTTTCCCGATCGATTTCCTCGCTTACTCAGTGCATGAGAGATTCTGGAAATAAGTCTGTTGGACTCGTGAGATCAACATGATATTTCCTAACCTATGTTTTGCCACCTATCGAGGGATATCAAGATATTTCCCAATTTTCTAATCCCTTGCCGACCAACCCCATGACTTAGACCTATAAAAGGGGCCATTGACCCCTTTGTGAAATCATTAAGACATTAAAAAAACTCCTCCTGATCATAAACTCTCTTCTTCATCTCTAATTGATCTGCTATCCTTATCCCTCAGATCTACCTCTAACATGCTTACTCGTCAGGGATCCTCTTCACTGTCCAATCGACTCTGAGCACCACTGAAGGAGTTGAAGGTGTCGTTGAATTCGCTGGAGTAAGGCAAAGATGAACAATCTCTAGCTTGTTGAATAGGAGGCCTAGATTGCAAGGTCAACTTTTGGGTTGGATGCATGCTCGCATGAGAAGAAGCAATCTCAGGTAGAAGAAGTGTAACGTGGATAGTGCCACTCTGCCCTCATGCGAGTGTTGAAGAAGTAAGGGTAAATTATAACTTTCCTTCTATTTTTCATTTTGATTAGCGGATGCGACACTGAGAGGGTCACCATCTTGGCACAAGCCCATTGGCTTGGCTCTACAATGTGGGCAGATTGGGGCCAGTTTCCTAATGCCCACATTGCGGCCCATGGTTTGTTTAAAAATGCATTTCTTATTGAAATCATAACTAGTGATAACATAATCAGATGCATACAAATAATATATGACTTTTTATATGAAAAATTCATAGACTCCAATAAAAATGAAATTGAGGCCTAAATATTCTTGTAATTTGAAAAGTATATAAAGGTGCTACCTTAATGGTTTTAATTAATTTAAAACCCTATGGTTTGAAGATTAAAGGATCTAATGATGTTCCCTAACTATAATGAGCAAATTTTAGCCTTTTGACATAAAAAGGATGGATTAGATCTTATTTAATGATATTTTCTCATAATTTGCTTAATTAGGGTTCCGTCTTTATTAAAGTGCATTAATGAACTTAGAAACCCTAAGCTTGATACTTTTGAGGATTAATGGATTTTAATGTGGAAATCAACCAAGAAGGCATGAAAATAATGTTCTTAATCTAATTTGTGAATAAAGAACTGTAAATTTGATAATTTGAGTAAGTATGGTTTTTATGAGTGCAAAAAGTGCTTTTAGGGTTTCTTGACCTAAAAAGGGTGAAATTGAAAAGTAAAACAAAGAAACCCTAATGAAACCCCAATGGGGATTAAAACCCTAGAATGGAATCCCAAGTCAATAAAAGATGTTTGATGCCATTATAACCATTAGGTGTTATGAATGCTTTTCAGGATCAAGATTTGTCTGACTTATTGCATGGCTTGGTTGATTGTACTTCTCGGTTGGATTATCTACCTTGATTGATTTTGACACTACCGAATTGGGTATGTGGTTACTCTTATGGCTAATCGCTCTAGTTTCACAGAGATTTGGAGGTTTTACCGATTGATTGAAATTAAATGCTTGGATGAACTTTAATTCTTGCAATCTATAAAGTGACTATGGCTATGAAGAAGTATGCTTATAACCTGCTCAAACCCGACATACCACCTCTAGATGTTAGAATGAAATAAAATGAAGATTTATTTCTAGGGCATAAGACCAAGCCCCAGATTGGGAAGGTAAGACCAGACCCCAAATTGGGAAGGTCATATCAGGTCAGACCAGGCCATAGATTGGGAAGGTCCCATGAGATCATACCAGACCCCAGATTGGGAAGGATATTTTTGTCAGGCCCCAGATTGGGAATACCAACTTGGCACATGGGCTCCAGATTGAGAAGTTGGCCTTTTTCTCCACTGCATGGACAAGACCTTGGAAGGGTATACTAGAGGTTGAGTAAAAATGGTTGAGAGGTTCACACAAAAATGTAAACTTTGTTATCTAACAAATAATTGTTGTGGTTATGTTGTTACCATTATGTGAAAACTTTTGGTTTCTCCCACATACCAGTATGATTCATTAAATTAATCAACATTTTGTTTGTCGGCATTTTAGGGTAATATGTAGTTATGTCTACAAGCTTAACGAAAAGTAGATGTTCAGTAAGAAGTGACATTAGAAAAGAACAAGGCTAAATAATGTTCAGAGGATTACGGTTAGCTAGTTCTTTCCTTGGGTAAAATTATGAAACCTATTTTTGAAAGGTATGTGAAAAGGAAAAAAATTATACCTTGCTTTAAGCTTAGTTGTGCTAGAATTTATTAATTATTTGCAAAAACATATGATCCTATTTTGGGATAATGACTCTAGCTTCTTGGCCTGCTTTAATTGGGGGTTGCTGAGGGGTTGAGTTTTTATAGTTGGAAACTCATGCTCATGGTTGACGAACCATCCTTTGTTCTCTATTTGTCCTAGTTTGACATTTGGCCCTTTTTATGCGCCCTATTTTGAGATTTGGCCCTCGTTATGTGCCCTTGTTTAAGATTTAGCCCCCTTTATGATTGACGATGGATAAATATACCTTAAGGAGTGACATGGACTCTTTCATAAATTTTGTATCGTTTGAAGTGTAAATCCATTATGTATTTTACAAGAATCATGTAGATGCTTCTATGTAACTTGATTGATGGAGTTACAAATACTTAATATGCTTAATTAATCAGGTGTACCTCAAACCATGGAGTGCCCTATGACCATAGAACTATCTCAGTGCAAGAACTTATTGGATAGAAAAATGAGTAATTCAAAAGGAGCTTGGAGTCATATATTGTTGAGTATATGTGAGTGTAGGGAGGTTACATTCATGTCATCCTAGTTTAAGGTTTAAGAGAGTGGTTGAGGTCATGTCTGGGATTTGATGTATTAGAGAGAGTTTGAGGTCTTTCTCGAATTTAATGTAATAGAGAGTGGATGTGGTTGTAACTCAAATTTAGGGTTTACACCCTAGTTGTCATATCTTGTCAAGTGCACCGAGGATAGACTAGGTCTTTTAGTAGTTTGGGTCATTGAGATAATGTATTCTATTACTCGTACTAATTAAGGGGAAGTTATTTTTAGGAGTCTTATAATTATAGATCTTATACAGGGTTGATTGTGACTTCATGTTGGTCAACTAGTAGTTTGATTGGTATGCCTTAAACTACCTAGGGATTAATTAAATATCTAATTCAGTCAACTAGTTTACCTAATGGGGATCTTTAGTAAGTCAGGTACAATGATAATCATTGTCTTTCTTTTTCTTATAGAATTATGAGTGATTCATATATCTTCATGTATAGTTTTCTGTATTTGGACTTTAGTTATGCTAGATGATTGTATGCACATTGCTCAGTTTCCTAATATGTTATACTATATGACTCAACTATTTTAATTACATAACTTGTCTATAATCAATAAATTTTATTAGAGCTTATACAATATGATTGGGACTTGGGGTCTCACCTCATGGGTTCAAACCTTTTTAGGTGATCAACAACATTGTATGATCCCTAACATATATTTATGCTTAATTGTCTGCTTAACGAGATGCTTAAAACTTCATCTAATCTTGTGAAATGCCCTAATATCATGTGACATGCTTATATTTTCATTTTGGTCTAATTTTATTGTTGTTTGAGCTATCTTGTACTATATGAGCATATTTTGGACTAGTTTGCAATTTACAAATAAGTAAGGGTTAACTTGCAATTTGTCACATGTGGAGAGTGTTCTTTGTGTCTTGGTATTTTGAGAGAGAATATGGTGATATGGGGCACCTTGTTTGAATCATGGGTGGGGATGTGAAGTCACATGGTGAGCCTAAGGTTTCTTGGGTTTTGCCTTAGTTGATATGGTGATTAACTTAGGGTTGTGTGTTTTGCCCCCTACAACATTTATGGTGAGGGTAGCAACCAAAACACTTGTTTGGAATGATTTGGTTTTGACCAAGACAACTTAGAGGTAAGTGATGCACGTCGTTTAGCACACCAATCACTAAGAAAATTATCCTAGAGTTTATCTTTTTTCTATTTTTCGATAAATGCTTGTATAGAAGGATCAATCCACAGAAGTGGTGATGAAGATGGTTGAGTTTCAAATCCTATTATGAGAACAAGAATGTTAAATTCGTTTTTAGTGGTTTTAAAAACTAAAACAAAAAATAAGGATGTTGAATTAAAAATAAACTAATCAAAAGAAAGAAATGCCAAAGTTAAGGGATCTCACAACCCTAGCCGATGTAAAATGAGACCGAATAAATTACATGAATAGAAAGATAAAGAAAGGTGTGTGAAACATTGATAAATGATCCACAAAAGATGAACTCCCCTGAAGACATTGGTACTGGCATTCATGGATCCTAGTTCAATCATCCTAATGGGGAGTTTTCTGAGGTTTCATCCAAAATCCCATGAAATCAATTTGGTTGTTCTAAATGTTGGGTTCCATGGTCACATCCACCAAGATTAACAAGCAATTTCAATGAGAGATCACTTTTTTAAAATGGTCAAGATCCAAATCAAAATCCATTTATCGAAAAAATTGTGAAAAATATCGATCTAATCATCACATGGCTAAGCGGTTGCTCCCCTCACCATGGTAAGAAAGCTACTCGCTAGTCATACTAAGGGATGGAGAAAATAAGGAAAGAAGGTAGAAAGCCAAAAACCAGAAGTGACAAAATCTCCAAGGAGATCTTAGCTATTGATAATAAAATGACTTGCTCTCTTAGTTCCCTGCTCCAAAAAAAGAACAAGAAGAAGAAATGATATCTAGAAACCAGAGATAAAAGAACAAACTCTTATTGTAGAAATGAAAGATTACACTTATGAAAGGAAATGACAAAGTTTAACTACAAGATACAACCATAAAATCTGGGATGCTTTTCTTAGTGGATTCCCCCCTCATTTTATAGGGGAAGGAGGGGTGGAGATCCTACATACAAGACTATCTAGAAGACCCTTAGCTAGCGGCTAAAAACCTTTCTAGATCTGGTCAATAGAAGAAATGGGTGATTGCTTTTAATTATGTTCACCGTTCACATTCTTTTTACTGTAGATTCCCATAATAGTGATTTCAAGCGGATTTTTCTCCCATCAAAGGCTCTAAATCTATCCAAATAATGGGTTTTTCTTTCAAGAAATTAAATTTCCTTTTTCATGAATTCTTGTACATCGAATTTGGAGTTTGTATGCAGGAGTTATTGTAGTTTTGGTGTTGGGTATACATTAATTTTAGGCACTGCGGAAATTGTGCAAAACATCTTCCAAGGGAAATTGATCATTGGAGTGGTTAGACCATTTTATTACAAAAAACAAACCAAATCTACCTAAAACTCCGAATAAAGAGAAAAATCTAAATTAATACAATTAATTACAAAACTAAGAAAATAAACAATAAAACAATCCTATAAAGATATCTAAAAGATTAAAATAAAAAGAATAAATATGCATTTATCAAAATATCACAGACTTGAGTCTTCGTTTGTCCTCGAACAAATAAAATCACAAATTATTCGAATTCATACTAACAAAATGTCTATCCTCACCCTTGTAACATCACTTCATTCCTTACCTCCAAATTTTTCCAAGTAACCCAATCTCCTAAAACCACTTAACACAAAATTATATATTCCCTATCAAAAACAAATATCATATCTTGTTTCTAAATCAATACTTTGTAGAAAAAAAAAGGCTTCATCTTACTTTTTCTTTTACACTCTTATTTTGATTATTGTATTTAAATAATGTGAGTTGTTGCACAAGTACATGATGAAATTGGAGGGTGTGAAAACAAAGAAGGAAGTGGTGATTTTTTTGTCCCTCCTCTATTCGACTCAGGATTTAAATTTGTAGAGTTATGGTTGCATTGATCACAATTTTTTCATGTGCACTTTTGGCATCTTTTAATGGTACGCCCCTTTGTGGGGTATGGAATTTTTGATATGGGAAGCATTCCACCCCGGACTTGATTTTTATCCGGTGGTGATTCTTTGCTTCTCTTTTTCTAGAAATAAAATAAGAGGGTAACAAAAGGTGTCCTTGTACTTATAACTTCACACACTTATTTTCTCTTTTTTTTCTTTGTTTGAAAGTTTCATTACATAAGAAAGAATATTCATGTCTATCACATTATACAATATTTATATCAAGTTAATCCATAGTTTAAAAATAGAGAAAAATTGTGTTTAGTTTTGATTGATTCCATATGGCTTGTCAACTTTTCCAAGGAGTGATGCTATTTTGGGGTCCTAGATGACATGATGGTTTCAGACATGGAAATTTGTGAATTTTTTTTGCAAATGATTTATTAAATTCAAAGGGGTAGAATGATAAACATCTATTCTTATTGGCCAACTAGATAACAACCATTTTGAAACAAAAGAAATAAAAACATGGACGACCAGATAATGGTCATTGAACAAAGAAACTATATGCAAAACAAATAAAAAGGCAGAAATAATGCAAGAATAAAAAAGATAAGGGGGTAATATAGAAACATACCACCCACCTCCACCCCAGACTTAGATTTTTCTCATCCTAAGAAAAACTAAAACTCAGGATGGAGGGAAGAGAAGAGAGAGGATTTCTAGGTTGCCCTGGTAGCTCAAAGAACATCCAACTAAAGGGGATGTGTACTAGGGCTGGGACCTTCATCAGAGGAGCTTCATAGTGTACTCTATGATAAGGTAATCGTGAAAGCTCATGGGGTGCTCATATTTTCTTTCACCTTGTATTCCATCCAATAAGATCCACAGATCTTCCTTCGATAGAAAGGGAAGTCTTGAAGGTGGATGTCGATCGGGGGAGGTTGGTTGGTACCCGACCAGTAATGTTGGTAGAGAAGGATGTATAGAGTCAGGGGGAGGATCTAGCTCCGGTTTTCCACCATCATAATGACCTGCATATGAGAGAATTAATGTTGGTACAAAATATTTCAAATTATTTAAGAAAGTATTTTGTTTCTCCTTAAAAATAATGCCATCAACATTGGGTTTGGTTAGTTTCATTGTTCATATAACATAAGGATACAATTCTTTTGTATAAGGGTTCCCCAAGGATTCAGGAGGTATCATGATGTCTTCCTTGCAAATAACATAAGGGGGTATATGGGCATCTTCAAAGGGTGGTATCTCCCCTTGTACATTAGTGTTATGTGGAATGAGAACTAGTTGTGTCAAAAAGAGGGTTAGATGCTCGCTATCCAAAATAGACTCAAGAAAAGGGTATTAGTCTATGGTATCATTCAAATTTATGTTTAGGATTGGAGGGCTAGTTAGATCTTCAGAATGACTCTCCTACTTTGACTATTCATATTCAAGTAATAAAGTCTCTAAAGGAAAGATAGAGATACTAACATCCTCATCACGTGAAAAATATGGCTCCATGGTTTGTGCAATTTCTTCAGGATCTGACACATATGACACAAAAATAGTATCACAGTCCTCATCTTCGGTAAGAACTATTGTGGATTTCTCAAGCTCTAAAGGGATAGTATGTGATTGAGCCTCTAGCAAGGTATCTAACATGGCTTGACTGGATTCAAGTGTTGCTTGTCCTTCTGCTTCTGTCTTCTCTAGGGTCTTAAGTCTCTCTTCCAGTTCAAGATTAAATTGAGTTTCACCATAGGATTTATACACCCCAAAATTTTGGCCACCCTCACCATACCCCTCATGGTAGTCTTGGGCCTTGTGCCCCTCATATTGATTGTGACATTGCTCCTCACAATAATCTTCAGAAGATGGTGGACTGTAATTTCCATTACATATATCATGTTGGGAATATTCAATATTACAAGGTGAAACCAATCATGGGGGGAACATATTTGGAACATTTAGGTTTTCAGATTGGGATTTCAACAAAGTGGCTAACGAGGTTTGGCTAGTTATCAGTTTTTCTACCATCTTCTCTAGGGACCTAAGTTTCTCTTCTTGTTGAGCATTATATTGGGTATCTTAAATAGGTATATTTCCCCCAAAGTTCTGTTGGTCATACCCTCCGAAATTATGTTGATCATACCCCCCTTCAGAATATTGATAGCAAGGTTCCGCATAATGGTTCTCAGAAAAATATAGATTCACATTGTACCCACCAGGATGAAAGGGCTCTTAAAGAGTGGCGCTACAGGATAAAGTCAGACTGGCAAGAGATGCATGGTGGTAAAGACCACAATAGTAACATTGTGGGGGATATTAGGATGCCCACTCCATTACAAAAGTTCCTGAAAGATATGTCAATGAACACATGAGTGAAGAGAGAATACAAGATAATGGTTTAGTTAAAATTACAAAGAGAACTAAAAATTATAAAGCTAAAAATTTATGTAAAAAAAAAAATTATAAAAAAAACTAGAAAGTAGTACTTCTAGAATGGAAACTTAATAGAAAGAGGAGATACACTTTCAGAAATGTGCTCAGAAGGAAAAAAAATACAAAAGTCTAAGAAGGAAATTATAGAACAAGGCTAAAAATTCTTGAAAATGCTAAAAAATTATTAAACAAAAATAAACTATGGAACGAGATTACAAATTACAAAAAGAATAAATTAGAAAGCAGTATTGTCGGAATGGAAACTCGACAGAAGGAGGAGGTACACTACCAGAATGTTACTCGGTAGGGAAAAAAATTCAAAAATCTACAAAAAGAAATTATGAAACAGAAGATGTAGAATAAGACTGAAGTTATACAAGTTAGAGAAATATGAACAAATTTATACAAGATATACAAGCAACTAGATCTAAAAAATAACTTTCTTGTCCCCGACAACGACGCCAAATGCATGCATGTCGTTTAGCACACCAATCACTAGGAAAATTATCCTAGAGTTTATCCTTTTTCTACTTTCCAATAAAGGCTAGTATAGAAGGGTCGATCCATAGAGACGGTGATGAAGATGATTGAGTTTCAAATCCGACTACGAGAACAAGAATGTATAATCTGTTTTGAGAGTTTGTTAAAACTAAAACAAAAAATAAGGATGTTGAATTTAAGATAAACTAATCAAAAGAAAGAAATACCAAAACTAAGGGATTTTGCCACCCTAGTCGATGTGAAACGAGACCAATGAAATTACACAATAAGAAAGATAAAGGACGGTATGTGAAACATTCGTAAATGTTTCACAAAAGATGAACTTCCCATGAACCAATTGGTCCTAGAGTTCACGGATCCTAGTTCAATCAAACTGATGGGGACTTTTCTGAGGTCTCAAACAAATTTCCATGAAATCGATTTGGTTGTTCTAAATCTTGGGTTCCACAGCCACATCCATCAAGATTGACAAGCAATGAAAATGAGAGATCGCTTCATTAAAATCATTGAGATCCATATTAAAATCAATTTATCTAAAACATCATGTAAAACGTCGATCTAATTATCACATGGCTAAGGGGTTAATCCCCTTGCCTCTGTATGAAAACTACTCGCTAGTCATACTAAGAGATGGAGAAAACAAGGAAGGTAGGTAGAAAGTCCTAGACCATAAGTGATAGAACCGAAGTGACATAACCTCCAAGTAGATCTTAGTTGGTGACAATGAAATGGCTTTCTCTCTTAGTTCCCCACTCTAAAGAAAACAACAAGAAGAATAAATGAAATCTAGAAACCAGGGATAAAAGGACAAACTATTATTGTAGAAATTAAAGATTACACTTACGAACGGAAACGATAAAGTTTAACTACAAGATACAACTATAACATCTAGGATGCTTTTCTTAGTGGAGTCGCCCCTTCTTTTTATAGGGGAAGGAGGGGTGGAAACCCTACATATAAGACTCTATAGAAAACTCTTGGACGGTGGCTGAAAACATTCTAGATCAGGTCAATAGAAGAAATGGGTGAATGCTTTTAATTATGTTGACCGTTCCCATTCACTTTGCTGCAAATTCCTGTAATAGAAATTTAGAGAAGGAGTTATGACACTTTTGGTGTAGGGTATACATTAATTTCAGGCACTGCGGAATTGTGCAAAACATCTTACAAGGGAAATTGATCATTGGATTGGTTAGACCATATTCCTATAAAAAAACCACACAAATATAATTAAAACAACACATAAATAAAAAATCTAAATTAATAAAATTAATAACAAAACTATGAAAATAAACAGAAAAATTTCTAAAATGATATCTAAAAGATTAAATTAAAAAGAATAAATACACATTTATACATAAGGATGGTCAAAACACATTGTCCTCCAGTGTCTGGACCACGTGTATATAGTGCTTTAGGGTTTTGGGCTGAGACCAAGTATAAAAGATAGTGTATCGACTAAAATAAAGAGGTAACCGACCTTAGAGGTCATGACACATTTGTTGGATAAACATGGACATTTCTATTTTTGCATGTGAGTGGAGGAAAGGTTAATCCTTTGAAGAACATGTGTCCTTTGATGATCTAATGTGTTGACACCTCAAAGATCTCTACTTCCCTCCTCATTTGGGTATATAACCCCTTCTCTTCACAACCAAGTAATCTTTTTTGGCCCCACACATCTTCTTCTTCCTTTGGATCATCCTTCGAGCTTCAGGAGCAAGGACGGTCAGATCTTAGACCTTGCGTTTCAGATCCATCTCGCTTTATTGAATATCTTATGCTAAAAACAACTTTTGGTGGTGATGCTTGGTGAATATTCCCTTGATAAGTGATCTTCTTTTCTAGTTCACATTTCTTTTCTAAAACTCCTTCATCTTCTTCCTCCTTCTCAGCCATGAGGAAGTGGACTATCCATGGTGGTTTCTCTTGGAGATCATAGATCATGTGTTGACATGAGAGTACCTGAGTGAGAAGAAGACCTCATCTTTCTTATTTCTCTTTTGGTTGAGCCTAGATCTGTTTCGTCTTTCTTGAACTTCCTTGTTACCATTGCTTTCTTCTCCCTTATGGAGGTGATCTTTAGGTTGAGGTGTTGAAGCTTGGTTGAGGATCTTAGAGCTTAAGATCTTGGGAGTTTGTTTCTCTCCAAATCAGGCAGGTTTTATAACTTTTCCTACCTCCATTATGTCCATCTTAAACCTGATCTTATACTGCTTTCTATATGGTTTGTTATACTTGAATAACAGGATGTTTTGATATGTTACATGTGCATAAAAATCTCTATTTTCTCCCTCTAAATATATCTCTTTAGATGATCTTGTATGATCATGTTTAGGTTTTTTGAACACCTTGATTTGATTATCCTCTTTGACCTTGGTTCAGACATGCCATGGTGTTCATCAGGTGGTTGATATGTCCCTCACTCTTCCTTTATAGTTGACACCCCCTAACCATAAGACTAGTCTCTACCTACCATCTTAGTCGTGATGCAACATTGTTGCACGAGTTGCTTAGTTGGTTATCGTTGCAGCTGTGATGGCTAAGTGTGTAGGTCGTAACCTTTGTTTAGGTCTTGGTAGCAGTCGATACTTGGTTGTGTTTGGGTCAAAACACTTGGTATGTAAGTCTGTGACACCATTTTCATGCTTTGGTTGCCACGCACCCTGTGGTGTAGTGGTCGCAACACACCTATGGTATTGATTGTCGCGATGCCTCTTTTGGGCTGTGGTCGTAATGTTGCTTAGTCATGGTTGATACATTGCATTGGATTCGGTCATGACACTTGGTTGTTACGTTGGATCAAGACGTTGTGTGTTCATTTTGATTGCAAATCCAGGTCAGGGTGGTAGTGTGGTTGTGATGTCTAGGGTTGAGACACATAGTTATGGTGACGGTTGCGACATAGGTAATAGCTGGCCGTGACTAAGTGATGCATCTCAATCGTAACTTGTGATGTTTCATCATAGCCATGGGATGTGTCTCGGTCGAGACACATGTTGTGTCACAAAAGTGACACCTCATTGTTGGTTAGGTTGACACCCATGAGTTGGGAGGTCGATACACATGTGTTATAAAGGGTTGTGACATATGTGTTGTGAGTGGTTGAGACACTTATACATGAGTATGAACACAGTCAATAAATGATGTAATGACCTATTTCAGATGTTGAGATTTTGAATAGATAATCGTTAGCAATAATGTTTAACACTAATATTCTCCAAACATGTGGGAGGTGGTAGAAATTAGGGTTTAGTGATTGGATGAAGTTATGAGGCTCTAATTGGATACATATGAATCATAACCCTAATCTTGTGATAACACGATGTATGCACTCATACTACTCAAACTATTTGTTATATGGCTTATGTTTTCGCTTTCCTATTTGTATAACACAAAATTTCAAGTCAAATGAATATCATAGCTATGAGTATGCTATGATGATACTTATGTAATACAAAGTGGTGATTACGAATAATGTTGAAACAAATTGTGATATTGAAAATGAAGGAGTTATTTGAAACAAAGTGTGATATTGAAAGTAAAGGAGTAATTTTGAGCATAAATTGAGGGATTGACATCCCTCAATTTATGCACAAAATTACTCCTTCACTTTCAATATCAAAATTTTGATTGATATCCCAAAGTGATGTGATGATGAGACAAGTTCTCACTTAATATGTTTTATATCTTCTGAAGTTGTATCCTACCTTACTTTTGTATAATTTGTTTAGAGTTTATATGTGTCACTTGAGTGATGCATTAAAAGATACCCAATTGGAATATCTAATCAAGTGAAACCCTAATCATGTAGTTTCCCTTTACCATAGATCCATCTTCATTATCAGTATCTAGCAAGATAGTGAAATGAGTAACTCCTACAGGGAACTCAGAGTGCATATTGTTGGATATGTGGGATACTAGTGGAGATAACTCCATGTATCCTTAAATTGTGGAAAAGTGACATATTGTTATTATAGAATAGCCATGTGCGAGCTTGTTCTCTAGCGATGCGCCATGTACCAAGGCAGACTAGTTGTCTAACAGGACCATAGCTTTGACTATAAGTCAATGTCTCTTCAGGACTATAGCCTTGACTACAAGTTGTTGTCTTTGCAGTCTGACTATGCGTCACTGCATTGCAGACTCGAACTGACTGGGTAGTGTTGGTGATTATCGAGGAGTCTAGCTCTTCCATTGATCATGTATGGTACGGATTTTGACTTAGCAATGGTCAGTTGGATTTGAGTGGTACACCTCAAATCCTCAGGACATAATAATAATGACAATGGTTAAATAGTCGTGTAGTATATTTTCTTAGGATCAAATATGATTCACATTGGATGAACCCATACCTTATTTGCTTAGACTATTTAGTTTAAAATAGTTATACATGTTCTTCAAATTTTCTTCTAAAAACATAAAATGTTCTATACCTCAATTGTAGTTGATTATACTACTCAAATAGTGACACCTCCTCTATTTATTGATCTTTTATATTACTTTGCTTATAGTAGACATTAGTGAAGACTTATATCTCTTGCTGGGAAATTTGGTCTCACTCTGTGGGTTTGATAACTTTTTAGGTGGTCGTGGATGAGGAGGTTGAGGTCGTGGTGTAGGTGTTGAGCAGTAGGGAGAATAGTAGCTATTTGAAGGTTGGAAATGCTACTAGTTAGAGTCTTGTAGTAGAGTCTTATGTCTCATCCATGTACTCTCAGGTCTTTGGATATTTTTATGTTTTGTATATCGACACATAGATTTTGACATTGTAAAATGATTGTATAGAAATGGCATGTGCATATAACCAGGTTGTAAAATGTAACAGTTATAGCCTGTGTACATGAAATGTAACATATTGTGCATATTATGAATACATGTGGCCTGAGTTGTAGGCTTGTTTATTAAATACTTCCACTTGAGATAATGCTTTGCCAATGGTTTTAATTTACCATATATTGTGGTAATATTGTTGATAATGGTAATTTTGTGCTTTGTTTTGAGTAATCTTGCTTTGTGTGGAGATGGTCTTCACAAATGTGGTCAGACCCGTGGTGGGGAGAAGGTTTAGTTTAGATATCGGTGTAGTTGTGAGGTTGGTGTGGTCACTATAGAATCCTTGTGTCGTCCCTATACTCTCAGGTCCAGGCAGGGGGTATGTATATCATGTATATCAAAATTTTGGACGTATATCATGAAAGTGGGAATGTTGTAATTGTTAGAAGATACGTTTTGTATATAGGTGGTGGCTAAGGACATGCATACTCATGTAAAAATACCTGGTAAAAATATATATTATGTTTGGGCCTTTATGCAAATATTCCTATTGAATGTTAGAAAATTTATTTGTTTTTAATTTTGTACCTTTTTAGTAATATGGTTAGTTGGTATTTCATTAAAGTTTTGGTTTTGAGGGACCTACCATCTGAGGAGTTGTGCTAGCCGCTACTGGGTCATAGAAGAAGAGAAGAGGCTAGATGAGGCAATCAGCCAGACAAATTTTAATAGGCTTTTGTCAATTGTTACTTAATATGGAGGAGAAGATGGATCAATTTGAGCGTTTACGCCACTGAATATGGTTGGAGAATGACTACAAGGAAAAGTTTATGGAGTTGTCAAGGTTTTGTCATCACATGTCATTGATAGAGATAGAGTATATTAGAAGGTTTGAGAAGGGCTTGAATTTTGAGTTGGTACATACAATCTCAACTTTGGAGTGTTGCAAGAATTTTTACATATTCTTGGAGTCTATTTGGAGGATAGAGAGGATAATTGTTGACCACCAAGAGGCTAGTGAAAGGAAGAGATCAACTCATATCCAAAGACATTTGTTAGGCGGTCTCAAGAAGTAGAGGTTTTCAACAATAATTTCTGAACTAAGGACGTATGTAACAATGGTCTAGGACACAATATGATAATGATGACATGTTTTGAGTGTGGTTAGCACATTTTCCTTGATAAGTTTCCTAGTGCTCCACCCCAGAGAGAGATTGATTTTGAAATCAATTTAGTTCACGACAGGAAACCTGTAGCACAAGCATCTCATAGGATAGATCCAGTGGAAATGAAGAAGTTGAAGATGAAACTGTTGGAGTTATTGGAGATGGATTTTATACAATGAATTAAAACCCATTGGAGTGATCTAGTGTTGTTTGCAAAGAAGAAGGATGGTTCATTGTGTCTTTTTAGAGACTATCGAAAGTTGAAGAAGGTCATAGTGAAGAACCAGTATTGGTTTCCAAGGACATGTGACATGTTTGATCAATTGAGAGGTTCTATAGTGTTTTCCAAGATAGAAAAGAGGCTAACCTATCTTGAATTGAGTATCTAGGTAGATAACATATTAAAGACTACTTTTAGGACTAGTTATATTCATTACAAGTTTTTGTTTGTGCCATTTGGGCTATACAATGCACTAGCAATTTTTATGGACCTAATGAACATAGTTTTCATATTGTACCTTAGCCTATTCATGGTGGTGCTCATAGATGATACATTGATATACTCCAAAAATAGTCAGCAACATGAACAACATCTTTATCAGGCACTAGAGTTGTCAAGACAACATAGGCTATATGCTAAGTTTAGCAAGTGCGAGTTTTGGCTAACCAAAGTGACTTTTATTGGTTCTATCATTTCATACATGGGTGTGTTTGTAGACCCTAAGAAGGTGGAATCAGTGTTGGAGTGGCAGTAGCACAAGATACTAGATGAAGTTTAAAGCTTCCTATATTTAGCTAGTTACTATTGAAGGTTCGTTAAGAACTTCAGTCCAAAAGATTTATCTTTGTCCAAGGTAACTAGGAAGGGTGTGCCTTTTGTATGGGATTGAACGTGTCAATGTTCACTCCAGATGTTGAAGGTGAAGTTGACAAGTGCTCCAATTGTGGTGTTAGCAGATCTTGGGAAAGGCTATGTCAATTACTGTGATGCCTCAAAGAATGAGTTGGCATGTGTACTAATGCATCTAAAGAATGTGATTTATTTTTCTTCTTGACAGCTTAAGAAATACGAGGAGAACTACCCCAGTCATAATCTGGAGTTAGCAGTCATGGTTCTTGCCTTGAATATTTGGAGGCACTATCTATATAGAGAAAAGTGTAAAATCTTCATGTGCATAAAATATCTTCAATACATATTTTCAAAGCAGGAGTTGAAAATGAGGAAGAGGAGAAAGATGAATCTGATCAAGGAATATCATTGTACAAAAGACATCATCATGGGAAGGAAAATGTAGTGGTTGATGCATTGAGCAGAAAGATGTCCTAATAATCGTCTTGCAATGAAGTATAGTTTTACTCCATGGTTTTTCATAAGTGGGACTTGTTGGTGTTGTTTTGGCAGATGAACATACAGTGAGGTCTTCTTCTTGGCAGGCTTGATGGCATAGTTAAAGGTGAAGATGATGTAGGTAAACAAGACCACAACTGCCCAAGAGATGATAGCATGAAATAATATATCAAGTTAGAGTTTGGAAGTGGAAATTATGATGGTTAAATGAGTCAGATAATGGGAGAGTGTGATTTCACAACCAAATGTTGGTTCCTCGTGTTCGTGGTCTAAGGTAGATGGTACTTGATAAGGATTAGTCCTCAATGTTTGCCACGCACCTTGGTAGTATAAAGACATAATCTCAAAGCTTTGTACCAGTGGTCCACATTGAAACTTGATGTCACTGAGTTTGTAGCCAAGTGTCCAGTTAGTCAGTAGGTTAAAGCAAATCATCAAAAGCCCGTAGGGACATTGTAGCCTTTGCCAATTCCATAGTGGAATTGGGATCAGATAAACCACGGATTTTGTAGTCGGAAGAATCTTCCTAAGATAGCTAAAGCCCATGAATCCATTTTGATGATTGTTGATCAATTTACAAAGTGAGTTCACTTTTTTTTTGGTCAAGCCCACCTACACAATAGAGAAGTTGGCATAGATATATGTTGATGAGATAGTTTGTATGCATGGCACACCAATTGCAATAGTATTAGACATGGGTCTCAAGTATAAGGGTAGATTTTGGGAGTGTCTACATACATCTTTGGGGACACATCCGATGTTTAGTACATCCTTCCACCTGCAGATAGATGTTTAGTTAGAGAGGACCATACAAAGATTTGAAGAATTGTTGAGAGCAATATGTGCTTAGTTTCATGGGAGTTGGGATATTCACATCAGTCTAATTGAATTTTCTTACAACAATATCTAATAGAGGAGAAATTTAAGCACATATTAATTTTTAGGGATTTATGGTGAGGGATATACAACAATATCTGATCCAATTCCAAGGTTTGTGGAATGAAATACTTTTTAGGGATTTATGGTTGCAAGGACCCTAACCATGCCCAATACATAAATATAATATTTTTCTTAATTGGGTGATTAGCCTCATAGTTAATTTTTTTATTATGATATAACATCAGTTTAGAAAAGCAATGTTTCAAATTTGATCAGATTACAACTTTGTTTGCTCAAGTTATGCCATTTTGTGTACTTTTGTCAACCTATTTGCAATTTTCTATTCCCCAGGGACCTAACTATAGTTCTGATGTATGTAATTTTTGTTACATGATGATCTTAACTATTGGCAAAGCTTTATCTTATTTGAATGTTTTTTAACCTCTTTGGAGAAAGGAACCAATCCCTTATATTAGTTTTGTCTAGAAATGATGGTTAGAGTACCTATTAATGCCTGATTTGATTCAAGAACTAAAGGTGAATGTTCAACTATCGAAGGTTGTTCTCCATTCAACAATTGAAGATTTTTCTATGTGATCAACACTTGAAGGTTTTTCTCCATACTTAAAATGAAAGGTTGTTCTACATGCCCACAAATTGAAGGTTGTTTTGCAAATTCATAAACGAAAGGTTGGTTTGCATTATTAAAAATTGAAGGTTGTTCTGCATGCTCACAAACCAAATATTGTTCTGAATTCTCACAAATAGAATATTGGCATCCATGCTCACATATCATAGGTTCTTTTACATGCTCACAAATTGATGGTTGTTTTGCATGCTCACAAACCTAATGAAGTTTGATGCAATCATAATCCAATGGTCTTTTTAGATGTGTAAACCAATGGTTTTTTTTGGAAATACAAATGGATGAGAAACCTTCCCCTTATACCAATGGAAACCTTTCTTTAGTCCCATAACTTTCTCTTTCTTCCCTCCCAGCTATAAATACCCCTCCTCACTATCTTCAAACGAACATGTTACCCAAATTGTTGTTTCTACTAGAGACAATGAAAAAAACACTAGTAGATGACGTGAGGGCCTCCAAGATACAAAATCTCAAGGATTGTGGATGCATGTTGCTGCAAACCTTGGATCTAAACATCTTGCATAGTTTCATACTTTGTACTTGTAAGATCTTCTCTACTAGCCTTTTTTCTTTCTATTTTCCATCCCTAGTTTCTTGCTTGGTACACATAAGATCTTCTCTCTTAACAGTTGTTCATGTTGTTTTCCCTCTTCTCTCTTCTTCCATGGATGAAACTTATGGTAATTCTATCTGGAAAGTTGTGCACATGGTTGAATAATCCTTTTTTCTTCTCTCTTTGCCATAGATACACATCGTTATTGACAATAGGAACTTCTTTAGAGGTTTTGGAGGATAAATCTTGGGTATTTTCTTCTATTTTTTGGTGGTTCCTTGTTGGTTGGAAGTATTCTTCACACTTAAGAGGAGTAATATAATTTTTGATGCATTTCTTGTGTAACATCCCAAATTTCATCGACATTTTAAATCTTCTAGAGTGGTTTTTCCTTAATAAGCATATTGGAGGTAATTATTCAAAAAAATAAAAAAAGTATTACTTTTGAAATAATAAAGCAAAAAAATGAAAGAAACTCAAAACCCCTTTTTCTTTTATAATGTATTTCAGTTAGTTTATGAGATGATGATAATTACATTTTCCTTTCTTCTTTTCCCAAGAAAATTTAAAAGAAATCAAAGAGAAGAGCAAGAGGCATGGAATTTGAAAAATAAACATAGAAGTTTTATTTTTAACTTTTATCATAAAATATAATATCCTTAATCTCCTTATCTCTCTCATCTACTTTCAATTAAAAAAATAATAATAACTTCTCCTACGCACCAATTTAGAAATCATGAGATAATTAGCTCATTTAGACAAATACTAAATGACTTTCTCTTTTCTTCACATGTAGACGAAATGACACTATCTTTCTTTTTCTCTCTCTTCAAGAAAATTTCTAAAAAAAAGGGCATGAAGATATTTGATAGAACCTTTGAGGGGATAATTAATGTATATCTTAAAATTTTGACCCAGAGGCTCACAAAGTAAAGTATTAGCCACTTATCTATCCTATTAGTGCAATAAAATTTAAGTTCATGAGATACATGGGAATTGTGAATATAAGATGTAAAAAACTCAACTTTTATTGGCTCGGATGGGTCTAGAGTATCTTATTAGGCTATGTCCAAATTTGGACTCGATTTGACTTTGTTTTACCCTCTAAATTAATTAGGAAAGATTTAGATATAGTTTATTAGGAAATTATTCAGAATTGCATTTAACACACTGATTTAACTATATTTTGCATATTATGTGTTTTCATGCACTCCTTTTATTTTTATTTTCCTTTTTCTCTCACCCAATTTGTGTGTTTGTCTCTGGTACAAAAACCCCTAAATTGTCATCTACCTGCATTTGTTTCGCAAGTCTGAACACAACAACATGATGATTCTTTCCCAATTAAGTTCTCTCTTATATCTCATCCTTTCATAGAGTTTTCTTCACTAACTACTTCATCTCTCTCTCTCCAGAACCTAACAAGCTGTAACTTGACATCTCTCCTCCTCATTTAAGGAAATGCCTAAATAGGGTTATGAACCCCCTCTCGACAATTCATTGAAAAATGCCTCCACAAGGTACCTCCTTCGTATTTAAGGGTTACAAATGCACTACCACCCTTCACCCATCTTTCCTCCACCATCAATTTCACCTCTCATGCCTCCGAACTTCTTGACCTATTCAACTTACTTTTCTAAAAATGACTATCTAGTTCTCAAAGCTCCTATTACCCCAAACCACTTATGACAGAAGTAAGCATCATCGACACCTCTACTTTATTTTCCTATTGTTGGTTTGCCTTGTGATTTTCCGAACCTCCGTACTGTAACATCCCAGGATTTGAGGCCTCAGATAAGTTGATCTTAAAAGGAATGATTGGACTACCCATATCACCAAGGTGCACCTCCTTTTTTGGGAGCCCATCTCTAAAGAACTCTGCGGTTAAGCGTGCTCAGCTCAGAGTAGTACTAGGATGGGTAACCAGTCGGGAAGTTGATCCTGGCTTGCGCGTCAGTGTGGACAAAGTGCGTAGTTAAGGCTAGTGGTGGTCTGTGGGGCCAGTCGTCATTCCTGAAACTCTACTAGAGCCTAGGGAAGTGGGCCCGGGCGTTACAAATGGTATCAGAGCCATAACCCCTCCAGTAGGTGGGGCCCACATGGGCATGGCATGCCAGTCTTGAGCCGCCCTTACGCTGGTAGCCGTGGAAGGGAGTTGGGTGTCCATGAGCCATTGTGGGTCTGCACTGAAATGGGGTCATATTATGAGGCCATATAGTTGAGACTTGACGAGGACGTCAAGAGTCTAAGTGGGGGAGATTGTAACATCCCAGGATTTGAGGCCTCAAATAAGTTGATCTTAAAAGGAATGATTGGACTACCCATATCACCAAGGTGCACCTCCTTTTTTGGGAGCCCATCTCTAAAGAACTCTGCGGTTAAGCGTGCTCAGCCCATAGTAGTACTAGGATGGGTGACCAGTCGGGAAGTTGATCCTGGCTTGCGCGTCAGTGTGGACAAAGTGCGCAGTTAAGGCTAGTGGTGGTCTGTGGTGCAAGTCGTCATTCCTGAAACTCTACTAGAGCCTAGGGCAGTGGGCCCGGGCATACATCTAACATGGGCCAAGGAATCATACATCCATGTTAGGCAACATAAATCCACACCAGGCTATGTGCTCTAGTAGCTACAACTCATCATACTCATTTATGTTCTATTAGATTTGGCGAAGTATAACTCATACTAGTTCAACCAAGCAATCATATCCAAATACGAGCATTCAAGATATCACATATCATATGCAACCAGAAAACTAGTCTTATACTTAATAAATCCCACGTACACAACACCTTGTGTGTTGATTCGTTGTTTCACGTATGTTTTAGGATCAGAGATAGCGTGGGATAAAAGACGGGAAGTGAGTAGTTGTCCAGGTTGTACCTATTGTGTTAAGATCCTGATTAGCATACATGTTCCTACACTTATGTAAAATTTTCTATTCAATGTTAAAATGTAATATGTAATAGTTCATGTTATAATTAATATTCATGTTGAAGGTTGAGTATGTTATGCTTGTATGTTCATGTATGAGTATTATGCTTCCGCATCGTCTTCTGATATGATTGGATGTTGTTCTCGGATTCTGACATCTCATCCTATAGTCCGGTTTATGGTGTTCACTGGAAATCACTGCCAGGTCACTACAGTAGCCCTCTGGCCCAAGAAATCTTTACTTTATCTTCTATAGGACTAAATGAATGGTTTTTAAGTCTTACTTCATACTCTCTCGCTTTGTTATCATGGCTTTGGATTTCAAGTTCCTTCCCTTGTTTTCTTCTTCTTCCAGTAATTGTAAGTGATTTCTCTGGCCTTCTCTACACACATTGATGCCCTCGTCTTAGTCCTGACCTTACAGAGTTATTCAACTTAACTTGTTGACATGTTAGTGATGATTACCTAGGGTCATGTATTCCAATTTTGCCTCTTCCATGAAGGAAGGAGATTCTAGTACTCCATGCCACGAAACAGCCTCAATCAGGGCTCGCTACTTTTGAGGCAATATGATGAATTCATTCGTGGATTTAATTCTCTATGAGAAGATAAAAAAATTGCATGTTTACATATTGATCTCTTGATGTGTTCTTTACAGATTTGAGAAGAGAAATCACATGTACGCTCTTCTCAATTTAGCCTTGATAAGGGATCAATTTTGTCATGCCTTGACATGGGCATTTTTGAACTTTTGTGCCGAGATAACTTAGCAAGAGCATGGTTTTATTGAGAATGACTTGTTGCCACATGAGCTCTCCCTATTTGGTCATCTGGACAAAGGGCCCCATGAATGGATAATCTGAGTAATTTATTTGGCATGGATTTTTGTGATTGGCTGAGAATTCAAAATATCATAACATGTTGCTAAGAAAAATGAGAAAAAATATCCATTAGCAAGAGTTTCTCATAGGGAACTCAATTTTCAAGGTTTTAGAGACAATTTTCTTTTTGATCAAACCCTGGTTTTCTGAGAAGTGAAATCAGAGCTTAATTCTTTGGATAAAACATATATTAACATGAAATATATTTTGAACAAGAGGATTATGATGTAATAGACCCAAGGATCGCGATAAGGGTTTCCCAAACTAGGAAGAGAAATTAGATCTTTTCTAAGTGAAAAGTAAGTGGTCCATGATAATTAACGGTGTTCACTTATGTATGTATACAAATGATTCTATAAAAGTATTTGTTATTAGTTAAATTATTAAATTCAATGAATCTATTTCAAGTTTATGTGCAATACAAATTATATTATCTATCATGCACATTAAAAGCAAATGATAAGATTTAAGAAAGAGTTGTTAAGAGAAAGAAGTTGATAAAAGATAGCTTTTATAAGATCATAATTAAGGGAAGAGGCACTTTGTGCATAAGAGAAGAGGCACTTTGGTCTATAAGACAAGAGGAACTTATTTGCAAACCCAAAGATTCTTATATAGGACAAGATTAAAAAAAAGTAAATTAAAACCAATTATGTATCTTATCAAAGTTTGAAATTTAAAGTCTATTTTTAATTTACATGTTTTCTTTAATCTATAATATGTTCAATTCCACTTACCATTGGGTTGATGCATGGCTGGGGGCGTGATGCCCGCATGTAAGCAGCAAGCTTAGAAGGAAGAAGCTTTTTCACATGCAAGGGCTAGTGCAAGAAATCTTCAAGAAGGAAAAGTCTTGGTGGGGTGCCAGCTAAAACTAGTTTATAATTTCTTTTCACAAACATCATGTCTTATTATATATGAACCTTTTTAAAGAGTTAAAATTGATAATTGAGATTATTATCCTATGATGGTTTATCTCAACTTTATTATGATCTATGAATATCATATTTGTGACATACCCTTGAAGTGAATAAAAATATAAGTTTCATCTCTATGTTGTAAATAATATACAAGTGGATTGTTACAAAAATGGTATGATAGACAAAATATAGTTTTCTACCAGGTGTTTCTTAGAATCTCATCTAGTTTATGATCCTTTTTGCAAATGGAGCCTAAGAGGAAGGGTGATGATGAGAAGGTATCCATGGGTGGGAAGAAGATAAATCCATTAGTGTAGGAGATCGTTGAGCATCTCAATTTTGATAACCTCCCATGGTGCCTTTTTATGTCTTGTCTAGGGCTCTATCTACTTCCATGGAAGCAGAAGAGGACCAGTAGGAAACCCTAAGGTCAACTGTGAGCTTTACCTAGTTGACCTTTTGAAGATCAAGTCTGACTCTTTTGCTGGAGAGGAAGAGGTAGATGTGGTGGGAAAAGCTAAAAACTGGATAAAACACATCAAACATTGCTTATGTGATGTAGATTTCCCTAACCCGTCCCAGGTCTGTTTTGGAACTCACATGCTAAAGGGTGCAATGATAAATGTGTATTTATCCTTTTTCATTTAATCTTTTAGATATCATTGTAGGATTGTTTCGTTATTTATTTTATTAGTTTTATAATTAATTGTATTAGTTTAGATTTTCTATCTTTATTTTTAGTTTTAATTATATGTTTTGGATTTTTGTATGAAAATGGATTAATCACTCCAATCATTAATTTATCTTGGAAGATGTTTTGCACAATCCCTTTGTGCCTGAAATTCATGAATAGAGGACACTAAAACAATCATAATTCCCACACAAAAATTCCAAATTTGGATTTTAGACATTTTTTGAAAAGATAATTTCAATTTCTACATGAAAATTATATTTCTCGATGATTTTGATAGTCACTTGAATATCCAACTAACCAGTGAACGTGCCTATACGTTTTCCCACAATGTCTGATTTAAATATATACATTGCACCAAAATATGAATTACTCTCACATTTGAAGGTAGAATATAATGTTTATATATGCGTTGGAAAGAAAATTGAAAATCTTACAGAACAAATATATTTTTGGACGAAATTCAGAGCTTTTGGCTAGCCTAAATTCACATGAAACTTTGGGAATGGGAATTTGGGAATTTGTAGAGGGAGTTAGAATTTGAAGGTTTAAAAGAAGGCAATCAATGATTTTCTTTATTGCCTATTGAGGAAGATATTTCTCTTGATCAAGACAAACAAAAATTGCCTATTCTATTCCTTCTCCTCCCTTTTCAGGGTTTTCACCCCACCTTTCCCAATAAAAGGAGGGTGGGCTCCACAAGAAATATCATCGAGTCTTAGTTGTAAATCAAGTCTTACTCATAATGGAGTCTTAGTTGTAGTCCTCAATTTTATAGTCGTATTTTCATTCATAGTTATAATATTTGTTTTTTAATACAAATTCAGTTCTTCATCTCTGGATCTTGATTGTTATCATTCTTTATTTCTTAGTCTTTTCTCTTAGAAGGGAGGATTAAGGGATAGAATCGTTTAACTGACACCACCTAGATATCCTTAGAGATTCTTCTTCCTCTAGTTAGTGGCTTCTTTCCTTCTTCCTTTTTCTTCCACTCTTATGGATAGTGAGTAGCCTTCTTACCGAGGTGAGGGGAGAAACCCCTTAGCCATGTGATGATTAGATCGAAGTTTTACATGACCTTTTAGATAAATGGTTTTTGGTTTGGATATCGATGATTTTAATAAAGTGATCTCTCATTTTCATCACTTGTTAATATTGGCGGATGCGACTATGGAACCCAAGATTTAGAACAACCAAATCAATTTCATGGGAATTTGGATGAGACCTCAGCAAAGTCCCCATTAGGATGATTGAACTAGGATCTGTGAACGCTAGGACCAATGGGTTCATAGGGAGTTCGTCTTTTGTGAATCATTTACAAATGTTTCACATACCTTTGGAAAAGTGCATGTTAGGATGATTGAACTAGCATCCGTGAATGCCAGGACCAATGGGTTCACAGGGTGTTTATCTTTCATGAATCATTTATGAATGTTTCACATACCGTCCTTTATCTTTCTTATCGTATGATTTCTTCAGCCTCATTTCAAATCATCTAGGGTGGTGAAATCCCTTAGCTTTGGTATTCATTTCTTTTGATTAGTTGATCTTTAATTTAATATCTTTATTTTTTTGTTTTAGTTTTAATAATCTCTCAAAATAGATTTTAAATTCTTGTTTGCACAATCAGATTTGAAACACAACCATCTTCATCACCATCTCTAGGGATCCATACCTATCTATATTTTGTTGACTTGGTACTTACACTAAGTTGACAACATGGTTAGAAGGTTAAACTCTAGGACTTGTCCTAGTGATTGTTGTGTGTACAACGATCTGCATCAAATTGGCACCGTTGTCGAAGATGGCAAGGTTATTTTAAAGATCTAGTTGTTTGTATATCTTGTATAATTTTGTTCATATTTCTCTAACTTTTATAACTGTAGTCTTTTTTGTGTAAATGTTTTTACCTACTGAGTAACATTACAGTAGTGTATCTCCTCCTTCTGTCGAGTGTCTATTCTGACAATACCACACTCTCATTTTTTATTTTTGTAATTTTTAATCTTGTTCCATAATTTTTTTATTTCATAAATTTATTCACCTATTCAAATTTTTTTAGCCTTGGTCTATAATTTCTTTCTTATATTTTTGTAATTTCTTTTTGCCTTCTGAGCACAATTTTGGAATTGTGTCTCATCTTTCTACTAAGTTTCCATTCCAGTAGTACTACTTTCGAGTTATTTTTTTATCATTTTAGTTTATTCTATATTTTTTTAGCATTATAATTTTTAGTTCTCTTAGTAATTTTCACTAACCCATTATCTTGTAATCTCTCTTCTCTCCTACATTGATTGACATATCTTTCTGAAACTTTTCAAATGGGGTGGGCATCCCAATATCCCCATTAATGTTATTATTGTGGTCTTTACCACCATAGATCGTTTGCCTATCCGACTTTATCCCATAGCACCCCTATTTATGAGCCCTTTCATCCTGGTGGGTACAATGTGAATCCATATTTTTCTGAGAACCATTATGGGGAACATTGCTATCCATATTCTGATGGGGTATGATCAACATAATTTGGGAGGGTATGACCAACATAACATTGGGGGAAATAGACATATTTATGATACCCATTATAATCCTCAACAAGAAGAGAATCTTAGGGCCCTAGAGAAGTTGGCAGTGAAACTAAAAACTAGCAAAGCCTTGTTAGCTGCTCTACTGGAAGTCAAATCCCAAAACCCAAATGTTCCAAATGTGTTCCCCCATGATTCATTGACACCTTGTAGTACTGAATCTTCCCACTGTGATGGATGCAATGCAAATTACAATTCACCGTCTTCTGAAGATTATTATACAGAGAATTTCCATAATAAATATAAGGAGCACAATGCACAAGAATACCATGAAGGGTATGGTGAGGATGGACAAAATTTTGAGGTGTATAAATCCTATGATGAAACTCAATTTAATCCTTAACTAGAAGAGAGACTTAAGGCCATAGAAAAGACGGCAGTAGAATGACAAGGAAAACTTCAATCCAGTCAAACCATGTTAGCTACCTTACTAGAGGCTCAATCACAAACTCCCCCTTTAGAGCTTGAGCAACCCAAGATAGTTCTTCTTGACGATGACGACAATGATCCTATTTTTGTGTCATATGTGTCAGATCCTGAAGAAATACCACAAACCATGGATCCATATTTTGCTTATGATGAGGACGTTGGTATCCCTATTTTTCCTTTAGAGACTTTATCACTTGAATATGAAAAGTCAAAGTAAGGAAGTCATTCTGAAGATCTAACAAGCCCTCCCATCTATAACATAAATATGAATAATGCCATAGACCAATACCATTTTTTTAATTCTATTTTGGATAATGACACTTGTACAAATACCACCTTTAATGTCGTTTAAAATGGGATTTTTATGTCAGTTTTCAAGTGACACCCAAGTGGGTGACACTAAGGGTAGAATCATACAATGTGAATACTAGAATTGATGACATAGATCTGGCCCTAAATGCAACCATAAAACGAAACGACACCAGTAGGACCATAGTTGTCAGTTTTATTTTCGAAAACCGACGCCTATATCCATATCTCGAAAAAAAATGGTATAGTCATCAGTTTTTGGTAGGAAATTGATGCTTATCTCCATGATCGAACATAAAAAATTGTCCAGGGTTAGAGCATACTAATTAGTTTCCTATATTTAACTGACGTCATTGACATTAGTTCATAGTTTTTTTAAATAACCGATGACTATGTATTTTTTTTTATTATCAGCTTGCAAGCCTGTTCTTCACCTGGTCAGCAGGATGCATAACCTACAGTTCAATTTTGAATTGTAGGTTTACAACATCCTTTGATTTTAGCTAACAATAAGCCACAAACATATAATAATAAGATGATCAAGATTATATATACATCATGTGTTTCACACACATGTATAGACACAATTAATTCATACATATGATTCACACACATGTAGAAACATGTAGTTCCATCCATTCCTCCATTTTACATTCACATACTTGTCGAAACCTATAGTTCCATTCATTCATTTCATTTCACATTCACACACATGTAGAAGCACATTCATTCATTCATCTTCACATTGACACACATGTATATAGATCAAATTTTGATAAGACAATTAAAAAAAAGTCATTCACATATGTACATATAAGCTTGTCTTTCAAAGTTTATAAATGTCATCAAATACTGGAATAATTTTGACATCAAACTTTAGAAATGTCATTCTTTATCATCATCAGTACCCCAATTATAATAAAAAAATTCCTCCCTTTCAAAGGCTTTTGCCCATTGTTCTCTTATGTCATCAAATTGTTTCATCGTATAGGGATCACATACATCTAATAACTTTTTTCCTTGTATTGAAGTCATTAGTTTTGAACACTTGAAAAGAGAATAACATATATATACAATTCATAAGTTTGATATTTTCATATTATCTAATGAGACTATACTTATATATGATGATCAAGACTATATAATACTTGTTGTATGTTTTTTATTTCTTATATAGCATATCTAACAATTAGATCCATATACCGCATCACATAGTATCCACATACCCAGCCATTCTCTTGAGTAGAACACTATAAATTTCAGCATACAAAATGTTAATAAATAAAAATAAGCATAGTTCACATAAATAATATATTCATTGGAGTTAGAAAACTACTTTCACATTTTTCCAGACTAACACTTTATTTTTCTTGCACATGACTCCTACAATTGTTTTGAAATATTCTAAAGCCCTCCTCATTAATGTAATAATAGATGTCAATGGGTATAAATATAAAAAAATTCTCATGTGAATAATGGTCTTTTCATTGTGTGTCACGAACTGTCTAATTCATTCCCCTTAGGGTCTATATAATAAATAGTCAACATCTCGGGGACAACAACCAATAACTCCCAATTCTTAACACTAGAGATAAGAAAGCTAAAATATATAACTCAAAATCCACAATAAAATGTAATTTTCTTAAGTCCAAATTATAAGCAAAGTAGATTTACTCAACATTGAATGGAGCTATTATCACGTTGTTATTTGCTTTATCAAAATATTGAAAAGCGATAGAGCAATATAAGGTAACTGATGAAGGGTGTTTATGTACATGACTAATCAAGGATGGAATTAGAAATACCACATGGGTATATGAAAATTTGGTGGAAACCCTATGTAAGTGGTTGCAAAACATATATTCCGTATGCATTAATTATAAGAAAATAGATCATTGTATATAAAACAAGGCATATAGATATATAAAAAAGACCTTGCCAAATCCATAGTTCTATCATAGATGTATTCAGCCAAGCATAAGTAAACCACTCCAAAATATCTTGTATAAATATATTATTATCATATGATTGGTCCTGCAACCTCCTCCTTAATAGAAACAATCATAGGAAAATTTTTGGGATGCTCTCCTATCCATATTTCCATACCTATACATTGAGGGCCTAACAAGTTGTATAGGTCCTTTGTAAGCCAACTAGGTACTTTAGGAAGAGGTGGAGGAGGACAAGCTGTAGTGGGTTTCTTCCCTTTGTCCTGTATATATAATTTCATATCAATTGTCATGTATATACATATATACTAATTAACATAATATAAATTTTCCATACATGATTAGTATAGATGACATCTGTTTTGGGCCACAAGACCACTCCACCTACTTCACCAAGCATGTCAACATCTGGGTGGGAATATGGCAATGGATATTGCCTCCAAGTGGTGAACACAAGCCTCGGGCTGACACAAACTACATCATTGGGTACTAGAGTGCCATGAATCGTGTGCCTTGGAAAGTGTGGGTTAGCCTCAACCTCTACAATGATGAATTCTTTCAATATTAGATGTCATTGCTTCAACCCCTACAAATTTACATAGAGTATGTTATATACATAAATAAAAATATCATCTTAAAAAGAATAGTTACTATGTAACTAAAATACTTATAGAGGACAATGTAGGTGGTGGATCTACATGATTACTCCCAACCACCTCTACATGATCACTCCCAACTACCTCTATCGTAGAGGAAGAGCGACACACCACATGTACTATCGGAGTGGCAGACTGAAATGCCTGCCACTTTCTCAATGCTTCCTAGACTCTCTTATCAACTAACTCATCAACCTTTACATGGACAAAAGAAACTCTTTTCTATTCATGAATTTCGTTTCCAATAACATTCTAAAAAAAGAATAGGTTAACTCAACTTTTGAATTTTCCCTTTTTTTGGACATGTTTGCGCTGTGATGGCACAAAGAATGCTCTTAGGCTCACTCCAGCCCATGCAGCCATAACACGTCCAAGATGCTTTGGGTTACTAAGAGCAATTGTGAATTCTTCCCTTGTGCCCTAAAGGATGAACGAGCCTTTCTTCCTCTACTCATGAAGCTCCCGCTAATCATAATCCATAGAATTGGTAAGTAAATATAAAAATCATCAATACTAATTGATGTGAGAGTTGAATTTTACCATTTTGTAGCCACCTTAGTAGTTGCGGGGTTCATTATATCTCCTTTTTTTTACCTCCCAGCTATCCACACATCATGGTGATGCAGAGGTGTGGGAGTAATAGTAGAGGACTCACCAGTCTTAGTAGTAGGAGCAGTAGGTTGCTGAATAAAAGATGTTTGTAGTTTTTGGTGAAGAGTTGCTGACACAAATTTACCGTGCGTAGAAATGAAAGTGAATGCGTCGAAGTAATATAGGCCTTTGTGAGGCCTGAGTCGAACTCAGGGATACGTGAAATTGTCAGAGACTCCTACTAACTACTTGTGATCAGCTAGACCGATTAAATAGTTGAGAGTTGTTGTTAAAGTTAAAAGAAAATAAAAATAATACAAAGAAAAGCAATCAATTAAATGTTTGGTTTAATCAATTCAAAATGAGATCTTTAGGATTGTGGTTTCACTGCGGGTTTTCATTGTATTAAATTCTATGTAGTCACTCAAATCTATCTCTCTATTCGGGTAGTGGCCTAAAATCAGAATTGCCCACTGTCGTGGTACAATTCACTACCTACGTTTAGGTCGGTTCCACCGTCGTAGTAACCTATACCCTAAATTAGGTGCATTAAAAACAATCTCTCGGTATCCATCATTAACCTTACACCACCTTGTTCAAGGGATTTGTCAATTAATGTAAATTCCATCTCTTTTCAACCATTAATTCTTCTTCTAAATTAAGGGCATTAGATTATTATTATGGTGATCAAGCATAACAATATAATTGAGAAAATGAAATTATACCACAGATTTAAGAGATAGGCTATGAATTACTATGATAAAATTGTCATATAATGAATTCCCTGGCTATTCCCGCTCCTAAAGACAAAGGGGATTAGCCTTGCATGTTCATCTCAAAGCAAAACATGGTAGAGAAAAGGGGAAACATAGAGAAAAATGTGATTGAGTGGTGAAACCCCTGAACAGAGAAGATCCAAGCGCTCCTTGGCGTAGAATACACATTCTCCCACCTTTCGGTGGTGGAAATTGTCTTCTTCGGTGTCTGAATCGGTTGGGGCGTGCTTCTGGGCTCCGTTCTTCTCTCCACACCTTTTCGGGATGTGTGCATCAGCTAATGACGTGATAATTACCTCTTGGGCGTCGTCATTAGGTATATTTCCCGAGTTAGGTCACCAATTAATCACAACCGTCAGATTAAGATCAATCTGAAGCAAACTCATATCTGACAGTGTTGATACCATCAACGCGGGTCGATGGTATCGAGCTAGCGCGATATCGGCAGTTCTTCTTTTCTTTTGTCTTTGCACCTGATGCCATCTCGATACCATCGACGAGGGTCGATGGTATTGACATTCTTAGGCGTCAGTTTTGTCCTTTTGCGTCATTGTAGCTCTACTAGTCGATAGTATCGACTCACTTCTCCCCAGCAACCTAATGGTATCTCGATACCATCGACATCCCTATCGATAGTATCGACTTTCTTCTGGTCCTTGCGGCTGGCAACCTGTGGTCTGGTCGATGGTATCGACCACTGTCGATGGTATCAATAGTAGCAGATACTTATTTTTCCTGAAATTAACACACAAAACCACATAAGTCTACACAAAATGTATTCTTTTGATAAATTATACTCAAAATGCTGAAATAAGGGAAATTTGACATAAAGAAGTAGCATAGACCAAAGTAGATGAATTATGCAACATTAACCACGAAAATGACTAATAAATGCATAAAACACATATCAAACAAGTCTATAAATGCGACTCAAAATCATCGCATCAAACTCCCCTAAGCTTGAACATTGCTCGCCCTCGAGCAACTAAACCATAGAATAAAATTGCCAGAGTCAACTAAAGAACAAATCATCACAACAGACATCCCATATGATCCCCATCGGACATTCACATTCCGGCCCTTACTAAGCACAGAATGATAATTACCCTAAAGGCGACAGTAATCATCCATAAAAGATATCTACCTCCAAACTGATGAACACTATCATATAAGGCAGTTAACATAATAAAACTCGCCGGTCCAGACTCAGTGCATCTTGTGATCTCCTATACTACGTTGCTCGCCCTAACTACCATCTACATGGAAGTAGCTCTCCTGATATTCACAAGTGAGGAGAACATCACGGTGGCCTACCAATTCGAGCAACGGGTGGATGGAATTGGTGGCTCATGGAAGAAATGGAAGCATTATACGATTTCAACATGCATAAAACAAAAATGCTCTAAATGATGAATTTAAACATGAAAAATGCCCTAATGCCTAAGATTGGGTGGAATGATGCATGCACTAACATCCCGTCTCAAAATGAGATGGATATCTAATTGAGATACATCATGTACTTACTCATCTTAAGATGCAGGTAGAATTATGTTCCTTTCTCCTTCTTATTCTACTTGCTTCTAATGACTTTTTTTTTCTTTTTAATTTTTTTTCAAAAAAAAATTCTTCTTTTTTTTTCAGGCCCTTATATCCACAAATGACAATGAATAATTTATTGGGCTTACTTTTTTCTGCATACTCAAAGATTTGAACGATTTAGAAGGTATGGAACAATTTAATTCACCATTAAAGCAGAAATGAGGTACATGATATACTCTATGCATAAGAATTATGAATGTAGCTAAATGACACGCACCTAAGGGTAATGTGCATGTATAACTATTCTATTTTTTTATTTTTCATGCAAAACATATGAAAATGGTTGCAATGAAAGTCCTATCTACATGACATGCAATCAAAAAGGTTAAAATCGTACTTTACTTCCAAATCTTGGTGGATTATGAAAAACAATGCGGTGGAAAGATCACAAGACTAATTGACTGAACCCTTGAAAAATATTATGTGTCCCTCCTTACTGACCTGTATAGTAGTTAAGAGGTTTCACTCTCTTACTTCAAATTAGAGTCTCATTATCATTTGGTCAGTTTAGGCTCAAACAACCAATTCTGTCCACTTTCATGAATCGTTAGGAATGTACAGTTGTGATTTTCTATTCTAAAGTTCACAAAACCAATCATTTTCTTAAGTTAGGTGATCAAAGTTGAACAACACTCAAGCTTGTGTGGAAACCAATCATTTTTTATTTCCCCTTAATTCCCATGTACATGCAACTGAGATGACACATTACTTAAGACATCCACAATTACACTAGATAGAACGTGGATCCTACCAACAAACTCAGATTGCAAGAAATAAATTACAAGAATAAAATAAAACTAAAAACTGAGAAAATAAAAGATAGAGTTGTTCCAACACCCCCCAAGCTTGAATTCGACTATGGCCTCATAGTAAAAAACAATCTTAAAGGTTGGAACAGAGATACCAATTTACTCTTCTAGCGGAGGATGAGGCGCGTACTGTGGAGCCATAGGGTCCCAAGATGGGTACGCTCCCTGAAAGCTTGGATCAAACTGGGGCATAGGTGGAGGTTGTGGATACCCCCCAAAGTAGTTCTGGCTCTAGTAGTGATCATAAAATGGTTGCTGCTGCAACTCCATCCTATGCAACCGGTCATTAATCTGTTGTTGGTTGTCGAGGAGGAGGTGCTCATTCTCGAAGATATGCCTCTGATTGTCAAGTAACCGGTTCATCGTCTCATGAATACCGGTGTACACTGCAGTGTGATGCTGCTACGTCTGCTGTATATCCAGCAACATAGTATACATGTCTTGCACTGAATAGACATCCTCGCTTGGCTGCGAGGGCGGTGGTGGTGGCAGAGGCTGCGAAGATGAAGATGCACCCGGATGCATGTGAGGACGCTTCCTAGGTGCCACTCGTGCCCGAAGAGGGGTGTAGGCCTCCTCTTCCTCTTCAACCTCGTCGTCATTGTTGTTGTCGTCGTTGTTGCCGCCGTCTTCATCAGAGTCAGCAATGGCTATGATAGGCCATCGGAAGTGTTGCGACCCTTCGATGTTGAAGACCGGATCGGGAAGTGAGCATTCTTGGTAAGCATGGTTTACATGACAATGAGCATACGGTAAACCATCTCGAAGTAGGATCAAATTTGATCGGTGAAGATGCTGCACATTGACCTTGCTTCGGCTGGAGAGCGGGGTCAAAGTAGAGAAATTCAGCCCGAGGTAGTGCGTCGGCGGAGTAATAAGACCTCCAAAGTTAATTGGAGCCTTCCGCGTGCTCCGCTTGACTGCCAAGACCCGCTGCAGAAAGAAAGCGCCCCAGTTGCATTCTTGGCGCTTCTGGAGTTTGTACAAGAAAAATAGATCTGACTCCTGGAATTTGCTAAGAGATAGATCACCCCTAGCAAACAACGTAGAACTTAGCATCCGGTGAAGTATCCAGACGAATGGATGCTTGAAGTCAGCTACCACAGCATTATGGTAGCTCACTGACTTGCCCGGCAGCACTGTCACCAGCTCGGCAAAGATCATGTTGTAGTCGGTGCGGTTGTCCGGTCGCCGGTAGTCGGACCGCGAATGATTCCAGTTGAAGATCTTGTTAAACTGCCGGAGTGTCATTGTGTAGTCGATGTTGTACAACCGGAAAGACACCCGACCCTTGATGCACTCGCGGTCGGTGGCTATGACGTCATTGGGTACGACGCAGACATCCAACGACGCCATAAACTCAGCCACCAGCTCCTTGTACGTAGGCCACTCGCCAAAGAACGGTTGGCCATCTGCATGAAACTCCAGCTCATCACGCCTTCTTCCTGTGTGTCGGGCCTGCCCCTTTAGAACGTAGTTGAGGTTGGCTTCGAACCCCAAGTTGCGGATGGTTTCCCGTTCAACATAACGGGTCGGCTCGATCTTTCTCTTTAAGATCTCCTCGTATATCTTCTTGACCTTCGCGGATGGATGAATCAGCCACGGGTGTGAAATTAACGCGGTAGGTGGTGGCACAAATTCCGAGATTTCCATTGGGTCGGAGCATGAAGATGATGCACCAGCAACATGCACCATGATCGCAACAGAAAGAGGAATAGAGAGAGAGAGCTCGGTGAAGATCGGAGAAAGAAATCTCAGCTCGATGAAGAACTTGCTCGGTGTTGCTTATCGTCGGGCTCGGATCGTTCTGGAATACGCTCGGCACAGGTGGAGGAGGATTGCTCTGGAGTTGTGATGTCATCTGACACAAATCCTTCTCATATATAGTTGTGGCCGGCGCTGTTGTATGCCTGTCGACACCATCGACTCAGGTCGATGGTATCGACATGGGTAGCACAATCCGTCCTGCTGCTAGTATCGACAGTCGTCGATGGCTAGATCTGCGGGTCCCGGATTGCTGACGTGTCGATACCATCGGCGTGAGTCGATAGTATCGACCCATCCCCCGGATCAACTTCTTAATTGTTGCGATCGCCGTAGATCTTTCCTCGCGGATTGTTGACATGGCGCGTCAATACTATCGACGCGAGTCAATAGTATCGACTCTCTGATTAGGGAAAACCCTCGCGAGGCCCGGCCGCCGCCTTATGTGTGTGAATGCGTCGATACCATCGACATGCCCGTCGATAGTATCGACTTCACTGAGACAATTTCCTCTGAATATCTCCAGAGATCTCGATGGTATCGAGTGATATGTCGATACTATCGACCTCTGCTTGCGATCTTCCTGTTGGTATGTCGATACCATCGACGAGGCCGTCAATAGTATCGACACAGTGCGATTTCTACAGTCGCCAACCTGTACCATGGTCGATACCATCGACACAAGAGTCGATGGCATCAACTCTGCCTCAGCCCTGCACATGTAGCAAACAATCACAATATCTTTTTTACATTAAAAACTAAGTTAAAACAAATCAAACTATGAATGTAAAGGAACTAAACTAAAGTACCAATGGTTGGGTTGCCTCCCAACAAGTGCCCTTATTTAACGTCTTAGGCTAGACGACTTGAAGCTTGTCATGCATCCGAAAGTGAAATGAGTTTGACCTCATTCACCTTCCTCGTGTAATCTTCACCAAAATACAACTTTAACCTTTGTCCATTCACCAGAAATGTAGTCTCGCCATCGCGCACCATGATTGCGCCATGTGGTCTGACCTCTTTTATTGTGAATGGTCCACTCCATCAGGATTTTAGCTTCTCGGGATGCAACTTCAGTCTCAAATTGAACAAAAGAACACGGTCTCCTTTCTTGAAAACGCGCATCTGAATGTGGCGATCACGAATCAACTTTGTGCGCTCCTTGTATATCTGAGAGTTCTCATATGCATTCATGCGCAACTCATCAAGTTCATTTAATTCAAGTAATCTCTTCTTCCCCGCTTCATCATAACTCAAGTTTAGCTTCCGAAGTGCCCAATGTGCTTTGTGCTCTAATTCCACCGGTAAGTGACAGGCCCGACCGTACGCCAACCTAAAAGGTGTGGTGCCTATAGGTGTCTTGTATGTCGTCCTGTATGCCCACAACGTGTCCGGTAGTAGGGCACTCCAATTCTTCCTCGTGGAAGCCACAGTACGCTCCAAGATCTTCTTAATCTCTCGAGTGGAGACCTCCACTTGTCCTTGAGTTTGCGGGTGATACAGGGTCCTAATGTTATGTTTGACCCCGTATTTCCTCAACAGTGCCGAGAACTTTTGATTCTGGAAGTGCGTACCCCCATCACTAATGATCATTCGGGGCACCCCAGACCTGCAGAAGATATTTTCCATAACGAACCTGCACACTACAGTGGAATCATTAGTCCTTGTGGGTATTTCTTCTACCCATTTCGACACATAATCAACAACCAAAAGGACATACAAATTAGAATTTAAGGACACAAAGGGTCCCATAAAATCTATACCCCATAAATCAAATACCTCAACCTCTTGGAAAACATTTAGGGGCATCTCTTGTCTCTTCAAAATGTTGCCCGCCCTTTGGCAGGAATCACATTGCCTCACAAACTCATAAGCGTCCCTAAACAAGGTAGGCCAGTATAGGCCACTTTCCAGTACTTTGGCTGCCGTACGAGAGCTTGCATGGTGTCCGCCCATCGGTAGTGTGTGGCAATGACGAAGAACACTCTCATATTCCAGCTCAGGTACACACTTGTGTAGGACACCATCCCTGCATTGCTTCAAAAGGATAGGGTCATCCCAAAAATAATATCGTAGAGAATGGAAGAATTTCTTCTTTTCTTGATACGTCCAATCTTCTGGGATGATCCTGCAAGCAAGATAGTTCACAATATATGAAAACCATGAATCTTTAGAATTCACTTTCAAAAGTTGTTCATCCGGAAATGTCTCGGTAATGGGTATGTGTAAATCTTTTTCATCTACCCTCTCTAACCTAGACAAATGATCCACTACAACATTTTCAATCCCCGCCTTGTCTGTGATTTTGATATCAAATTCCTGTAAAAGCAAGATCCACCTAATCAATCTTGGTTTGGCATCTTTTTTCTCCATCAAATACTTAATAACGGCGTGGTTAGTCCAAACTACGACTTTTGATCCAACTAGATATTGCCGAAATTTTTCAAAAGCAAAAACAACGGCAAGCAATTCTTTCTCAGTAGTCGTGTAATTGAGTTAGGCATCGTTCAAAGTTTTAGAAGCATAAAAAATCACAGTGGGTTTATTGTCCACCCGTTGTCCCAACACAGCTCCAACGGCGAAATCGGACGCAACACACATGAGTTCAAACAGCTTTGTCCAATCCGGTGTTTGCACAACCGATGCGAAAATCAATTTTTCCTTAAGCACGTTGAACGCGTGTAAACATTTTTCATTAAAATCAAAAACAACATCCTTTTCTAGAAGCTCGGATAAAGGTTTGGCGATTTTTGAAAAATCTTTTATGAAATGACGATAGAAACCGGCGTGACCTAAGAAACTTCTTACCCCTTTCACCTAATTTGGTGGGGGAAATTTGGAAATCACTTCAATCTTTACCGGATCTACCTCCAAACCTTTGCTAGACACTTTATGTCCTAGCACAATCCCTTCACTCACCATCATATGACTTTTCTCCCAGTTGAGGACCAAATGTGTGTTCTCGCATCGTTGTAACACCTTATCCAGATTGTAAAGGCATTCATCGAAAGATGCACCATAAACCGAGAAATCATCCATAAAGACCTCTAGACACCGTTCTACCATATCAGAAAAAATGGCGAGCATACAACGTTGAAAGGTCGCGGGTGCATTACATAATCCAAAGGGCATGCGGCGGTACGCAAACGTTCCATAGGGACAAGTGAAGGTGGACTTCTCTTGGTCCTTAGGATACATCGAAATCTAATTGTACCCCGAATACCCATCCAGAAAACAAAAATGTGATCGACCGGCTAAGCGCTCTAGAATTTGATCAATAAACGGAAGAGGAAAGTGATCCTTTAGCATAGCCGCATTCAGTCGTCGGTAATCTATACAAACTCCCCACCCGGTTACCTAGCGGGTGGTGATAGGTTCATTTAAGAGATTATGAGTTACAATGATTCCCCCCTTTTTAGGGACTACCTGCGTGTGACTCACCCATGTCGAGTCTGAAATTGCATAGATGATACATGCGGAAAGAAACTTAATCACCTCCTTCTTCACAACCTCCATCATGCTCAGATTCAGTCGACGTTGCGGTTGAATCACCAGGTTGGCTCCCTCCTCGAGCCGAATCTTATGCTGGCACAAAGTAGGGGAAATCCCCTTGATATCTGCAACAGACCACCCAAATGCTCCCTGGTGGTACTTCAACACTATCAACAACTGGTCCTCCTCCTCAGCACTCAAATAAGCAGAAATAATCACAGGAAACTTTTCTTCCTCACCTAGAAACACGTACTTGAGGTGTGATGGCAGTGGCTTCAACTCCAATTCCGGAAGGTAGATTAAGGATGATTGAAGTGGAGGTGGGAGTTCACCTAAATCTTCATAGTACCTCACATAGAAGCATGGCAACATCTGAAGCATCTTCGTGCACTCCTTTAGTGATTTGCTTCTCATCCAATCATGAGTGATATTGACTAAACAGGCCTCAAGTGGTAATTCTGGATATGCATCAAAAACTGAATTTTCTATAGCCTCATCTTCAGTAGAGGGAGGAATGTCCTCATCCTCATCGTTCGAAAAACCTATAGCCTTGCAAAGGGATACCACCTTGGTCTGCTCCATGATGTCCACATCCAAAGTCCCTTTTTCCACCTTGGTCATTACATGGGCCATATCTAAAAATGGCTTCCCTAGACAAAGTGATATATTGTGATCAAAATGTTTTACCATGTGGCATTGCTCCTTGGATTTAGGTGAAGTGGCGCTGGAAGGCATGACCATCTCAAATCGGTCATCGGCTATACCTAAGGTTAACCGACCCCTCCCCATGTCAAGTATCATGTCGGTTGTAGCTTGGAATGGTCGTCCGAGTAGTAGCTCATTGCCTTGTTCATATTGCATCTCCATGAGGACAAAATCTGCTGGAAAAACAAATCGATCCACTTTCACTAGCACATCTTCACAAATCCCATATGGCTTTACCACTGAATTGTCTGCCAATTGGATTGTCATGTTGCTCAGCCGTGACTCTTTAAATCCCAGCTTCTTAAATGTAGAGAGGGGCATCAAGTTAATGCTCACCCTTGAGTCACATAGTGCTTCACCAAACTTGACTTTCCCAATGTAACATGAGATGTTAAAACAGCCCAGATCTTGCCTCGTTGGTGGCAATGTACCCATGATGAAGGCACTCACCTGCTCCTTAAGCACAACAACCTCTGTGTCTGGAATTTTTCTCTTCTTGGTGATGATGTCTTTCAGAAATTTCCCGTAAGAAGGGATTTTCTCAATAGCTTCCAATAAAGGGATGTTGATTGAAAGCTTTCGGAAACTGTCCAGAAACTTTTTAAATTGGGCATCCACTTTCCTTGCCTTAGCACTGTTCGGGTATGGAACCGAGACAGCCTGTGCCCTTTGATGCGGTGGCACATATGGTGTCCTTTTCTGTGGTTCCTCCTCCTCTGTAATAGGATCTTCAGTAGCATCCATTGTTATATCTACAACTGGTTCTGTGATCGGTATGGGCAGCTCCTCAGTGGTCGCACCTTCAATTTCTGCTTGGGGATGCTTGGTTCATCGGCTCTGGAGTTTAACAGTTTCTTGCCACTCCTTAGCAAGATGGCCTTCGCCTGCTGATTTCCTCCTAGAATATTTGTGTTACCCAGAAATCCTTGTTGCGCCGGCTTCTTCAAATTGGCTATCTCCGCTACCATTTGCTCCATAGACGTCTCTATTGTCCTCATTTGAGCCCCATGGCTCTGTAGTGTCTGTCCAAATTGGTTCATAAACTCCCGTTGTTGCTTTATTTGCTGGCCGAAAGTAGTCATGAGTTCTTGATTTTGCTTTATCATTTGATTGAGCAGCTCTGTGCTCTTATCCTCTGCTACTGGCTGGGGTTTTGCATCTGGATCCTGCAAGAAGTTATTTGGATCCTTCCAAGAGAACTTCTTGTCTTTTCTTCATGAATAGTCACTATTTCTGTAGCCTTGATGTTGCCTCATGAATTTCACTTGAGCCTCCTCCTCAGACACAGTATCCTCCTTTAGAAGCAGTTTCTTCGCGAGAAGATCCATCTACTCATTCAGCTCCTTGATAGCTTTAGATTCCCCTGCCACTCGAACATGCTCTACGGTGTCTCTTTCACCCCATGATTACTTCTTGGCCATGTTCTTCAGGATTTCCCAACACCTAGTGTCTGTGTTGTTCAAGAAAAATCCTGAGCCGGCTGAACGGAGGTTGCTTCTATCATGCTCGGAGAGAGAAAAATAGAAGATCTTGACCTGTGTCTCCTTATCAAGCCCGTGATGCGGGCACCACCTGAGCATGATCTGAAACCTTTCCCAGATCTCAGAGTAGGTCTCTCCTACTTTTTGGGTGAAGTTGTGGATCTTCCTGATCATGTCATTGGTCTTCTCGGGCGGGAAGAACCTCTCGAAGAAAACCTCCACCATGTGGTCCCAAGATTCCACATATTCATCGTCTAGGTTGTGTAACCACTCTCGCGTGTTTCCCGCTAGAGAACTCAAGAAGAGCTTCAAGTAGAGCACATCTTGTGGAAATCTCTCTATTTTTATCATATCACAATTCTCCACAAATTGACTTATATGTGCGACGGGGTCTTCATTCTTGAGCCCATGGAAAGCATTCGACTTCAGCAAGTTGATTAATGTCGGATCAATCTTGTATGTCGGAATATTAATCGCCTGCTTCTTGATCGACCCCTTGGAAGCGGATGAAGAAGAAGCTTTGATTTTCTCCCATATTGTATGTGGCTCCATTTCTTCTTGTTCTGATTTTGAATATGTTTCTTCTAAATGGTCTTGATTGTGGCCTTCCTCGTCGTCAGGTCCCATCAGTGGAACCTCAGGTGTGTGCCATGTGTAATCAGTACTACGCGTCTGCACCATGCGCAGTACCTGCAAATAGAGAAATTTAATTTCAGTACAATGCTTGACGATTGCAAATATTTAGAAAATAGATTATGAATTTTTGGAATGAAAAAAAAATGTGGCCTAGAGTGGCCGCTTGTAGCACTCGTAGTGCTGACAATTTGTCGTATCCCCGGCAACGGTGCCAAAAACTTGACGCAAATTTACTGTGCGTAGAAACACAAGTGAACACGTCAAAGTAATATAGGCCTTTGTGAGGCCCGAGTCGAACTCAGGGATATGTGAAATTGTCGGAGACTCCTACTAACTACTCGCGATCAGCTAGACCAATTAAATAGTTGAGAGTTGTTGTCAAAGTTAAAAGAAAATAAAAATAAAACAAAGCAAAGCAATCGATTAAATGTTTGGTTTAATAAATTCAAAATGAGATCTTTAGGATTGCGGTTTCACCCCGGGTTTTCATTGTATTAAATTCTATGTAGTCACTCAAATCTATCTCTGTATCCGGGTAGTGGCCTGAAATCGGAATTGCCCACTGTCGTGGTACAATTCACTACCTACGTTTAGGCTGGTTCCACCGTCGTAGTAACCTATACCCTAAACTAGGTGCATTAAAAACGATCTCTCGGTATCCACCATTAACCTTACACCACCTTGTTCAAGGGATTTGTCAATTAATGTAAATTTCGTCTCTTTTCAACCATTAAGTCTTCTTTCAAAGCAATTAAGGGCATTAGATTATTATTATGGTGATCAAGCATAACAATATAATTGAGAAAACAAAATTATACCATGGATTTAAGAGATAGGATATGAATTAATATGATAAAATTATCATACAATGAATTCTCGGGCTACTCCCGGTCCTAAAGACAAAGGGGATTAGCCCTGCATGTTCATCTCAAAGCAAAACATGGTAGAGAAAAGGGGAAACATAGAGAAAAATGTGATTGAGTGGTGAAACCCCTGAACGGAGAAGATCCAAGCACTCCTTGGCGTAGAATACACGTTCTCCCGCCTTTCGGTGGTGGAAATCGTCTTCTTCGGTGTCCGGATCGGCTGGGGCGTGCTTCTGGGCTCTGTTCTTCTCTCCACACCTTTTTGGGATGTGTGTAGCGGCTAATGACGTGATAATCCCCTCTTGGGCGCCATCATTAGGTATATTTCCCGAGTTAGGTCACCAATTAATCACAGCCGTCGGATTAAGATCAATCTGAAGCAAATTCATATCTGACGGTGTCGATACCATCGACGCGGGTCGATGGTATCGACCTAGTGCGATATTGGCAGTTCTTCTTTTCTTTTGTCTTTGCACCTGATGCCATCTCGATACCATCGACGAGGGTCGATGGTATCGCCATTCTTAGGTGTCGGTTTTGTCCTTTTGCGTCGTTGTAGCTCCACTAGTCAATAGTATCGACATATGGGTCAATAGTATTGACTCACTTCTCGCCAGCAACCTGATGGTATCTCGATACCATCGACATCCCTGTCGATAATATCGACTTTCTTCTGGTCCTTGCGGCTGGCAACCTGTGGTCTGGTTGATGGCATCGACCACTGTCGATGGTATCGACAGTAGAAGATACTTACTTTTCCTGAAATTAACACACAAAACCACATTAGTCTATACAAAATGTATTCTTTTGATAAATTATACTCAAAATGTTTAAATAAGGGAAATTTGACATAAAGAAGTAGCATAGACCAAAGTAGATGAATTATGCAACATTAACCATGAAAATGAATAATAAATGCATAAAACACATATCAAACAAGTCTATAAATGCGACTCAAAATCATCGCATCAGCTGCATAACCACCTAGACCCATCGTGTGGCCATGCACATTCAATGCACGCCTTTCTCTTTGAGCATCGCTCATAGCCTTGTTAGTAATCACATTGAATTGATTAGTTACAATCAAGGTCAATTGTGAATAGGTGAATTCATAAGAATGTATATTAATAAAATTGGGAGTGACACTTAGTACCTTGAATTTATCAGTATTTCTCCTTTCAGAAAACACCTTCCACTCATCCAGGTCCATGTAGTTTTATTGCTCAAGGGCTTATTTCTTTCTCTTATCAACATCTCATATGTATTTTCAGTTGAGAGTTGTCCTATAGTTCCCTAGGACCCTCCCATAGTATTTCATCACCTTTTTATGATGTAGGCTTTATCCATTTCAAATATATTCTCCAAAATTTCATATATTTAATAGAGTATTCTAAAAAATAGAATTGTAAATAACTTCTAAAATAGAATTGCAAATTATAATATCTCATACATAGTTCTTTATATACTAAGTCTTTCTCCCCTTTAGGAACTGTATGCCAAGATTCTACATTTACACCACAATGGCTGTGAGTAAGAAGCCCAAGATATGAAACAAATGAGTTGTGGTTGACCCCAAATGGATTTCTTGCATGATCAAAATCCACAACCAATTTTGGTTCATTGTCCCTTTGTTGTAGTAACTTGTTCATCATAGTGATGCCCTTGATTTTTTTCAATTTTTTTTCTTTCTCATCAAGTGCCACAAGGTTTCAGGGGGTACATAATCAACCTAAAAATTGACAAAAAAACACATATAGGATATAACTTATAAATGGATGTATATATAGCTAGATATAGGTTGTATTGTAAAACTCACATTGTGAGGTAGTGCCTCACCCTCATGGTAATCATCATCATCATCATCATCATACTCATGGTCAGCCATCTGAAAGTGTCATACAAAAACTATCAAACATTTAACATTTAACGTAACTAAAATTAATATAACATTGTGAAGTTCACATCAATCTAACATTCAAAAAAATGAAACATTTAAAAAATAAAAAACATGTCTCTAATATTGAGATATTTTATCAATTAACATTCCTTCAATGGGATATCCACACACATATAAGTCATCGTTAGCTTCAATATTTGGTGTTGGCAACCCAACTGAGAATGGACGTGAGTCATCATACTTATCATAGTAGTCTTCTTCATTTATATGATCTTCAATGAACTGTCTTTTACCATGAAGAATAACCAACCATTTTTCATTTGCAGGATCATCAATATAAAATACTTGTTTTGTCTGTGATGCCAATATGAATGGTTCACCCTTCTCTCCAATCTTTTTAAAATTCATTTTTAAGGAAAATTTGGGTAAATATATTCCAAAACCCCTAAACGGGGACAAAGTTACAAATCACATCCAAACATGTGATTAAGAAAGAACATAAAGGAAAGGGATTACATCAGTTCCCAATTCCTAGCTACTACAGGAGTAATATCAAGCTTTGAACTAAGAATTTGATAATGGTATTTAATCTCCCTAGCAAGCTGTGAGAAAATCATAATGAAGTCTGACGAGCCTCTCTTGTGAAGTCTTTTATTTCTTTCCATCCAAATCAGATATACTGCACCATAATAGCCCATAGCTCCAAGGCTCCATTATGTTTGGATCTGGAACCAATGACCGCAAGGCATGCATGAAGTGAATATGAAGACCTGATGTTGAGTTTTAATTGAGCACGACCCCAAATATAACACCAAAACTTGCACTTCTCAAACAAATGTTGAACTGAGTATGATTCTTGATGACAAAGCAAACATGGTGGTATTGGAGTTCCGGACCATGAGTTGATCCTCTCATGTGTGGGAAGTATATTCTTAAGAGCTCTGAAGGTGGTGAGACTCCATCTAGGGTAATACTTCCATTTCCATAAATTACTATAAGAAATATCAATGGGCTGTTTTTGTCGAATATTATCCCAAACAGCAGAGTCGTCCATACTATAGAGGGAGTGCCTAAGGAGAGACATCCACCTATAACTTGTAGAACCCATATTATAGTGAGCAGCAGCAGTAAAATGAGCACCATACCTTCTGGTCATCCAAGACGTCCATAAGCGTTGTGAATCCAGAAGCTTTTTAACCCTTTTCAACGTGTAGTAATCAGCTAGTTCATGCAGATTTTTGAGACCAAGACCTTCTTCATCTGTAGGAAATGCTAGCTTAATCCAACTAGATGGGTGTGTAGAGATGCCCCATAGAAAGTCTGATAAGAGAATTTCCATTCTCCTTAGAACGATAGAGGGAATCTCACCCATTTGCATCTAATAACAGATCAGCCCCATTGCATAGTGTTTGATGAGCATTAGACGTCCAACCATAGAGATTTTAGAACCAGGCCACCTTTGTATCATATCTCTGAGTTTGTCGATGCATTCATGAAAGTTTTATCTTCTAAGATTGCCTCCAGACATAGGGAAGCCCAAATATTTAGTAGGCCAAGAACCTCTTTGGATAGTCATGCAATTATAGAGCGCCTCCTTGTTGCGACAGGAAGAAGAAAGAAAGAGATGAGGTTTGTTCGGATTACACTTCATACCTGAGGTATTGCCAAATTCTAAAAGAAGTTGTTCAAGTTGAATAAGGCTACATGAATGACCTTCAATGAATATAAGAACATCATCCGCAAACAGAAGATGACTAAGAACTCTTGTTCTATTAATGGGATAGGGCTGAATAGTCCTCTTGTTATGAGCTTCCTCAATGCATTTGCTGAGACCTTCCATGGCAATAGCAAAAAGTAAGGGTGATAAAGGGTCACCTTGCCGAAGTCCATTGGTTCTTCTAAAGAAACCGATAGATGAGCCATTAAGAAGTAGAGAGAAAGAAGGTGTTTCAATACATTGCTTAATGAGAGAAATCCATTTATCACAGAAGCCAAGTCCAGAAAGAGACTCCCATAGATATTCCCATTTAATAGAATCAAATGCTTTTGTAATATCTAATTTCACACAAGCAGAAGGAGGACTCACTTTCTGATTATATTTGAGTGTGAATTCAGTAGCCAATAGAGAACAGTCCGCTATACTTCTTCCTTTAATGAAGGCACCTTGATGAGGTGATATGAGCTTATGCATAATAGTGGCCAGCCTTCGAGAGATGACTTTAGTGATGATTTTATAAATCATAGAACAACATGAGATCAGACGGAAGTCAGCAGGAGAAGAAACAATATCCTTTTTTGGAATAAGTGCAAGAAAAACATGATTAACTTGTCTAACCATGTTGCCACCATCAAAGAACCATTGGATAGCATTCAACAAGTCATCACATATGACATTCCAATTTTCCCTGTAGAAGAAACCATTGAACCCATCCGGACCTGGACTTTTATTAGGACCAATGCTCCATACAGCCTCTTTGATTTCTTTCATTCCAGGTATAGAGCATAACAAAGTGTTATCTTCCTCATTAACTAAGGGAGTCCAGTTAGGAAAAGAAGAAGGAGAGGAACTAGATTGCCCTTGATTGTATAGCTTCTTAAAGAATTGAGTAGTATCATTAGCAATAATATCATCATCCTGTAGAAGATTACCTTGTTGAACAAATAACTTTGTAATAGAGTTGATGGCATCTGTCCGTTTGATGATAGTATGATAGACATTGGTGTTACGATCACCATTCTCAAGCCACTCCATCCTGCTTCGCTGCCAGTAATAAGACTCCTCGGCTTTAAGAAGAAGGTTAAGCTTATCAAGCGTCAACTTCTCAGCATTAATAAGATCAACATCAAGAGGATTCCTACTAATAACCACAGCAATATCATCCAGTTCAAATCTTTCTTTGGCAATGAGATTATGGAGATTGACATATTGGTTAGACCAGGATTTCAGATTCTCCTTGACGTGCTTATGTTTTTGACAGAAACAAAATTCCTAATGTGAAACCCTATTCATCCACTAAAACTCCTTTTGTGTTATCAACCCAATTACACTTAAAGAGTGTAATTCTGATATCTACATAGTCAAAGTCCCATATGTCTTCAATGACACCGTAATATGACATTTTAGCTTCACGTGGACTCTTATCTTTCACACTAGAAAAAAAACAATGAAGAAGCTTGAAGGGTGACCCCATAGTTTTGAACGACACTATTATCATCTTGACGCTTTGTGTAATATGAGAACCCATTTATGTCAAGCCCATCATAAGACATAACATTCATTTTTGGTTTAAAGGCAAGGCATTTGATATTTTCAGCAATATTATGTGGTGTTTGATATAGTTGATGAAAGACTTTATCTTCAAACCACTTAATAAATGTCTTGTTATGCTCTCTAGAAAGCGACATTAAATTGTCTCAAGGATATTGTTTCTTGATGAAAATGGTATGTTCTGTGATATAAACAATCACTTCATTGATGTTGTGTAAAATATACAAGTTAGCTTGTTCCAATAGCTCACGACTAATTACTTTCATCCATGACCCTAAAATCCCTTTGTCGAAATACTCCTCAATATTAATGTCATTTGCAGGAGCATCATTATCACTCAAAAAGTCATTGCCAAAATCCATAACCTCTCTCGACACATAACCCTCAATAATACTCCCTTCAGGCCGATAAGGGTTTTGAACATCACCTTTAAAATTGCTCATGTATCATTCAGAAGGATACATCCAATGCAAGGAAATTGGTCCCAACATTTTTCACTTCCATAGTCAAATGGACAACAAGATGTACCATGATATCAAGGAATGAAGGATGAAAATAAATCTCAAGCTGAAAAAGGGTAACAACCACTTCTCTTTGGAACTTATCGAGATTCTTAGGATCAATAACTTTGCTACATAGACTGTTGAAGAAGAAACAAATTCTGATGTTTGCAAACCTTACATGGTTTGACAGTATAGATCGAATTGCCACATACAATATTTGTTGCATTATAGTGTGACAATCATGAGATTGAAGACCTATTCGTTTCATATCTTATAGGGGTACCAATCTATGGATGTTGGAAGAGTAACCATATGGTACCTTAACATCAACCAAGCACTCAAAAAAAGCTTTCTTATCCTTTCTAGACAACATGTAACAAGGAGGAGGTAAATATGTTCTTCGATCAGTACTAACTGCTTATGTTAATTTTGTCCCTATTCCCATTTCACATAGGTCCATTCTTAATTTTATCCCATCTTTAGTGTTACTTGGTATATTCAATAGTGTACCAATGACGTTATCACAAACATTTTTCTCAACATGCATGACATTGATACAATGTGTAACTACCAAAGAACTCCAATAAGGAAGATCCCAAAATACTGACTTCTTCTTAAATAAAGATTTGTCACTTTGTCTAGTAATGGTACATTGTTATCCCTTACCCAATTCATTGACAAAGTCTTTTACGCTTTCATAAACAACCTCCCCTGGTATAGGTTTAGGCGCACTCCATTCCTCATTCTATCATTTGAATGCTTTGCACAACCTTCGGTACGAATGGAATTTTGGAAGAAATCTTCAATGACCAAGATATATAGTCTTGCCGCCATATTTTAGTCATATTGAATCAGTGTTCTCTTCACATATAGAACATGCTTTAGATCCTTTTACATTGTATCCAGACAAATCCCCATATGTTGGAAAGTCACTAATAGTGCAAAACAACATAACATGCAAACTAAATGTCTCTATATGTGAAGCATCATAGGTCATCACACTTTCACCCCAGAGTTTCTTCAAGCCATCCATTAGAGGTTCAAAATAAATGTCGATATCATTTCTAGGTTGTTTAGGGCCCGATATCGACAACGAAATCATAATGTACTTAATTTTCATACACAACCAGGGAGGAAGATTGTATATAACAAGCATAACAGGACAACAGCTATGTTTGATGCTCAATATCATGTATGGATTCATCCCATCAGTACAATGCTCAAGTCTTATATTCCTGACTTCTTCACCAAATTTAGGGTACAATAACTCAATCTTCTTCCACTATGGGGGATTAGACACATGTTGTAGGACCCCTTAATTACTTTTCTTAACCTCTGCATGCCACCTCAAATTCTTCGCATCTATCATATTGGTAAACAAGCATTGAAATTGTGGTATTATAGGTAGATACCACATCAAATTGGCAGGAGAACCAGTTTTGGACTAACCAGAAGTCGTCATTTTATACCTTGACGTCCCACATTTTGGGCAATATTTCAAACCCACATAGTCCTTTTGAAATAATACACAATCATTCAGGCATTGGGCACAATAATTTCTTTAACTCGTGTGTTGAGATTGAAAGCTTGTTTATTGTTAGCCTTCAGCTTATACAATCTCAACACAACGCTAAGCTTCATAAACTTAGTACAACCTATGTATAATGGTACCTCATCATCATGCACAATGTTCCTATTCATGGGAGGTGGATCGGTGTACTCTACCCCACAACTATCCAACATCTCATCGACAATGTCAATTGGAACCAATTTGTTCACATCTACGTCATCAGAGGCAATTTCTTCTTCCACACAAGCACAACTATCAACATTTACTAATTTTAGGTTTGAAATCTCTCCATGCCACTGCCATTTTGTATAGCCTTGTACAATCCCATTACACATGACATGACTTTTGATTTTGTCACTAGTTCTAACTTTTAAGTTGTAACCCAATGTGTACATGGACATTAGAACCTATCTCCACATTGTTTCCTATATTCCTCCATAAATCTAATAAACTGATCAAGATCAATAATAAACTATGGGGTTGATGTTGTCCAAATCACACAACCGAAAGGAAGCAAACTCAGAAGGAATCAAATTTTAAATTTATAACCTGAAACCTTGAAGGACCCCCCACAACTTTATTATGGGGTCGAAGTAGATATACGGGGTCAAACACAGGGATGTGGGGACGTTTAGGATGCTCAAAATCTCACTCTTAAGTCAGTTAATCCAATATGATAGTCGATAAAAGTATGGATCTAGAACTAGTCTTGTAGATTGTCACAAAGTAAAATAAAACAAAGAAAACAAATACAAATAGAGTCCATGGGATTCTACTAATCAAAGAGAAGGAGTTTTTGGCTATGTAAACACAAGTTGGGAAGTCTATGCACTCGTTCTCGGGCATAGAAACCCCTCAAACACCCCAGCAAGAAACATACATCCAAACACGGTACGTACTATGGTATATGTTCCTATGGGGTCATCCCACTCGCTTTTGCGCTGCGTGACTAAAACCCATCAAACTATGAAACCCCTCTCGAGGATGACAAATCAACACACTAGAATATTCTAGATACCCTCTCGGGTCTAGAATATTTTGAGATTCTATGAATATGTGTGATCTGGGTAGAATTAGGTAGTGGGCCCGACCGTGCTGGGGTGGGCTCGGCCATGCCCCGATCTACAATTCTGCACAGATCACCTTGAATCGTCCTCCTTTCGGGTTCCAATCCAAAATACCTTCTCTTACCTATTTCCACAACCAATCTCTCAATATAGGCAATTAATAGAAGTTCAAGCAAGAAAGACATCAACCAAACTAGAAATCATAACAAGAAAGAGAAGATAGAACTGAGAACATGCGAGATCTAAAATAAAACTACTTAAGGTAAAAGTACATAAACATGCCCAAAACGGGCTATATAGCTAGGAAGGAGCTCAACTAGCCATGGACAACCATAGTTGGCACTGAACAACGATGGAAGAACATCATTTGTACAGAAACAAAGGAGAATAATAGAAGAAAGGAGAAGAAGAAGAGATTTAGTCTATTGAGGAGAGGTATCTCTTGCTCCTTAGCCTTTGTATCGGTCAGGTTTTATCTTTGGGTTGTCCTCCTTGGTCGTCTAGACTCCTTGGCCTCCTTTCTCTTCGATTCTGCCCCGAACAACAGCTTGATGCATGTATGGAGGTGGAAGATGGCTGAGAAAGGTAGGATATCAGTGCATCATGGTGGAAAATGATGGTGGATGGAAGAAAACTGGATGGATGGATGTAGGATGAGCACTTCATCCTTTTTGGACCTCTGAACTCTCCCACGGGGCTCTAGGAACCAAGAATGTGCAAAACCACAAGGTGGAACCTCCTAAAATTCAAAACCCTTCTATAGGTCATGAGGGGTGAATATTTATAGGTGAAGGTGGAAGATGGTCGCAAAACCTACCTCAGTCGCGGCCCTAGTCTTGGCCCGACCATGCCAGGCTGGGCATGATCGTGTTGAGGGTCGTGATTGACATAGACACCATGGTCGAGGTGGATCCCATGGTGAAGATAGATGCCTCAGTCAAGATAGATGCCTTGGTCAAGACAGAGCCAGTGGTTAAGGTGGTTGTGTCATGGTCACGGTCGTGGTCGTGTGCTGCAGTCGCACTAGTGTATCGCGGTCGCGGCCTTATCCTCGGCCCGATCATGCGGAGCTGGGCCCGATTGTGTTGAGTGACAATTGACACAATCATCTTGGCCACGGTTGTATGGCCTTGTCTTCTTGTCCATGGTAGCGACATCCTTCTTGGTCGTGTTCATGGCATCATGGACCAAACCCACCCCATAGGGGGGAGGAGGGGGGATAATATTGGTGGTTGATGGGCCCGCATCAAAAATTCTTCTAATTGATAGGGATGCATTCTGATAAAGGACTGACCATTGAAAATAGGGTTAAAGATATCAAAATTTTCTTGGGACCATCGTCTCCCATGTTGGTGCACATAGTGTGATTCTTAGTCCACTATGGTCACGATAGATGGAAGTCTAGCTACTGCAAAAAATCATATGTTGGGGAGAAATCTTGGAGAATAAATGTCTTCTCAGGTTCGATGCCTACAAGTCCCAAAATTGTCTAGTTGAGAAACTTTTTTTATGAAAACATATAAATTACTAAAATATAAGGATCTAGGGTTATTTTGGGCATATTAAGGCTATAATGACACAAAACCATAAATAAATGCTTAGCATAGACGCCTGAATTTGGGTGTTATCAACCACCCCAAGCTTAAACCTTTGCTTGTCGTCAAGCAAGATTGTGCTCAAAGAACAAAAAGATAAAATCTAAATTAAGCATGGTGATAAATGTTAAAGTGAAGAAAAATAGTTTAAACATTAAATCTCCTGACATATGATGTTTTAGAGAAAACCCCCACTAATCGAGCACAATCCTGCTAAAGTAAGATCAAAGAGTGTTCAGGTAATATTAAGTGAATTTACTACAACCTATTGATACTCATGAGGGTTTGGATCATAATTATAAAAATAAAAGAATTGTCACATAGGTGATCACGCGAGTGATGAGCAGTGAGCCATCATCATGTAGACCAATCAGAAACAATATGTCTCCCACTTATATAGGTCCTAAGAAGCAACAAAAGCAAAAAGACTCTAATAACTTTTGAGGATCCCGGTTGCATCAGGTTGGTCCATGTAACGAGCAACAATCACTACAGTCTTAGGCAGTTGGCCCAAAGTAGTGAAACAAACTCCTCGTACTATGCTTGAACCAACCCTGCTACTAGGATGATCTCATAGGTCTCCTACGGGTTCCCAGTGACTCTCTAATTAGCTTTTGGGGTGACACTACTAGGAACGACATACCCGTGTTAATGAGCAAAATCATACATTGACTGGGCACCATCCTCAACTCTCTTCAAGGAGAAAACAATAGTCATTTATTCACACTCAGGCTTTTATTCTCTACATTCTAGTTTATAGGCCTAAGTGAGAACTATTTTGATATTTTAGGGATTTTTGTGGGTGGCCAAGCCTCTTTTTTTTTTAAATCATCTTCTTGACTCAATCTAAGGTGAGAGGGTGTGCAGACCATCAAGGTAAAAACCTTTCAACTTAATTATAGCTCAAAACTCATCATTTTCTGCTTGGTACATGTATGAAAAGATAATAATTATGATTCAAGGATCCTTAGAGTAGCGGCAAGTTCATAAAAAATGCAGCTTGGATGTTTGATAAAACGCTAGCTCTTTCCAATGGTCCTATATCCTGAACTTATCATTCACAACATAGATCAAGGGAATAATGTTTTTAGCTATGAAAAGGATGCACAACCTTAGATTTATTACCAAACTTAAGGAAAGAGTCAATGAGAAAGACAAGCAAAATATTAAGCCATTTTATGGCACATGGATAAGCATTTAAATATAAGATTCTTATCACATAGCCTTAATTGCAAAGCTATAGTTTACAAAACAAAGTCTAGTAAAGATGAAAGTTTATGCTAAATGCAAGGAACATAGAAGATAAACATGCATGCATGCAAGGAAAGAAATAAAAGGGAGAGGTAGAAGATAGAGGGTGGTACACCCTACCAACCCACACTTCAATTTTTTTTCTCATCCTCGAGCAAATCTCAAACTCTAGATTGTGTGGAAAGCAGTTGCTACTGGTAATCATTATTTATCTAATGGTTCAGATCATCGATGTTGCCTGGTGGGTTCTTATAGTCTTGGTGGATTCCCTATTGAAAGTGAAATGACTGTCTGAAGTCCTGGTTGGTTGGTAGAATGGTTGGAGGGGCTACTGGAATGGGTGTTGAATAGTCAGAGGAGGTAGTGGAGGGAAGGTAGTGTCAAACCTCTATCTGAGGTATTCCACATACTTTACATCCTGCTCCAATACCATGAAATTAGCCATAAACTCATAAAGATGCCCCTCGTTGAGATTTGGGGCATAATGCTCCTACTAAGGAGACTATTGGTAATCCATTGAAGGCATCTATGTGTAGGTCCCTTCCTGATATGGGATGTCATGGATGGTTGCCCCTATCTACTGTCTGACCTCCTGAGTCTCTGACACTCTTGGTGCTGAAGAAGATTCTCCTACAATCCTTCATACCTGACGAATGTTGCCCTAAGTGTCCAATAGAGAGACATCCATGACTATTTCTCGACATGCGAACTCTCCATTTGTTGGTAGTAGTACTTTGTGCCTACTGTGACCAAAGATATAAATATATCCTATGTTGCACTATTTGATCACCCCTAAGTGAATCAAGTGATCTAAGTCCAACTTGGACAACTTAGTTTTTTTTTCTGCATAAGTACTAAATATCCATCTCGAATCCCAAGATGGCACGCCATGAATGTGACAATGCATGTCATTGGAATGAACTGGATCTGCTTCTTGAAAGAGTTGTAAAAGTGGCAGATGATGAAGTTCCCCACATTCACTTCCCTTCCTAATACTGCACACCACAAAAATGTAATGGTCAACTGAACTTAATGCCCCTTGACTGTCCTGCATCTCCAGGACAAAATTCAAGATCACTTAGTACAGATAAGGAAGTGTCGATTGTAGATGTGTGAAGCTTTTGTGGCTCTAGAAGCATATTTATCTTCCCCCGTAAGCATCTTACACGCCAGAGCAACATCAAAATCATTTTCCCCTATCTCTAGTTGAGCCATGCACATCTCGGCATAGTCCTCAATAGAGCGTGACAACCAGCTATTGAGGTGCTCTTCAGTGACTTCGCGACTATGGTCCAATTAGCAAAAAGGAATGACCATGTGTTGGTGGTCCTTTGGGGTCTTGATCATAGCATATAACTCATAGGTTAGTCTATGATAAGCATTGCACTGTGTGTAAGTAAGGATGTCTAGGCCAAGTGCTACAAGATATTTTTCGACATGTGCTTGTATCCCCAGCTTGACGAGTGTGGAAGGGTCAGCATATCCTGGGCCTACTAGTTTGCGCCTGTCTTTAATTAAGGCATCAAACTAATGCTTTTGCTTCATATTTATGAACAGGGGAGAAGGGAGGGAGCTTCAATTAACACCTTTAGGAGTAGGGTGGCGTCTACTTCCCTGGACTGAGTCACATGATGATTTTGACCAGAATAAAGACATCAAGCATTCTGTTGACTCTCAACATTGATCCCCTGCAAATGAAGCTTTGTGTGCCACTGCTACTGGTGGGCCCTCCTGATGGCATGTCAAAGTATGGAGCTCAGCGTCACGGTTTCCTCTTGACCATCTCTCACTCGAGACTTCCTCCAAAGAATCACCATTGTAGGTGTCCATCGTAGTGGCAGATACGCGGTGGTAGTTTGAATTGGTCTCGTGCGACCCGAACCCTACGGAAGCGAAGTGCATGGTCTCGTCTTTGTATATCCAATTCATGGTTCACGTGGCATGGGATAGATATCGGATCTCATGTTCTGTCTGTGACAAGGAGCTTCCTTCCCCTTTGTTTCATGACACTGTCTTCTTGAGCTTATTAAAGCTATTTCTCATCGCATCTATGGTGCTCAAGACTGGTGTTGATTTTCATTCTGATCTGGCCGGGCACGACCGTGCTAAGGTTTGCACAGTCGGGAGGAGAAATTTGATACTACTGTGGGGTCTCCTACCGACTCTCGGCACGGTTGGGACTACCCCGGCACGGTCGTGCCGATGTGAAGGTTGTTGTGGTTGAGTGTTGATGTGGTTATCACTTGGTTGTTGTTGCAAAAGGTGAGCACAGGGCGGCAGTACAGGTGGGGTTGCAAGTGATGTCGACGCCTGCTAGTTCCTACTGACACCGGGCACAAGCGTGCCGATGGTGGCACAGTCGTGTGGGTGAGGACAAGAAAGTGTACTTGGCAAAACAGTTTGTGACAACATGGAAGAGGATCATAGCACTTGGGGCAACGTCGGAGTAATAGCCCGGTGGTCTCACGGATAGAAGAGGGGGTGATCGATGGAGGAAAGAGGTGTTGTTGGTGGTAGAGGTTGTTGTTGTTGTGTTTGTAGGGGCTTCCACAGTTGTTGTAGCGTGACGTTGTGCTACAATGGTTGGTGTTATTGCAGACGTTGTGGCTGCAGCGGTTGTTTCTGGCCTGATAGTTGGTGAGGGAGACAAGGAAAATATGGGAGAGAACTTGGGAGGATTCTTCTGGCGTTAAGGCTTTGCTTGATGGGGGTAGAACTCGGGTTGTGGGTGTGGGAAAGAAAGGCTCGATCCAGATATATTTATAGGATGGGCACGTAGGTTCACCCTTGGCCCGACCGTACCGAGATGGATAGGGTCATGCTGAGTTGGTGGGAAAGGTGGTTGAATGGTGAAAATTTTGGTTAAAGGTGTAAAAATCATGTCAAAGCATAAAAAGTCAGTCAAAAAGGCAGAAAAGTTGGACACAAACCAACACGTGAATTAGTCAAGGTGACAATATTGTCGATTTGACTGACTTTTGACTGTCTAACCAAAAACTATTTTACGAAAAGAGGTTGTCGGGTAGCACTATAGCCGACACGGTTGTGCACAGCTAGGCACGGTCATGCTGAGATGGAAAATTCAAAAAAAATGGCCGCCTTGACCATTGACTGACATGCAAGAGATCCAGACAAAAACATGGGAGCAGCCCGACCATGCCAGCCTGGACCAACTGTGCCGTGGCTGACCCAGGTGGGCTCAGGTCTCAAAGAATCTAGATTTAAGAGGATAAAATGAGGGTGGAATGTCTTGAAAATAGCTTTAGAATCAAACATCACAAAAGAACAATAAGATATACCAAATAATATCTTATCAAAAGATAGACCAAAAATAGTTGTTAGGGTGAAAAGGAGGAAATGCATGCAATATGGAGTAAAAAAAATCTAGATGATGCAAAGGAAACTAAATATAAAAAGTTAGAGGAAATATAAAACTCGAATTGACTTTATTATGAAAAATTTTAAAATATAAAATTAAAGAAAATTTGTGTAGGTAATAGAGGTGGCTGCCCTACAACTCCTACACTTGGATCCCAAATCCATAGTTTTGGGATCCCTATTACCTATGTATTTCCATTTAGATGCACCATCTAGTAGTAGAATAGATGGAGATGTGGTCCCTTCTGAGTCTGAAGAAGAGGAATAAAATCTGATGACTCAGTGAAGTCATCTTTGGGCTGGGATTTACTTGAACTGCACTGAAATGAGATCTTCGGTATAGCATCGTCAAGGTTCCCCTCAATGTATGAATATGAATAGAAAGGCCCTAGGATGTCGACACTAGATGAGATGGAGGGGAGAGGATGAATGTTTTCTAGAGGTCTCCTTTCTTCTCTCTCCACCTCTGAACTAGATGTTGGATGTTTAGATAAATTTGTGTATATAGTCTGAGTCATCCAACCATCTTCTGAATAAGAAGTATCCCCAGTTGAGTCTGTTTACAGTTCTACAGCCCCAAGCTTGTCACCTTCTATGGGGTTCGGGTTATCTTCATGCTCAGCAGGCATGTTGTAGTGGATTGTCCATCCTTCTCCCTTTTTGTTAACTCTTCCTTGAAAACGGAATGCGGACAACATTGGCTAATGCTAGTCCAATTCGTCATCATTAGTATACTTGCTCCACTGAGATGAATAGTCGTCATCACTTTCATCAAACAAATTGTTCCAAACCATGAATAGTTGACTTCTCAAAGCGAAGTGACAAGTCTCAATATGAGATGTATCACTCTGGTCTAGATCAATGTTTGATTCTAGTTCTTCAAATTGACCTTCATGTTGTGAGGTTGTTTGACTACCCTAATCATCATCATAGAAGCATTAATGCATGTGGCTTGTATCTTGCATTGGTTGATCAATTGAATCATCTGGATACAATGAAGGGCTTTCCCAAGTTGGTTGATATTCATAGAAAAATCTTGGTGAATGCAACTGATGGTATGAATGGGATGGTGAGACATATTCCTCTTCAGGCCCAATGGAATGGTCTTGATGATTGTCATCTTCGTGGTTGTGTGATGGCACTTTCAATTGGATGGTAACCAAATCGATGAGCTCTTGAAGTCTCCTACCCTATTCAACATCATTGTTATGGAGTTGTTGTACTTGAGTAGCAATGCTTTCAAGATCTATCGATTTCATCATGCACCTAAGTTGGGAATCTGTGATATCAAACTGATGCACTTGGATGAATCCTTGTTCAACAGTTTGAAGTATACTTCTACTGTGGTATGTGATCTCAGTGGCTACTTGGAGCTAATGATCCTACTATTCTAGTAGGTGCTGGAGCGGGTCGACGTGTTCTTGGAGATGAGGTGCTAAGGAGGAGGTGAGTGCTTTGACACTTTCTATGTCTATCTCCACTACTCTTATCAACTCTTGATCCCAAGTCAACACAGAAATTGAGAGCTGATCTGCCATCTCCTTCATTGGAATGTCAACATATGACAACGGTGGGGGCGAGCATAGCTCAACTAGTTGTAAAGCACAACCTTCAATTATTTGCTAGCAGTTGGAACTACGGAAAAACTTAGTAGGATAGGTGGACAAGATAACTCATCTTGGGGGCGCAAGATACATGTCTGAAAAGATGTATAAGAAAAAAAGAAAAATGATTCAGTATATATGATCTAGTATGTGGAAAACAAAAAACAAACTATGCATATATGTTCATGCTTATGGATGACAAAACAAAATCTTTTAGGTGTGTAAATGTGGAAAACCACATCCCCAAAAATGACACTAAAAGTTGATGTGTCATGAATCATGCATCCAAAAGGAGTCGGACTCATAAGGAATCAAACTTTAAATTTATAACCCAAAACCTTCAAGGACCCCCACAACTCTATTACGGGGTCAAAGTAGATATACGGGGTCAAACACAGGGATGTTTAGGATGCTTAAGATCTCACTTCTAAGTCAATTAAGCCAATCTGATAGTCGATAAAAGTATGGATCTAGAACTAGTCTAGAAGATTGTCACGAAGTAAAACAAAACAAAGAAAAGAAAAGAAAATAGAGTCTGTTTGATTCTACTAATAAAAGAGAATGAGTTCTTGACTATTTAACCACAAGTTGGGAAGTCTATGCACCCATTCATCGGTGTAGACAACCCTTGAACATCCTAGCAAGCAACCTACATCCAAACATGGTACCACTGTGGTATTTGTTCTTGTGGGGTCATCCCACTCGCTTTCGCACAACATGACTAAAACCCATCAATGATATGAAACCCCTCTCGAGGATGACAAATCAACACCCTAAAATGTTTTATATACCCTCTGAGGTCTAGAATATTATGAGATGCTTGGAACATGTGTGATCTAGGTAGAACTAGGTAGTGGTCCTAACCGTGCTGGGTTGGGCCCGGCCATGCCCAAACCTACGGTTTTGTACAGATCACCTTGAATCGTCCTCCTTTTGGGTTCCAATCCAAACTACCTTCGCTTACCTATTTCCACAACAAATCTGTCAATATATGTAGAAATAGAAGTTCAAGCAAGAAAGAGATCAACCAAACAAGCAATCATAACTAGAGAGAGAAGATAGAAAAGAGAATGTACTAGATCTAAAATAAAACTACTTGCTTAAGGTAAAAGTACATAAACATGCACAAAACAGGCTATATACCCTAGAAGGAGCTCAACAAGCTATGGACAGGCATAGTTGGCACCGAACAAAGATGGAAGAACATCATTTGTATAGAAACAAAGGAAAAAAGTAGAAGAAAGGAGAAGAAGAAGAGATTTTACCCAAAGAGGAGAGGTGGCACTCGCTCCTTAGACTCCATATAGGCTGATTCTTGTCTTTGGGTTGTCCTCCTTGGTGTTCTGGACTCCTTGGCCTCCTTTCTATTCAATTTTTCCCCGAATAGTGGCTTGGTAGATGTATGGAGGTGAAAGATGACTGAGAATGTTAGGATATGGGTAAATCATGGTAGAAAATGACGGTGGATGGAAGAAAACTAGAGGATGTATTTAGGATGAGCACTTCAGCCTTTTCAGACCTCTAAACTCTTCCATGAGGATCTAGGAACCAAGAATATTCAAAATCACAAGGTGGAACCTCCCAAAATTCTGAATCCCTCTCCAAGTCACGACGGGTGAATATTTATAGGTGAAGGCAAAAGATGGTCACGACACATGCCTCGGTCACAGCCCTGGTCTTGTACCGACCATGCCAGGCTGGGCATGGTCATGTAGAGGGTCATGGTTGACATAGACGCCACGATCATGGCAGATCGCGTGGTCGACACTAATCCCCACTTTCGAGGTGCTTGTGTTGTAGTAATAGTCATGTGGCGCAGTCGCGCTATGTATCACGGTCATGGCCTTGGCCTCGACACGATCGTGCCGAGTGTCGGTCGACACAATCGTCTTGGTCGTGGTCGCATGGCCTTGTCTTAATGGCCTTGGTCGCGGCCATCCTTCTTGGTTGGGATTGTTGCTTCATGGACCAAACCTGCCCCATAGAGGGAGCTAATACTGGTGGTCAATGGGCCCGTGTCGACGAACCTTCTAATTGATGAGGATGCATTCTGATAAAGGACTTGCCATCAAAAATAGGGTCCAAGATATTAAAAATTTCTTGGGACCACCGTCTCCTAAGCTGGTGAACATAGTGAGATGCTCAGTCCACTACAGTCACCACAGATGGAAGTCTAGTTGCTGCAAAAAACCATGTGTTCGGGAGAAAACTTAGAGAATAGATGTCTTCTCATGTTCGGTTCCTACAAGTCCCAAAATTTTCTAGTTGAGCAATCTATAAAATGATCTAAATTACTAAAACATATGGAACTAGGGTTATTTTGGGCATATTAAGGCTATATTGACACAAAACCATAAATAAATGCTTAGCATAGATGCCTCCATTTGGGTGTTATCAAGGGTGCAACGATTTGGAATGGACATCCATGATCTATCCATTCTATGGTCAAAGAGAAAACAAGTATATATTAGGGTTTAGCATTAAAAGATTAGGGTTTAGGGTTAAGAAATTAGGGTTTAGGGTCATATATATAATAAATGTGTGTACCACCTATCCTGTTCTTGAACACCTAATCTCATTAGTAAGTGTATAATGTGTATTCAGTTTTCAAGATAATTTTGGCAACATTTCTCCATAGTTCTCCAAGTACACCTATGTACTTGGGAAAATGCCCACCAACATATGTACTTGGATCACAAATAGGGAAGTGTTGAAGAAACATCATGAAAACTGAATATACATTATACACTTACATCCTAAGTGAGATTATGTGTTCAACAACAGTCCCAAACTTGGGACAATCCAAAATTTACTCCTAATGATTAGATCTCAGACGGGTTTCTAGGCCAAAAAAAATGTATGTATTTAAAGTAGCAACATCTTATAGTCTTAATCATACCCTAGTCTTGGTACCATATTCTATAACATTGATTTCAACATGTCCAATGTACATGCATGTTCATCATCAAGATAATAATTACACATAAATTAGTCATGAACTAGGGAGGGAGAGATTCATAATTGATTTCAAAATTTCAAACTAGCTTGTGCATTATCATCATCAATCTACATCATACAATATGGATTCATGTAGATTTTAGGGTGACACATCACTACCAAATCATTGATCTAAGATCAGGGTAATAATTTCTTGGATAGATTGATCATAAAATTTGAGAAATATAGTTAATACAAGATTAGGGTGAAATGTGTACAAGATTAGGTCTCAAATATACCAATTTGAACATTAGGTCATGTTTCATTGTTACCAAGTTAAGATATAGTTCAAGTATTTGTCAAATTTGATTCCTAGCTCAACCATGCATAATATTTATTGCAATGTAGGGGGAGTTGTTTGGGGATATCAAACCTACCTAGAACTAGGGGAAGCAGAAGCTCCTCATGCAGATGGTGAGCTCCAGCATCCTTAGGCCAGGCTCGAGCTCTAGTGGCAGTGAGCGCAACAGCTCCTCAAGCGTCCGATGAGCACAATAGCTCTAGTCGCCGACATCCTCAAGTGGTGAGAACAGTTGTACGCTGATGTCTCCTTCCGCCGATGTCTCCTGGTGGCATATCCTAGCGGTGTGGAGATCACACTGAATAGTGGAGGAGTTGGCAATGGCGGCGATGAGTAGCACAACAGCTGACAAGTAGCAAGCAGCTGGCAGCAACAGTGGAGGAGTTGAGGAGCGAAATCACCGGGAGTGGAGGTAAACCCAGAATCATGATGAAATAGAGAGAATGGGGAAAAGTTTATTTCGTGTGGGTGGTATTAAACCCTTAGTCATCGGTCGTTTGCCAAAACCTGATGACTAGTCAAAATCTAAATGAAAATGTTGCCCTCATTTGGGTTTTACTCATCGGTGTTTAGATAGCAAACGGATGCTACAAACAATTCCCCTTAAAAAAATTTGTCTCGCAAAGGGTGATTAGTCGTCAATTTTTCACAAAAACTGACAACTAATGAGGTGATAAAATTTCCACGGGGACATGTTGTGAAACATTTGTCATCAGTTACTCGTATAAAACTGACAACTAAGTTCAAATATACATCGTCTCATTTAGGGTTTTAGTCGTTGATTTTTTGAGATAATACTGACACTAAAGAGTGGATAATTTTATTGCAGGGACATGGTGCAAAACATTTGTCATCCGTTTTAAGAAAACAAAAGACATATTGAATGTTTTGGAGGCAAATTATTTTCCCTTGAAAATTACATTTCGCGAGTAATGTTACACATCAGTTTCTATTGACAGATATCTTAAATAATCGACGTTGTTGATCTATGGCGTCGGTGGTTTTTGTTTAACTAACGCCATCAAAGGTGACGTCATATGTCATTTCTATACTAGTGTGAACATCTAACCCCATTTTTGACACAGCCAATTCTGATTCCACATAAGACCAATGTAGAATGGGAGATACCACCCTTGGAAGAAGCCCATACACCCCTTCTATTGTTTACAAGGAATATGTCCTCATCCCTCCTAAATTCTTGGGGACCGCTTGTACAAAAGAATTATAACCATATGTTATATAACCCATCAAACTTACCAAACCCAATGTTAATGACATTAATTTTAAGGAGACGAAAACACTTTTGTAAATAATTTGAAATGTTTTGTATCAGCATCAATTCTCTCATGTGCTGGTCATTGTGATGGTGGATAACCTAAGCTAGATCCTCCACCTAACTCTGTACATCCTTCTCTAGTGACATTATTGGTCAGGTACCCACCAACCTCCCCCAATCCACATCCATCTTCAACACTTCCCTTGTTATCGAAGGAAGATAAGTAGATCTTACTGGAGGGAATGTGAGGTGAAAGAAAAGATGAACACCCCACTGAGCTTCCATGACTGCCCTATAATTGGGTACATTATGAAGCCCCTATGATGAAGGTCCCAATTCTCATACACATCCCCTTTAGCTGGACATTTTTTGAGCTACCTGGGCCACCTAGTGAACCTATCAATTTTCTTCCCTCTATCTTTGGTTTTGATTTTGCTCGGGACAAGAAAAAATTTAAGTCTGGGGTGGAGGTGAGTGGTATGTTCTATTCCACCCCCTTATCTTTTTTATTCTTGCATTATTTCTACCTTTCTATTTGTTTTGCATATAGTTGCTTTGTTCATGGCCATTATCTAGTCGGACAGGCTTTATTTCTTTTGTTGCAAAATGGCCTTTATCTAGTCGGCTAGTATAAATTGATGTTTAGTATTGTACCCCTATAATTATGTAAATCCTTTGCAAAAAAATCACAAATTTCCATTTCTAAAACCATCATGTCACCTAGGACCCCAATATAGCATCACTCCTTGGAAAATTTGGTGAGTCGTGTGGAATCAATCAAAACCAAACATAATTTTTATCTATTTCTAAACTATGGATTAACTTGATATAAATCTTGTATAATGTGATTGATATGAATATTTTTTCTGATGTAATGATGCTTTCAAAAAAAAGAGAAAATAATTTTGTGAAGTTATACGTACAAGAACACCTTTTGTTTTCCCCCTTATTTGCTTTCTAAAAAAGAGTAGTAAAGAATCACCACCGAACAAAAATCAAGTCTGGGGTGGCATGCTTCCCATATAAAAAATATCATTCCTCACAAAGGGGTGTACCATCAAAAGATGCCAAAAGTGCACATGAAAAAATTGTGACCAATGTAGCCACAACTCCACAAATTCAAATCCCGAGTCGAATAGAGGAGGGATAAAAAAAATTCATCATTTCCTTCTTTGTTTTCACACCCCCAAATTTCAACATGTTCTTGTGCAACAACTTACATAAAAAAATACAATAATCAAAATGAGAGTGTCAAAGCAAAAGTAAGATGAAGCATGTTTTTCTATAAATTCTTAATTTATAAATAAGATATGATATTTATTTTTGATAGGGAATATAGAATTTTGTGATTTGTGATTTTAGGAGATTGGGTTGCTTGGCCAAATTTGGATGTAAGGAATAAAGTGATGTTACAAGGGTGAGGATAGACATGTTTTTAGTATAAATTGTAATTATTTGTGATTTTATTTGTTTGAGGATAAACAAAAATTCAAGTCTGGGGTACATTGATAAATGTGTATTTATCCTTTTTAATTTAATCTTTTAGATATCTTTTTAGGATTGTTTTATTATTTATTTTATTAGTTTTTTAATTAATTGTATTAATTTAGACTTTCTATCTTTATTTGGAGTTTTAATCATATTTTTCAGATTTTTTTTGGAAAATGGCCTAATCACTCCAATCATTGGTTTCTCTTAGAAGATGTATTGCACAATCCCGCAGTACCTGAAATTCAGGAATAGATGACACTAAAATAGTCATAACTCCTACATACAAATTCCATAGAGTTTAGACATGTTTCAAAATATAATTTCAATTGCTACAATAAAATTATATTTTCTGATGATATTTGTTAGTCATTTGATTATCCAACCAATCAGTGAACATGTCTATTCATTTTCCCGCAATGCCTAATTTATATATATATACATTGCACCAAAATAGGCATAACATTGGAAAAGAAATTCAAAGGCCTATAGGAAAAATATCTTCAGGTTCATTTTAAAGCCTAAATTTGCACAAAATATTGGGAACGAGAATCTATAGAGAGAGTTAGAATTTGAAGGGTCAAAAGAAGGCAATCAATGATTTTCTTTATTGCCTATTGAGGAAGAGATTTCTCTTGATCAAGATAAATAAAAGCCGCCTCTTCCATTCCTTCTCCTCCCCTTTTAGGGTTTCCACCCCTCCTTCCCCAATTAAAGGGGGGGGACTCTACAAGAAAAATCATCAAGTCATAGTTGTAAATCAAGTCTTACTTGTAATGGAGTCTTCGCTGTAGTCCTCAATTTTATACTAGCATTTTGTTTCATAGTTGTAATATTTTATTTTTGTAATACAAATTGTATTCTTAATCTCTAGATCTTGGTTATTCTCGTTCTTTACTTCTCATTCTTTTATTTTAGAAAGGAGGATTAAGGGATCAAGCTTTTCAATTGGCACCACCTAGATTTCCTTGGAGATTCTTCTTCCTGTGGTCAATGGATTCTTTCCTTCTTCCTATTGCTTCCCCTCTTATGGCCAATGAGTAGTCTTCTTACAGAGGCAAGGGGAGAAACCCCTTATCCATGTGATGATTAGATTGAAGTTTTACACGACCTTTCAAATAAATGGTTTTTGGTTTGGATACTGACGATTTTAACGAAGTGATCTCTCATTTTCATCGCTTGTTAATCTTGGCTATTGCGACCATGGAACCCAAGGTTTAGAACAACCAAATTGATTTCATGGGAATTTGGATGAGACCTTAGAAAAGTCCCCATTAGGATGATTTAACTAGGATCCATGAACGTCGGGACCAATGGGTTCACATGGAGTTCATCTTTTGTGAATCATTTATTAATATTTCACATACCTTCCTTTATCTATATAATTGTGTAATTTCTTTGGTCTCGTTTCACATCAGTTAGGGTGGAGAAATCCCTTATCCTTGGTATTTATTTCTTTTTATTAATTGACTTTAATTTAACATCTTTATTTTTGTTTTAGTTTTAACAATCTCACAAAATAGATTTTTCATTCTTTTTCTCAGAATCAGAGTTGAAACTCAACCATCTTCATCTCCGTCTCTAGGGATCAATATCGATCTATGCTCTATTGACTTGGTACTTACACCAAGTTCAGAACCTAGTTATAAGTTTGAACTCTAGGACTTGTCCTAGTGATTGTTGTGTGTACAACAACCTGCATCATGCAACTAGGATTTGGTGGATAACATGTGAGGTTCTTGAGAAACTAATTCTCCTCCACTCACATGGGAGGAATTCTCTGAAGCGTTTTGAGACCACTACATATCTGAGTCTATGGTTGAGAAGAAGGAAGAAGAGTTCCATGCCTTACCTAGCTTGGTGACATGACTTTTAGACAGTATGCCATCAAATTTAGAATCTTTATGACTATGATGAATGTCGCATGGAAAAGAAGTTCATTAATGCTCTCAAGACAGACCTAAGTTGGACATCGCACCCTACAAGGTGCCTTCGTTTCTACGATAGAGCTAGAAGTCCATCCAGGAAGAACATAGAAGAGTGATAGCCACTCCCACAACAACAACAATCATAATGAAAAGAAGAGGAAGGCTCCAAATGAAGTTGTTGCAAATCAACCTACAAAGACTCAATGTGCCAAGTATTCTAATTATCATCTAGGTGAATACTGGTTTGGTATCAGAGTGTGCTATGCATGTGGTGAGATAGGCCAGATTAGACCTAACTGCCCCAAGTTTCAAAAGAAAGACCCCAATGTTAGTCAACTACCTAAAGAGAAGAGACAAGCTAGAATCTTCACCATGGAGAATGAGTATGAAGATGATAAGGATGAGTAAGGCGTGGTGTAAGTTATCAGACTTTGTCTTTTTGAAACTATATAGGAATGTATGGAACTATTAATGTTCCAAGGTGATTTTGAGAAGTTGAAGTTTTTATGCTAAGGAAAATTTTTAGTTGGGTAGGTTAATGAAATTTTGATGATGTCTTTTTTTTTTCAAAAAAGGATTTCCTTTCTGCGTAGACGTTCACCCTTTGTATGTGTTGATCCGCTGGGGTGAAACGGAGAAGTCCAATTTGTATTTGTAGCTATCCGCCCTGTTCGTCGTACTGAAATGAGGTGGGTAGAAATGTAACACCCCAAATTTCATGGACAATTCAAAACTTTTATATGGTTTTTCTTAATAAGAATATTGGAGGGACATAATGCAAAAATTTCTAAAAAATAGTATTAATTTTAAAATAATAAGGAAAAAAATGAAAGAAACTCAAAATCCATTTTCTTTATAGTGTATTTCAATTTATTTGAAGATGATGATAATTAGTTTTTCCTTTATTCTTTTCCCAAAGAAGTTTAAAACAAATGAAAGAGAAGAGAAAGAGGCATGGAATTTGAAATTTTGAAATAGAAGTTTTATTTTTAACTTTTATTATAAAAGGTAATAACATTAGTCTCCTTCTATCTCTCCTCCTCTTTCGATTACAAAGAGAATAATAATTTCTTGTATGCACCAATTTCAAAATCATGAGATAATTGGCTCATTTTAACAAATACTAAATGACTTTCTCTTTTATTTACATATAAAGGAAATAACACTATCTTACTTCTTTCTCTCTCTTTAATAAAATTTCTCAAAAAGGGCATAAAGATATGTGATAGGACCCTGAGTGGACAATTAATGTATATCTCAAAATTTGACCCAAAGGATCACAAAGTAAAGTGTTTTCCACTTAATTAGCCTATTAATGGATTAGAATTATATTTAGTGACTTACATGGGAATTGTGAATATATGATGTGAAAAAGTCAACTTTTATTGTCTAGGAAGGCTCTAGACTATCCTTTTAGTCTATATCCCAAATTTGAAGTTGATTTGACTATGTTTGACTCTCTAAATTAATTATCAAAGAAAATTATCAAAAATGCATTTAATGCACTCATTTATTTATATTATGTGCAAGGAGTGGGACCTGATAGGGGATCTACTCCCTACTATAATTTTAGGAATTAATATGTCTATTCTAAAAACACACAAAAGGTATGTTGGTATAGGTGTATAAATTTTTTTCGTTTCTCATATGATGATATGTGAAAATAACCAAAGTAGTAGCAAAATTATATTTCATGACTATATTCAATTTTACAAAAGTACATTATCATCTCCAATATAAGATGAACATGAAAGTTACAACATAAGGATATAAGTAGAGGGATATTCATTTGTCCCAACTCTATGTCCCCAAGTGCTCCACTTAGCAGGTCCATGTCACCAAGTCCAGTCTTCCAAGTCATACACTTGGGGTTGGAAGCATACCTCATAAGTGAAGATAAAAAGTAGAAGATGCCAAAAAAATGTTGGTATCCACATATAAAATATGGTTTGAGCAACGTAAGGAAAAAGTACATCAAATATAACATGGCTTCACATAGAAGTGGAAAGTACTACCCAAGTGGGTGTCAAATAAAAAACATTTAAAGAAGATGAACAATAAGAGATTTCTTGCTTATTAAACAATATCACATCAACATACAAAGTTGCATTGTAAACAGTAAACAGAATACCATATACTAAAAAGAAGGGTAGGAACCATATGTATTTCGTACCAAAGGGTAGGAGGACTAAAACCTCAGTGCAAAATGAATATAGTAATCTATAGGGAAATAAAACCTAGTTCATGGTAGGGGAATAAAACTCGATGCCTAATATCATATATGCTAGGGAATAAAACCCAGTGCTTGATAGGGGAATAAGACCCAATGCTTATAAATGATATAAGTGGTAGGGAAATAAAACCTATTGCCTATATGATGTCACTACTTATAGTTATAACTAGTCAATTATCCATGCAAATAGGACAAGAAAGATAATGTATAGTCAAGAATAAATTAAAGATGATTATTATAAGAAAGGAATCTATTGGTTTTACATGTGACCATATTGGAATAATATAGACACGTTGGTAGGAAATAACACATCTACTATAAGTATGGGGAGAGAAGGAAGATATACACATCTTCTCTGAAAAGGATAGGATACACATCTCTTGTAATCATTTCTCTATAGAAATTATGAGCTCCACATTATCAAGTGTGGGAATCTACACATCCACAACAAAATCTACATATTACATTGTGGTAGTAGTCAACAAATGATTCATATAAAAGGTTAAGAAAGTCTAAATCAAAATATGAGGGATGAGATCATCCATTGAATATAAATTGGGGTCAAAGGACCCATACAACAAGAACCAACAATATTAATGATGTGAGAGGCAATCAAAAGGTATATTTTGAGAATAATCTTTTAATATGAAACAACATGGTTTAACTTTCACCAATAGGGTCTCATCAAGAAGCATAGTAATATTTAAAAGTCCAACATAGATTAGGAGTTCAAAGTCATTAATATTAGACCCAAGTAGGTCATGAAGTCAAGTTAGAGAATATTCATCACCAAAATACCTTAAAGAGGCTCGAGAGAGAGAGAGAGAGAGAGAGTAAAGAAAGTAATTTCTAACTTGACTCATGGGGAATGTAGTGGTCCTAGTTCCAACCCTAGGTCTCCAAAAAACCTATTAAACATATATGTCGAATTAGGGTTAGATTTAAATTATTAACATGAACCCTAAAAATCACCTTTTTATTATTGAATTAGGTTATAAAAATCACACTATCTTGTAGATTATTTTTTCTAGATCGTAGGATATTTTTCTTTATTTTTGTCTTATAGATTATTAATAATGTTTTTTATAAATTTTAACCAATTTATGATAATCCATAACTTGTTTATTATATCTGAATTAGGCTATGAAAATGATACCATAGGATATATTACAATTTTTTTATCAAGAAACATTTTTTGTTTTATTTTTCTGTGTTGCTAATATTTTGTTTTGTTTTTTGGAAATCCATCCATTCAAAAATCTCAAAAAATCCATGTAGGTACAATATCCACATAGACGGGTTGAGTTGGCCCTATCATGGATGGCTAACTAACCTAGCCTACCACCAAGCTAGCGTACGATTCAACAAGACAAACAAAACAAACCAAGCGGTGAAAAAGAATGAATCACCCATACAAGTGTGCCACCAAAATATCAAACATAGATTTAAAATTGTAAATTAATAGACAATCATCTCCCCTAAATGCATCTTCTCAAGGGGAAGAACAAGACCAAGCACACTTGGATGTTGTTTACCTCACTCCCACTAGGTGGAAAGCACCAGAACTCGATCAAACATCGGGGAAAAATTGAAGACAAATTTCAAGATGCCCTCAGAAAATCAAAGAGCAAAGAATCAGGGAAATCCATGGTGAAGTCGTCACAGGACATACGTCTTAACTACAGACAAGTAGAAGAAAAGTAGACTCGATAGGAGCTTTCACAGAGTAAAACTTGGTGCATAATGCTTATAGGGAACATCTCATAGTCATTCACCTTCTTTTTGGTGTCCCAAGAACCTCTAAGATGACTCCCATGGTCCTCCCACATGATTGATTAGAAGGGTTTTGGTAGTAGGAACCACATCTCTCTGAGGGACGAAGATTATGCAGGTCATCTTGGCCCCTACCTCTGAAGGTTTCTCAATCATCAATTGACTGGAAATGGTCCAAGTCGCCAGTGCAAAATTCCCATTATTGGAGATCAAAAGGGGACTCCGAAGCAATGATCTAGGAGAGTTCATGTCCAATTGATGAGATACAAGTCTTTTGGAAGCCATATCGGCACTTAGAAGACACTTATATAGGGGTGCAGAATGTTGTGATAGCGACTGCAACTCGGTTGTAGCAAAAATCTCATTGTCTGGATTGAGCATTTTCTTATGAAAAATTCTAGACTTAGTCATTTTTCAACCCGCTCGATCACCCGGTTTTGGGTAATCAGACATGTTGTCAACAGTAATTAAAGCAATAAAGGATGAGGGAAGTAGAAGAGAGATAAAATGTTTTTGTCCATAACTTTCAATTTGGATCCTATTTTTTGATGAAATAAATTGTGTTAGAATCCTTTTAAAAATACTTTCCAACAAGACTAGTGTTGACATACTTTGAAATAATAATAATATGTGATAAATATAATATATGTATTTTAGGATACCATGTACATGTTCTGTAACGACCCTACCTCCCAGTAACCCCAATTAAGGGAGACCAAGAGGTCAGAGTCGTTATCCTAATTTTTGGATCAATGGTTCAACAAATAATCAATAATAATTATCAAATTCTACTAACTAAAATAAAATGTTGTGATAAATAAAAACTTTGCATACCTTTTGAAATCTTGGATCTCTAAGCTTCTATCCACTTTTGAATTCTACTCTAACTAATCCTCGTATTTTAACTCATGTATTTCACAATATGATGATTTATTATTTTTCCTTTTGGATTTGTACCTAAAATGCGACAAATAAAATGTCAGTCAACATAAAGCTGGTATGTGAGGGAAACATTAATCATGAAATTATCCATAACAACGTATTGTAGTCAATTACAGTTTAACAAACAACTTTACGTTTTAAATATAACTGTGTGATCCATTCATACCTTATCCTCAGCGCAGTCCCTGTAGTAGACCTGAATGCTACCTTCCTTATGGTAGATCCCCATTAAACCCCTAATGATCCCACCTAATAGGTGAATCAGTTTCTAGGGTTGAGTCACATGGCACTACCCGTAGGAAGCCCACTCCTTAACTCATGGTATGCTAAGAGTCTCATGGAACTACACATGGGTAGACCAATTTATCACTCACGATAACCTAGACCTTTCTCTAGGTTACCCCTTTTTAGCATTTGCAAAGCCACAAAGTAGGATCCGGATCTAATCCAGTTATATATATACATTTATAGTGATAATCATAGTCACTCTATAATTTCATGAAATAAAAGGCATCCAACAGTTATTTCAAGCAACTGATAAAAATGTTCAAAAATCACCGTGAAACTAAAGAGATTACTCATAAGCGTAACCACATACCTATCAGGATGATTTTGAGACAGAATAATCCATGCAAGTAAGAAATCCAAGCAAGCGCACATACAAGATCCTGAAATAACCACAAATTTCCATTTTATTACTTAGGTCATCAAGATCTATTAAACCTAGCTCGCTTCCTAGGGTTTCTAGTTCACTTTTAGGGTTTCCATTGCAATTAGGGTTTCCCTTCATATTTTACTATTTTAAACCCTAATTGTATACCATTACTCATAAACCCTTATTATCTTATCTATTCTTCAATATTAAGGTTATCTTAACACCATATAACCCTATTTTCAGATTTAAAGGCACCATTAACCATCAATTAATTTCATTAAGCTTCTTTTTCATTAAAGCTACTATTTTTATCCTTTTAATCCATGAAAAGATTATTATGCTCATTTATCATCAATTCAAAGTTCATTATGGTCTAAATCACATATGAACTCAATTTGTCATTAATTCATTAGAAAACCCTAATTACTACATTAAGGGTATTTATTCACAATTAGGAATCTTTATAATTGAAATAGATCAGAATTATCATATTTCGACTTTAATCAAAATTTTAAACAATTAAAGCTATTAAATGTCACAATTATCATCATCAGGGTTTCAAGGCCCATTAACGCATATTTATGCACATGAAACTCTTAATTAATCAATTACATGAAAAATTCATCCTTTTTATTCCTAATGTTCCTTTTTATCATTAACATGTTAATACCAACTTTAATCATCCATTTAACCCTACTAGACACATTAATCATCTCAAAATAGGGTTTCTTAATCATTAAAGTATTAAAGTTGATAACTTCCATTACTTTTTGGATTGCAATTAGAATCAGGCTTCAATTATATTTTTAATGGATTCGGCATGTTCAGTTGAGAAAAATTCATATATTATGCGTATCCATCCGAGCTACGGTTAATTAGTTATGAATTTTGCCAAATTACTTACTTTGGGCCATTCAGAGCACGCCACTTGTCCTGCTCCATGCAACGTTTCCTTGTAAGTTGAAATCATAACTGAATTACGAAACTACCTTTGACTTAAGGATTCGTTCTTTAGCACGCTGAGGGGTAGAACGATCAAACGCCGCTCGTGCGTTCTTCAACCTTGCGCAGTCGTGCTGCGTTTCCCTAGCTGCGATGGAGCAGCTTCTCCTTTCCTTCCCACGGCATGGTTCTTTCCGCCAACCCCTATCCTAGCTCCGTCATTCCCAGCCGCATGTGAGGCACCCTTGGGTATGGCCACAACGGTCAGGATCAGGCTCTGTAAGCCCACGGCTGACAGGCATACTGCAGCCATGTTGTAGGTGTGTCGTAGGTGTTTGGGTGAAGTCTGATGCTCCAGGATGTTAGCCGATCATCCAATGGTTATCAGGGTACATCAGGCCTTCCTCCAGATGACTCCACATGTAACTGTTGCTCCAGATAAAACACCACCCATGGTTTAGGGTTTTGGACAAAAACGATGAAGAAGGAGAGAGCAAGGGTGCTTGGAATTAACTTAAACTTGGCCAAGGGCTCTACCCCTTATATACGGGAGAGTATCCACGCCCTACGATGCTCATCAATGAAATAGCAATGCCCTTTCCTAATAGGAATGTGATTCCTTCATTAACAAGCTAGTTTCTCTCTCTCTCATATTTCTTTAATATTCCTTCTTCTTTTGGTATTAGGATTTCCAAATTCTTCCCTCTTAATATCTTTGTTCTTGCTTTTTAATCCATTGGCACAAAATCCTATTTTCCTTTATTAGAAAATACTTTCTTTTTAGCAATACCACATAATATTCACATTATCTTCTTCTTTTCTATTATATGTATTTTCTCTTTCTTTGTCTTCATTGGGACTCCTTTGATCCCAAGAAACTCAAATATTTTGAAATTCCCTTATAAGGATACTTATTATCCTTCTATATGCATCTATATTCAATATTTCCCATTTTCTTGTTTATTTCTTTTTAAAATATCTCTTTTTGGGAATTTATCTTTATCTTTCTTTTTATTTTCCTCATTGGAATTCCATTTAGCATTAGGAATCGTTTGGATATGAAAATCCACCAAGGATAACTTAATTATGCCTCCTTCCACTTATTTTCCACATTTTATCATTGTTTTCAATTTCTTTCTTAATAAAGAAATATTTAATTGATCTTTTATTTTCTTATTACTTTCTTTTTGCAACTTTGGACTCCTTGGAACCCAAGGAACCCAAGAGGCAAGAAATCCTCCTTTGGATTATATATTTTTTTCCTTCTAGAGGTTTCCACATCTTTCTTTTCTCCATTTCTTATTAATAATGGAGTTCCTTTTATTTTTCCTTATTATTGGGCCCAATAGCCAATATAGCCCACAAAACAATCATCAAGGCTATTGTAAACGAAATCTATTTATTCAAAGCAAATCATATATTTATTTGTTCAAATATCTTTAATATGAGAAATTATATTTCTCACCAAATGAACCCAAAAGTTGGGGTTGTAACATCCTTCCCCTCTTATATGAATTTTGTCCTCAAAATTCCATCAAGCAAACAAACAATTTAGGATAAGACTTTTATATGTCCATCATTGGCCCCTATGTGGCTTTGCCCTATCCATGGCTCTTCTAAAGAACCTTTATCATCACATATTCCTTTTTTTGAGATCTTTCACCTTGGCATCTATAAATGTCCTCATAGGTGACTCAGGTCATTTCAGCCTCCCTTGGGGCTCACTAGGTTCATTGCTCTGCACCTAGTCTGGGTACCTCACACAGTGCTCTAAATTGGACACATGAAACTCATCACACATCACATTATCATGAGGGGTAAGGCAAACTTAACCTTCTCCACCAAACCATGTCAAAAGAACCCATGCATTTGGGACTCATCTCTCTTAGCTATAACTTAGAGGGGTTAGATTTTCATGTCACATATTCCCCCATAGTGAACTACATATCAGTCTACTTTGCATCAACTTACAACTCATGTTGTCTCTGGGCTCCTTTCAGCCATTGCATTATCAAAGCGACTTCATCTACACACACTGTGGTCCTTTCTTGACCTTTGTGAGGTCCCTTCACCAACATCATCTTAATGAAGTGGTGACCGACACAACCTCCCTTGTAGGGTTTCTTTACATCCTGATATCGGATATGGTGCTTAAAATTACATCTACAAAAGCAAGAACTGTCTCCAGATATCACCCTGAACGAGCACACATGCTCTCATTAGACCCTCTAGCCTAGATCATACTAACCATTAGTTAGGGGTGATAAACAATACTAACATCGAGTTCTTCATGTACCTACTTCCACCTAATGGAAGTGAACCTTTAGTTCATACTCAATAACTTTTGAACTTGCATCATGGTGTAGGTGAATCGTCTCTTTCTCATATGTAGTTCAACTGGATTTGTCCCTTAATAGAACTCTTTCTTTCTTATGTCATAAAGATAAGGTGATTTACCATAACCCTTATTGCATCTAGACCTTCTTTGGTCTATTGCAGACTTACCAAAACATCCATAGTGATGAACTCCCATTCCTTCTTAGGGACTCTTTTATCCTCTATATCGGTACACTGGGTTACTGGTGTTCGTCCTTCACCTCCTGGCTTGCATGGCAGCACACCCCACACAACTTCATCTTAAGCATCCAAAGTACCATTGTCGCTTATTATCTTGGTAGTACCATGGTATATGGTAATCTTAAATCATTATCTCTTGCATTGGCATTATTCCTTAAGATCGATTCCTTAGAAACCCTCAACCATTCTTATCATGGTTTTATCACCTTGTTTTCCAATGAAGTGCATCTGAGGTACTACCACCATCCTTTCATTGCATCAGGGATAAGGTTGGCTAACCAAACAACCTTTAACTTGATCAACCGATATTGTTAGATCTGAGTGTTAGCCAAACTTATCTCTTTTCCAACTTAGGGTTAACCTAACAGCCTCTTCTAGCCTCTAGCTAAACTAGGCAACTACATCTCGTCCAGAGCATCCATTACCACTTCTCATCCTTAGGTGTTAGGTAATGTTGAAGACATACACCTCCATGTATTCCACTTATTATCTCATCTCAAACTCTAAGTCTATCCTCATCAAAACACTCTGAGCTCATCCTCTTGGTTATCAAACTCAACCTTGTATCACATGCAATTTCCACAGCTCATGATAAAACATTCTCACAAGATAATCACCTTAATATTCTTATGATTTGTACCTATCCATGTATCATTCACTCCACAAGGCACATTATCATCTTTGTCCTCATTCCTCATGGTGACGTTCCAACTCACGTCATCTTTATCCTTGGTGTAAGGCATGCATACTGTCCTATCTCTCACTCCCATAATAAGAGGAAATAATCATTTGGCGGTCATCCAAAGACAGAGTTTTTCCTGTTCTAAGAGTAGAGATGGTACATCTCACATTGCCAGTACACTTTCAAATCAAAGTTGAAACGTGCAACTTATGTCTCTATATCACAATTATCATGATATAAAAGTTACATCCATGGAGATCTAGTCTCAAACCTGCTGGGGTTTACACACAATCCTTGGTCATCTCCTCTGGGTCTATAGGGTGCTGGCACTTTTGGGGTCATCCCTCTTTCCTCATGCATCAGAGAGTGCCCTAATCATCTGTCCTTTGGGTCCCATGAGTTCATGAAGGTGATCAATGTCCTAACCCATGGCCCTTAGACAATGATAGTTGTTACCTCCCGACCCTATGGTCATGTGCAACTAGGGAATTAGGAAACTCCTACTTCCATCGGTCTTATCCCTACCCGACCCTAGGATAGGCTTAGGATTCTATTATAGTGCATGTCAACTTAGAACCTTACCCAAGCCTTCACCATCTCTCTCTCTGCATTCATGGGCTGACTTCATCCTTTCATAGGGGTCATGGCAACCTGCCTACCTTGGTCAGGCCCCATACCAGCTACCTCCATGGTAACACATCCACATGCACTTAGATATGGTTATTAATGGGTCTTATAGGTTCATTCTCATACCATGTACTTCTCACTTATCTTCTGAAGATCCTATGAGACCTCTTTTGGTTTCCTCAAAACCCTCCAAACTAGTATACACCCTTCCAAATGGTCCCTCTCCCCAGATGGGAGGAAACTACAACTCTTGACAACAAGGCCACAAACATCCTAGTGTTTAGGGTTTACACGAGCATGCTTAACTCAAGCAAGCTACTAAAGCACAAGCAGACCACCTACTAAACCATGCTAGGTCACACTTGTTCTCATCCTCAACATTGGATCAAGATCATACTTTCCCATGTTATCCACTTAGCTATGAGGGGTTCATCAAACATACCTTTAAACTTAAGGGGGTTCCCTCTCCTATAACCATGAGGAGTACCATGTTCGAATCTATAGAAATTCAAATCTCATCATGAGTATCAGGTACACCACTTCCCCTCTTAGGCCTAAGAACCCTAGGTTCATTTCTTTGATGTCCAATTATCTGCTCAACCTCTTAACCACAACCAAATAGGTACAGCGTATGACATGCATTTCCTGTCATCCATCTACTCGAGCATCACTTCAGAGTTCAGTCCTCCTCAAGGACAATCAACAAGGTACAAGGCCTTACAACCTGCTACTAAACCTCTTCATGGTTTAAGGAACTCGTCTTCTCATCTATAACATAGGTACATAGGTACCAGCAGTTTCATCCTCTCTCTCATGGAAACCAAGATATCATCAGCCTCTAGGGATCAAGCATGTGGCAACCACAAACATTCACTTAGGTCGCATCATCCTCAACTCCCCACTTTTCCTCATATCTCGGAGTCTAGGCTTCTAACCTTCCTACTTGGGATCCAACTCTCTCTCTAGAGCTAACCCTACAACCATCCTCACTATTAGAGGTCCTCTCTCCATGAAGGATCAAGCTCACAAGCACACCTCTACGTGGGTGAAGCCTATGTTCAAACTTACATTTGCTCTAGGTTATTCATAGCCCTTTTATGCTTATCTCATAAGCTATCCATCATGTTTACTGGCTAGCATTTCAACCTACTACCGCACCACTGATGTACTATAGGTGCATGTTATCCCCTACTTGCATAAGCCCATAGGGTTTCTATATATTCTTCACTAACCTCATCAATGAAGGAGCAATCCTTCACTCTAACCCGCACGCCCCCTTTCCAGGGTTGGGTCACCAAAGGTACTAGGTTATCTAACCTCTCATGGCTCGTATGAGATATGAGGCATGTCTATCCAAATACCTGGTCTACCATGACACCTAACTCATCATGTCATCTCTCTCTTTAACCTTCACTTAGGGTTAGGGCTAACATCATCCTCAGAGGATGTGCCATGCCATCTACCTTTAATGGAGATCTCTACCTCCTAGACTAACTCCCTCTTTACTTATCCTCCTGACAAGTAGATCTAGACCCAAGTCTCTTCTGAGGGCATAACAACTTATGTCATATGACCTAAGCATGTATCTATTCTTTAGTTTGTGCTTAATCTATTAAGCTTATGTCCATGACATCTTATTTACATGCTTTTCATTAATTCGGTGGAGGATTCCTTAAACCTTATCAACCTTACCCATACCTCAAGAGGGTGAGGAAAAGAGAGAAACCCTAATCTTTATAATCCTTAATAGCATTTGAGGTGAGAAGGGATGAACAAGATGAGAGAGTCCTAAAGGTATCTTATTTCGAGTCAAATCCTAAGACTTCGGCCAGGCAGTCACACTAATCTGGGAGTCCTCGTATTCTGACTAGTGGTGTGGAGGAAAATCTTGCCAGCCCCCGAACGTGATCCTTTTCTAGACACCTCAGTCTTTCGGAAAATCCTCTAATAACTCCCTTGGGTACTACGGAGTTTGTAAAATTTAATAATTATTAAAGATTAAATGAGGAACCTATTCTCTGATACCAAATGTAATGACTCCGCCTCCCAGTAACCCCCAATTAAGGGAGACCAAATGATCAGAGTCATTATCCCAATTTTCGGATCAAAGGTTCAGCAAATAATCAATAATAATTATCAAATTCTACTAACTAAACTAAAAAGTTTTGATAAAATAAAAACTTTGCATACCTTTTGAAATCTTGGATCTCTAAACTTTTATCCACTTATGAATTCTACTCTAACTAATCCTCCTTGTAGTTTAATTCATGTATTTCACAAAATGACGATTTACTATTTGTCCTTTTGTCTTTGTACCTAAAACGTCGACAAACAAAACGTCAGTCAGCATAAATTTGGTATGTGGGGGAAACATTAATCATGCAATTATCCATAACAACGTATTGCAGTCAAGTATAGTTTAACAAACAACTTTACATTTTAAATATAATTGTGCGATCCATTCATACCTTATCCTCTGCGCTGTCCCTGTAGTGGACCTGGATGCCACCTTCCTTATGGTAGATCTCCATTAAACCCATCATGATCCCACCTAACAGGTGAATTTGTTTCTAGGGTTGAGTCACATGGCACTACCCGTAGGTGGCCCACTCCTTAACTCGTGGTATGCTAAGAGTATCATGGAACTACACGTGGGTAGCCCAATTTCTAAGCCACAATAACCTAGACCTTGCTCTAGGTTACCCCTTTTCAGCATTTGCAAAGCCACAGAGTAGGATCCAGATCAAAACTAGTTATAGATATACATTTATAGTGACAATCATAGTCACTCTATAGTTGCATGAAATAAAAGGCATCCAACAGTTATTTCAAGAAACCAATAAAAATGTTTGGAAATCACCGTGAAACTAAAGTGATTACTCATAAGTGTAACCACATAACTGTCAGGATGATTTTGAGATAGAACAATCCATGCAAGTAAGAAATCCAAGGAAGCACACATACAAGATCCTAAAATAACCATACAATTTCCTTTTATTACTCAGGTCATCAAGATCTATTAAACCTAGCTCACTTCCTAGGGTTTCTAGTTCACCTTTAGGGTTTCCATTCATCTTTTACTATTTTAAACCCTAATTTTATACCATTACTCATTAACCCTTATTATCTTATCTATTCTTCAATATTAAGGTTATGTTAACAACATATAACCCTATTTTCGGATTTAAAGACACCATTAACCATCAATTAATTTCATTAAGCTTCTTTTTCATTAAAGCTACTATTTTTATCCTTTTAATCCATGAAAAGATTATTATGCTCATTTATCATCAATTCAAAGTTCATTATGGTCTAAATCACATATGAACTCGATTTGTCATTAATTCATTAGAAAACCCTAATTACTACAGTAAGGGTATTTATCCACAATTAGGAATCTTTATACTCTAAATAGCTTAGAATTATCATATTTCGACCTTAATCAAAATTTTAAACAATTAAAGCTATTAAAAGTCACCATTATCATCATTAGGGTTTCAAGGCCCATTAACGCATATTTATGCACATGAAACTGTAAATTAATCAATTACTTGCAAAATTCATCCTTTTTGTTCCTAATGTTCATTTTTATCATTAACAGGTTAATACCAAAATAGGGTTTCTTAATCATTAAAGTATTAAAGTTGATAACTTCCATACCTTTTCAGATTGCAACTAGAATCAAGCTTCAATTATATTTTTAATGGATTCCTCATGTTCTGTTGAGAAAAATTCATATATTATGTGTATCCATCTGAGCTACGGTTAATTAGCTATGAATTTTGCAAAATTACTTGCTTTGGGCCACTCAGAGCGCACCACTTGTCCTGCTCCATGCAACGTTGCCTTGTAAATTGAAATCATAACTGAATTACGAAACTACCCTTGACTTAAGGATCCGTTCTTTAGCACACTGAGGGTTACAACAGCCAAACGTCGCTCGTGCCTTCTTCAACCTTGTGCAGCCGTGCTGCGTTGCCCTAGCTGCGATGGAGCAACTTCTCCTCTCCTTCCCACGGAATGGTTCTTGCCGCCAACTCTCGGCCTGGCTCTTCCGTTCCCAGCCGCACGTGAGGCACCCTTGGGTATGGCCGCAATGGTCGGGATCAGGCTCTACAAGCCCGCGGCTCACAACCATGTTGCAGTTGTGTTGTAGGTGTGCCACAGGTGTTTGGGTGAAGTCTGACGCTCCAGGATGTTAGCCGATCATCCACTGTTCATTGGGGTACATCAGGCCTTCCTCCAGATGACTCCACATGTCACCGTTGCTCCAGAGAAAACACCACATGTGGTTTAGGATTTTGGACAAAAATGATGAAGAAGGAGAGAGAAAGGGTGCTTGGAATTAACTTAAACTCGACCAAGTGCTCTACCCCTTATATAGTGGAGAGTATCCACACCCTACGGTGCTCATCCATGAAATAGCAATGCCCTTTCCTAATAGGAATGTGATTCCTTCATTAAGAAGCTAGTTTCTCTCTCTCTCTCATATTTCTTTAATATTCCTTATTCTTTTGATATTAGGATTTCGAAAATCATCCCTCTTAATCTCTTTATTCTTGCTTTTTTATCCATTGGCACGAATTCGTATTTTCCTTTATTAGAAAATACTTTCTTTTTAGCAATACCACATAATCCATTAATAATGTATTCACATTATCTTCTCATTTTCTAATATATGTATTTTCTCCTTCTTTTTCTTCATTGGGACACCTTTGATCCCAAAAAACACAAATATTTCGAAATTCCCTTATAAGGATACTTATTATCCCTCTAGATACATCTATATTCAATATTTCTCATTTTCTTGTTTATTTCTTATTAAAATATCTCTTTTTGGGAATTTCTCTTTATCTTTCTTTTTATTTTCCTCATTGGCATTCCATTTAACATTTGGAATCCTTTGGATACGAAAATTCACCAAGGATAACTTAATTATGCCTCCTTCCACTTATTTTCCACATTTTATCATTATTTTCAATTTCTTTCTTAATAAAGAAATATTTAATTGATCTTTTCTTTTCTTATTGCTTTTTTTTGCAACTTTGGACTCCTTGGAGCCTAAGGAACCCAACAGGCACGAAATCCACTTTTGGATTATATGTTTTTGCCTTCTAGAGGTTTACACATATTTCTTTTCTCCATTTCTTATTAATAATGGAGTTCCTTTTATTTTTCCTTATTATTGGGCCGAATAGCCAATATAGCCCACAAAACAATCATCAAGGTTATTGTAAATGAAATCCATTTATTCAAAGCAATTCATATCATTTTTTGTTCAAATATCTTTAATATGAGAAATCACATTTCTCACCAAATGAACCCAAAAGTTGGGGTTGTAACATGTTCTGAGAACAAACGTACAATACTCGTGATTACAACGTGTTTTCCCCAAATCATGTTTATTAGCTACTTGTTCATCTATGGATTCAATTGAGCTAACAGTAGCAATGAGTTTCGTACTGTACTTTTGAATGAAGGGGATCAAGGATTAGTTGTTCTTAAAGAGTAGTTGAAAGTATTGTACTTTTGTAAAATGTGTATGTCTTTAGTGAAATGTGAATTAGTTTATATAGGTATGGTATGTGGTTATTAACATTCTTTTATACAGGACATGTCTCGTACTGTACTAACAATATCATCAAATCATGTATTGTTGTTATGTCTCGTAAGGTACCTCTAATAATGTACGTCTAGTACAATAATTTGTATTACAAAATGTGGTTGTTAGTACTATACTTCTTGCAAAATGTGTTTGTATCCTTGTATACAATTTTTGTCAAATGTTACATTCTGAATGTATGCAAAAATTAATATAAATGATAAAATCCACTGTACTTACGGATTTGTGACAAAATATTGAGTGTGAAAAATAAGGAGGCAATTAACACGATACGTCTATACATATTACGAATGTGAATACATTAAAAAAATAGAATTTGGTTGTTAATATTGTTCTTGTAGTAGTGTATTTTTTATTACAAATTTTGGTTATTAGTACTGTAATTCTTGTAGAATGTGCATATATCCTTGTATATGATTTTTGTCAAATGCTACATTCTAATGTATGCAAAAATTAATATAAATGATAAAATATAAGTACTTAAGGATTATGACATAATATGGAATATGAAGAAATAAAGAGACAATAAGTATTATACCTGAATGGTCAATCTGAGTATAGTACCTGAAAATGTATTGTACTTTTGTATACTTCTCTCCCATCTTAATATACATCTAATATTAATTTTTCTGAAGTATGTCAACATTGGTATTGATATAAAGTATTTTTTTTATGAACCTAATGTTGTTTATTTCAACCTAAAATTCCTTACGATTTAAGAGTAATGTGCAAAACATTTTCTCTCTCCAGTTTTATTTCTCTTTCATTGTGTATTTACTTTTTCTACCACATCAGCATTGACCACACATCCCAACCACCAGATAGATGACTAGGTGGTTGGGCGGGGATGTGTAGCTCTTTCTTATTAGAGCACAAGAGTGAATGAGTAAGGGGTTGCTCGGGAAGGACTCCTTGATTCAAAGCCAAGAAAATCTTATAGAAATGATGTGTGATGAGAGATATATCTCAAATGAAAATTTAGACATCAGGAAAGTGGGAAGCACACTATAGGTAGAAGGTAGGAGGTAAGAGGAAGACCGCACAATCTGAATCCACTGATCACAAATAAACTCGAAATTGATAAGTGAAGGAAGCGTGTGTGACATTCAAAAACTACAGTAATTTTAGAAAAGTCAAAGCATTAAATGTATTAAAGTTAAATAACTTATATATTCATTTATAAAGTTAACTAAAGGTCCAAAGAAATTCTAAATAAACTCAAATTTGGTATCTAGATTATTTAAGACATGCAAATTCCAATTTTGGCATTAGTTGTTACTTTTAGAGTTGTTTACATCATATGACCTGCTTTGAATCTAGGAAAAACACCTCTAACACCATCTCCCATATGTAAACCTGATTTGTGGTGTGTTTGCACACTATAATGGAAAATCCCTCTTTCATGATCTTAGATACAAGCCATTTCGTAGAGTAGTTTGCATTAGTTAGACAACAATCAAGGATACTTTTATTCTACCTATCCCACCACACATGGTGCCTCTACCTCCACCCAAGCCCCTCCACCTCCACCATCACATCGCCTTAGGCACACCTCATTCTTTGTATCCAATGAAGTCCTCACGGGTTACATGATGCATCAACAGGCGTACAACCTTAGGGTTCAAAATAATCTTCACCAGGACCTTTGCGAGATCATGTATCACATGAACATGTCATGTACCCAACCCTACCCACCCTACCAGGAGTACCCTGGAGCTGACTATGCCTCTTATGCATACAATCAGTTCTACACTAAACCTTCACCTCATGTTGATTCTGTTGCACCCCCTACTACTGACGTTCGACCTACCCCTATTGCACTTCCTCTTTTGGCCCTTCTTATTGGCACCACTACCACTATTCTTGTTGTCTATGATGGAGTGTCCACTCCTACCATTCGGCAAGAAAATGCATTACATGCATGTGGCATGTCTTGAGCTGACCAAAATGCCAACTGGCCTGGTGCTCATGCTTTTGGAACTTTTGCTGATGAGGAGATGCCAGACCAAGATGTTGAGGATGAGAATGATGATGTTGAGGATGTCGAGGATGATGATTCTGATGATGGTTCTGATGATGACTTTGTTGGTTCATGTGGTGATGATTTTGAGGCTATAATTGCCACCTTTGTTGCACTATTTGATGATGACGAGGACTACCAACATGAGGATGACAATGATGAAGATCTCATTGATGCAATATATGTTTAGTTCTATTGTCTTGTATAGTTCTCATATATATATATATATATATATATATATATATATATATATATATATATATATATATATATATATATATAGATATATATATATATATGTATATGTATGTGTATATATATATATATATATATCGATATATATATATGTATATATATATTGTAGACTATCATGTATTGGACAATTGGGCACTATGTATATGAGACATACTATTTTATCATCTCATCATTTTTTCTTGTTGGTTTGTAGTTCTTGTTTTAAGATAACATGACTAGTTATGTAATCTTAATCTCAAGTACCTTCTCTTTGATTAATTGTATCTTATGAGTTCTAGGTATGCTATCTCATATTTTAATTATGACATTGGATTGCTTGTCTCTCAGTTTTGTCTCTGTTTGGTGTGTTCTATATCTGGTTGTGTATTTAGCTAATGCATGTGGGGAAATCCTTTCTTTTAGCTCTTCTACCCCCTTCCTTTTGATATTAAAAGGGAGGAGAGATGACCCCATCCATATTGTTTTTATTGCTTATGTGATCCTTTTCTTGTCAATTGTCTGAAATATCATGTGACTTTCTAGAGGACCATATAATGTTTGTATGTGGTATGGTTACTTGTGGAAAGACTAACCATGCAGGCATAAGTAAGCATGAATTGAGGGGGACAAATTAACATTGTTCATTGATGTATCCCCTTAAAATTCACAAGGTAAAGGTTCAACTTTCACATCCTTTCTCAAAGGTAAATGTTTAATTTTCATATCATTTTCAATATTCGAGGAATGTTTTGTAATTGTCAAAAAGGGGGAGAATGTTGAACTAAGTTTTACACATTGTCCATATTTTCATAATGAATCAACCATTCCATTCATATGTATTTATTATCTTTATTTGAGATAGATTTTAGGCCTTAGGTAGATGAAAATGATCAAATTCATTAAGACCTTACTTGATTTGAGTTCAAGTCAAAGTCATGCAAATGCACTTTTCTAAAAAACATCCCAAATCCATTAGTATGATTTATGTAATCATTTGTATTGATGTAATGACTTGTAACAAAGATGAGAAATAACCAGGAGCCCTAAATTCAAATGAGTAATCACTTTAATGACATCTTCCAAAATTCATTATGGGGAGTTTTTCAGTCGAAATTTTCAGTCACAAAACTATACCTATCCCATTACTAGATTTTGAGAAAATTCACGTTTGGTCGAGTTGCACACTCACAAAATTTGACTGATCCTTGCATTAAGAAAATGAATTTAATCGATCATTCAAGTTTCATCCAGGATAAACTCGATCAATTATTTAAATTGACTTTGTCACATAATGTAGTTGATCGAGTTAACTTTATAAAACTTGACCAATTGTAGTGTACAGAAAACTTAGAAAAAGTGATTCTAGTTGTTGGAGTGTTGAAAAACTCAAAATTATATCCATTTCCACCCTCAAAATGTCTATAAATAATTCCTAATGTGCTTTTCCCTATAGTGGACAACCACAACTATAAATAGGACCTCTTGTACTTCATTCCCTAGTTTCAACTTCATGCTATTCAAGCTCCTAGATGTAGTTGAGTACATCCAATCCACTTGAGCCCATTTATGTCTGTTGTTTACAAATCAAAATTTCCTTATGAGTGAGATAGGATCTGTGTGGGAGAGGTACTTGATTGTATACTTGTAAATATCTCAAAGCTTCTGCTTCCCCAACCGCTTTTGTCAATATCAAGTTGGTGGAAGCTTTTCCAAGTGAAGGAGAAGGTGCAAGCTTCTTCAAGATGTATAAGAAGGTGAAAAAAGCTTCTCTGAGTGAAGGAGGAGGACAAGGTTGAATATCCAAGAGTGGAATGCGTAAATCCTTCAAGGCGGAAGACTCAATGCAATGAGGGGATCGACTTGGCGAAGGTGTCCAACTAGTTGCAAGAGTGGATAAGATCTTGGTGAGGTAGAAGACACTATATCTTGGATAGGTAAGTCCTTGGTTGTAAGGTTGTTGGCTCCCTTTTCCTCAAAGGGAATTTGGGTATCCTTGTCTCAGAAAAGGAAGGTCAAATTGTATGTTTTATAATAGATTATAAGTATACATAGGTCGTAAAATCCTAGGGCTTTACCTCTCTAGGTAGTAGACTAACTCTCTCCTATTATGGAGAGTGGAACCACTCTAAACATCTTGTTTAAGTGCTTGTTTCAATCTCTCTCATCCTTACTATGCATGTTTAGATCGCCATCAAATTCACTATTTGCAATTGTGCCTTGTTGAAGTCACTTGATTGTCTAATTATTTTTGTGCAAGTGTTTTATCTCTATTCACAATCCTATAGATCCCGTTGATCCTTAATGAATATCTTTTTCCATTTATTTTCTTTAATTTGGTTCACAATAGATAAAATTTCTAGCCGACTACCTCTACGTCTAAGTATAGTTCGACCAAGGGACAACACGTTTGAAAAATAATTCGATTGAAATATTGATTGTAAGTTTTAACTTGGCTATCTTATAATCGGTAATTGGATTCAGTTTGCTACACGTTTATTTGGTCATTTAGGTATCAAATAATTTCTTTTACACATTTTAAATGTGATATTTTCTCATGTTCTCGATCAAAGTATCTCAATCAATGATGTCTAGTCAAATATGATAAAAATTCGAACTTTACTACCTTGAATCTTGACAAGAATTAAATGCATTGTTAGCTTTTAATTACTGGCTCTTTACAATTATAAATTTCTTTTTATGCATATTGTAGTGCCATGGATGGTAAGGCTTTGTTGTATTAATTATGATGCAAGTGAAGCATGAATTTCAGGTGATATTTATGTGGAGATGTTCAATTCTCAATAGACTTTGATTGGTACCATGATGATGTTTGAAAATTATAAAAAAAAATCATTTTGTGTTCTTTTTTATTTGCTCTTATCAACCACAATTATAGATTTTATTGTTATTTTTAATTGCAGTCAACCAGCGGTCTTCAACCACCCTTAATTAGATGCTTTAGGAAAGAGTGCATATGGTAAGATTTAAATACTTTATGGAATTGTTTGACAATATGTTCGTAGTTGTTGAATTGCCATAATAAATTATTAATTTATTTCTATATATTTCACTCATCTTCTACTTTTTGATGACCACTCTTGTCAAACATTGCAGAATTGTTTATTTGTTTCTTTTAATCACCACAACCACATTGATAGGAATATACTTTATTGAACGCATATCAATTTGTGTTGCAAAGCCTTCAAGCCAAAAAATAGATTTATTAAGTATGTATATTTAGAGAAAGGACAAATATGAAAAAATTAAGAATTCAATAATTAAAGGCATCTCATGTGATTTATATTGCCATCTTTGTTGAATTATTTTCTTAATGGCTTTTTTATATCAAGTATGGGATGAACATCCATTAAATTTGGTCTACAAATTCTTTATTGACCTCTTTTTGTTCTTAATGAATTTTCTTTAAATTTATGGGCTTAATATACCTTGAATATGATTAAGAAATCATTTTTTATTTTATCTTAGCTTTTATGGCTACCTCTATATCATGGAGGACTTAACATTCCTTGCATTGATATTGCGGTAATCTTTAGAAAATTGGTGTTATTCATGACCTCTCTTGATCATGGAGAATTAACATTCCTTACATTGATAATGAGATATTCTTTAGAAAATTGGTGTTATTCATGGCATCTCTATATCGTGGTGGGCTTAACATTCCTTACTATTGAATTAGAGTATCTTTTAAATATTTTGTGCTTAATGGGATCTTTATGAAGGAGTTAACATTCCTTTATTCGTAATTAGAAAAAAAATAAGTTTCCTTAATCAAATAGGGCTTTTTGTGTATGAAATTTCTCTCATTTCAAATCTGTACATCCTTATTTTCATTATATATATATATATCCTTTCTAAAATGACTATCTTGTTGAGGGGTAGTATCTCCTTGAGGGTTAGAGTAGCATATTCATTTTTTTTGTATTAAATTTGTAATGATCTATAATCGTCGATCTCTCTAATATTGATTTCATATACAATGTTGTCATTCATTTACACTTTTATTAATATAGTCCCCAAGAAATATTTCATATTTGCAATATAGTCCCCCTTTTTTAATATCACTTGAAATAATTTAGTCCAACTTAGTGATTATGTGCCTACTAACTACCTTGATTTGACCTCAACTCCACTTAATACTCTCAATTTGAATACTATTGACTTGCATATAATGTAAAATATTAAGCGTAATAATAGAATTTGGTATTAGAATTACATATGTGAGTAATTAAGTTAGATATGTCATACTCGTAAATTATGTTTCTTGTCAAACAGACATTAATCTCACTAACAAAATCCCATAACTTTTGGCTTTTTCCTTTAAAAAGAAAGAATATTATTAAGGAATTAGTAGATAGGGTATTAATAGTAGATATTAACTTGTTGAAAGCACTAACATCCTATTTTAACCCCCTCTTGATGTAAACCCTCATGTAGCACATGCCCATCTACATTACAGAGACCTCTTGAGGCTTTTTCCCTCCTCGACTCACATGCATGCATCTGAAACTGACCACATTGTTGCCCTCCCAAAACATTTGATGTATCCCCAAGACCAATATCACGATCTCCTATGGATAAATCTATAAACAACAAAAATGTAGGGTAGAGGGGGGCCATCTTCAACCTACAATTAGCAAAACCCTAGACCCTAATCCATGATAAGATATAAGGTTGTGTTTAGTGTGTGGTGAATCATGGGAAAGGTAATGATGGTGAAACAAAAATAGTTGTTTGTTTACTATAGTGATAGGGAATCATGGTGAATACATTGTGAATCCATGGAAAAATTTATTCTATTTTTGTCACAATGAAAAAGCATGGTGAATCATGGTAAGAAAATTTCTTTCAATATTGCACCACTTATTTAGACGCATGCAAAAAAAATCTAATAAATATGATTCTTAATTTTGTAGGGTGTTTTTTATAAACAAAATTCTATAGACAATATTGCACCGCTTATTTAAATACTTTATCAGCATACAATTGTAGTTTCCTCTGACCTCAATAAGGTCCGCTCAGTGTCATCATCCCGGTGAAGCGATAATTGACACAACCTCCCATAGAGAGCTTCATATAGAGGCATCTCGATACGTGCATGGTAGTTGTTATTGTGAGCAAACTTAACTATGGCCAGGTGTTTCTCCCATGATCCACCCCAATCAAGCACACATGCTCTTAATAGATCCTCTAAAGTTTGGATCGTCCTTTCTAACAGTCCATCAGTTTGGGGGTGATAAGTTGTGCTAAAGTTTAGTCTAGTGACGAGTTCTCCATGCACTTCCTTACACAACTTGGAAACAAACTTTAGGATCACAATAAAAAATAATCAAACTCAAAACACCAGGCAGTCAATTTTCTCTCTAATATAGAGTTCATCTAGGTCTATCACCTTGGAAGGGATCTTTAAGTCTAGGAAATGTGTTGACTTGATAAGACTATCTACCACAAACCTTATTGAATCATGACTTTGCTTTGTCTTGGGGAGACCCACCACAAAATCCATGGTGATATTTACCCATTTCCACTTAGGAATTTTAATCAACTATAGAAATCCACTGGGTTGCTGGTATTCAGCCTTCACCATCTGGCACATGAGACAATTAGTCACATATGTTGTTGTATCTATTCATTCTAGACCAAAAGCATCGTTGCAAGTCTTTAAACATCTTTGTAGTACCAAGGTGTACATACTTAGAACCATGAACGTCTTACAAGATATGATTCTTCAAGGGTGAATATTCAAGAACCCAAATACAACTCTTGTAGAGGATTCCACCATCTACTCCCACTGAGAGAGGTTTTCGAGGTTTCTCTAATAAACTTTTCATCTTGTCAAACTCTTGGTTGGCTAACTGGGCTGCTACCAACTCGGTCAACATGCCCAATTTTATCTAAATGTGAGCCACATCGATCCTATATTCTAATGTCTATAGATTCTACCAAGCAAACTCTTCTAGTTCTCTCCACTGGGTAGATAAGACAACTGCACACCTGATTTGTTTCCAACTAAGTGCATCCACTACTACATTAGTCTTCCTAGGGTGATAGGCGATGGTGAAATCATAAACCTTCATATACTCCACCCATTGTCTCTATCTCAGGTTTAGGTCTTTCTAAGGAGATACTACAAGGTCTTGCATCCATTATTTTTGTCACCAGATTCAATCCTAACTCATAGAATTCAAATTCCACTAGATAACTATATCCTTATTTGAAATTGTAAATACCTTGCTCACCTCATTTTCCAAACCATTTATCCAATATTCTATTCTGAGGGTATAGTAATTCTTCCAATCCTCAACCATCATAAAAACATTTCAACTTAAGTATGTATTCTTCATATCATTTCTATTTCTAGTATGGCATGTGTATGTCTCATCTCTCACACTCATAACAAGATTAAATAAGCATTTGGTTGCAGTCCAAATATACAGTTCATCCCATTCCAAGAGTAGAGACGGTTTATTTACACATTACCATTTTATTTTTAAATCTTGGTTTAATCATCCTCCTCATGACTCCAAACCATGAATAACACCATTATCTTAATTCCACATGTAGATATAGGAAAAACTTTTCTCATAACCTATGAGTCTTATCATAAATCCTATTTACAAGCCATAGTCATTTCTTCAAGGCCTCTAGGGTGTCGGTACTTTTGGGGTGATCTTACCATTATGCATCTAGGTAGTACCTCTCACATTTACCCCTTGGGCCCCATGAACTCATGAAGGTGGCCAACCTCCTAACCCATGGGCATCGAGCAAACACATATGTTACCTCCTGACCCTATGGTCTTGTGCATTTAGTTAAGGAAAGCCAAGTACTTGTTGATATTGTCATACACTGGGAACTAAGCATACTTAGGAGTATCTATTTGAGTCAGTTATTTGGATCACTAGATTTGGTAGTTGATCACTAGCTCAGTTCATGGGAGAACCACCCTCGATCTATGTTTCCTTTATATTGGTATTTTACAAGTATAGACTCATTAATTAGAAGGATAGCTAGAGTTACGGTGTAATCCATGGTGAGGTGGCTCTCGTGATACTTGGTCAATAGATGCTTGCCTAGATTAGTTGTGATTGTCGACTTTTTTAGATCTAAGAAACCTCCATTGAGAAATATCCTCCAGCGTAGGGAGCAGGGAAATAGAACTCCCTATATCCCAGTTATAGCAATCAGCCTGATACCCCATAGATCCCTGGCCTCTTGACGGATCGGTAGGGTACATCACAGTAGGGAGAGGTTTCGTGAGGCTCCCAGGAGGATCCTGAACACGCACGGCAAGACCCTTGGTTACCAGCTTGACCTCCTCCTCCTTCTTATTTTCTCCAATGCTACCGATTCAGAGATCACACCGAATCATGAAGTACTTGACATGGGGCGTAGATGGCGAGAAAGGAGGAGTCGACGGCTTGTGCAGTAGCACTGGCGGTGTTATTCTACCACAATCTTGATTGATAGATAGACCTGGATTCTATAGACCGCAGCATTGTGGCGCTTGGACAAAAGAGAGGATGAACCTCTAAGAACTGGGGGACAACCGATTGCATCGTAGACATTCTCCGCAGCGGCAGCTTGTTTGGAGGAGACCCTGACCTGGATTCCTTGCTCGCCGGAGAGAAAGTTGATGGCGGCGGCTGCTTCAGGCCCAGATCACCTTGGAGCTTGACTTCAAGCAGCGCCCAGAGGAACAGGAGGAGAAGGAGCCAGGAAGCCATAGGGAGATCTCTTCGAAGAGAATTAGGATCCCAGACCTTCACGGAGGAGAGGCTAGAGTCTAACGGCTCTAGTTTTGGATTAGGAGGGAGCAAGGTCATGAGTGGTTTCCTCACCACTTCTAGCCCTCACGACGGCGCACCCCGGGCAGCGAGCGGAGTCCCACATCGGGTTCCAGGGCGTGAGCGAGGGGGGACAAAGAAGACCGGTCCCTCTTGACCGTCAACCAGACTAAACCAGGTCCAATTCGACTAAACCGGACTGGCTCTGCCTGGTATGAGAGGAGCAGCGCTGACACGTGTCAGCCCCCGATTGGTCCAATGAAGGTAAATATCCCAAAATGCTCAAATCTTCTTTAATTCACAGTAATTAGCTCATGCGTCAGAAAAATACAAATAGTATATCAAAATTCTCACAAAAATGCGTAGAACACTATGAAAGCATAATATCCTGCTTTTGATGCAGTAATAACAGTGATATCATGTAATATGTGAAATTCTCTTATGATGGATAATAAATATCAAATGATTCCCTAAAATTATGAGAAAATACTTGTAAATCATATTTCATGTTTATAATGCATATGATGTCAGTTACGGTTATGATGAAGTATGAAATCATGTAATTTGATTATTATGGCTAATTAGGGCTAATAACACTAAAGATAATGTATTAAATGCATACCTGCTCGATAAATGATGAAATTCACAGAGTAAGGTCATATCAGTATATTGAACCTCAGTTTTAATTATGAGATCATCATGATGAACAGAATCTATGTTATATGAAGATGAATCTTAATGCATGTTATAAAACCCTATTCTAGGTTAATGATGTAACCTAGGGTTAATATGTTTACAAAAATAGAATATGGAACCTGATATTCAGATAATGAATCATAATCTGGAAAATGACATCAGTAAGATAAATATAAGACAATAATGCAAGTAAACGTTGGAATATCCTAATGAGATAATATAAACCCTAATGAACATGACTAGGGTTAAGATGATTAGAATTTGATGATAGTATGTGGTCTTGTATTAATCAGGTGATGACTGGACTTCTATATGATCAAAGATATTTATGAATCTCTGAACTCAGGTACGTGGGATTTATTAAGTATAAGACTAGTTTTCTGGTTGCATATGATATGTGATATCTTGAATGCTCGTATTTGGATATGATTGCTTGGTTGAACTATTATGAGTTATACTTCGCCAAATCTAATAGAACATAATTGAGTATGATGGGTTGTAGCTACATGCACTGCCTAATGCTGGATGTATGTGCCTAACATGGATGTATGAAATCTGGCCCATGTTAGATGTATGTATCCCTCTCTTTTCTTCTCTATGGCCCACATTAGATGTATGTTGAAAAGGTGCTTGAAGTAGTACAATCACATCAAATGACATGTTAAAAGAAATGTTTACCTGATTATCGCTTTAAATAATGTTTTCTTTTACTCTTTCTTTCTCAAGTTATTTCAATTATGCAAACATATTAGTATGTATCTTTCTACCCACGTGCACAACACCTTGTGTGTTGATTCGTTGTTTCACGTATGTTTTAGGTTCAGAGATAGCGTGGGATAAAAGACAGGAAGTGAGCAGTGTTCAGGTTGTACCTATTGTGTAGATCCTAGTTTAGCATACATATTCTTAGATTGTAGAATTTTCATTCAATATGTAATTGTAAACCATTGTGTAATAATTCACGTTGTATAAATTACATGTTGAATGTTGAGAATGTTATGGTTGTATGTTCATGTATGCGCATTAGGCTTCCGCATCGCTTTCTGATATGATTGTTGATGTCTTCGGATTATGGGCTCTCATTCCCAATAGGGTTTGTAGAAGTCAAAATCCGGGGACGTCACAACAATCAACTCCTACTCCCGTCTGTCTCATCCCTTCTTGACCTTAGGATTGACTTAGGGTCCCATCATAACCTTAGTCATTTCATCACACATTTTTCTTGTGGTTCCTTTAATGATATCCAAGCACATTGTATCCTTAAGAATTCTCACCCGAACTTTCCTTCATCTCTGTGGGCACTCATAGTGTTCCTTATGTCCCTTTTTGGGAAACATGGCGACCTACCCATTCGGGCCTGGTCCCATTCTACCAGTCACTTCCATAGTAACTTTTCTTCATGTCCGTTAGAGATGGTCATATTTGGTTCTAAAGAATCGTATTCAATATATGTGCTTTTGTTCTTCACGCATTTAATATCTTAAGTTCTTTTAAGTGACCTTTAATGTTACCTCAGTTCTTAAACTAATTTTGGAACTCACTCTTTTAAGAAGGGTCCTTTCCAGGAAAAGATAAAACTGATACTCGACAACACTAAGGTTCACAAAAGAATAATTGAACCCAAACTTATATCATCATGTACAAGCATACTTCCAATTATTTCATCCATGCATTTTATTCCTAGAAGCCACATTATCATTATACCATGTGATCTATCATTCTAGAATTGGATCACAAAAAAAACATTATTTCTAGTTTGGTTACACAAAAACCTAATATATTATGATTCACATGCCTCATCTACATCCTTTCGTTAAGTCCTAGTTTCCTACTACAAGGGTTTCAATAACTTTCTTAGAGATGGAAGCTCCCTAGGAGTCATTTGCTTTGTATTGAGCTTCTTTTTCACTGATGATGAAAAATTGAGTTCATCGGTGTTCTTCAGTAACTAGGACCATCCTTTGAGGTGTTGTAGTCATTAGTTGAGCCGTCCCTGGACTTGAACTTAAATGATTGAAGAGGAGACAGGAAACCCAGTTATGTCCTTCTTTCTGATAGTGGTAGCACACCGTCTTTTCAAAATGACATGTGCCCTGATGTATCCATCCATAGTTGTGGCACTTTGGGGGGGGCACTTCTTGGTGTAGTGTTTTTCTCTTCCTCCATTCCTACCCTTGCCATGCTAGCACCCTGGGCTTTCCTATTGCCACTCCTTGGACCAGTATTGTCATTAGTGACACTGAGATATCCCTAGGACGGATGTTGAGCAGTCATAGCAACCTTCTTCATGTCTCAGGAAAAGTAAGCTGAGAGGATAGTACAGAAGTCCTTCCAGGCCATTGTTTCCATGGTCAGATCTTGACTGATGACATAATCCTCCCACCAAAGCTTTTTGATTCCCTTAAGTAGGTGAGTAGAAAAGGGGACCCTCAAGTGGAGTGGTACCCCCAAAATATGGAAGCCATCTTCCATATCTTGAAGGCAAGCTTCCACCTCATATCCACATTCGACCCAGAACTTCTGTATACCCAACTTTACGAAGTCAAGGATGGTGACTTCATGACGAGGAAGGACATGCAGGGGTTCACCATCCTTACCCCTGGCATCACTTCTGAGTGTAAGGTCACTGAAAATATTTGTGAGTCCCTTTTGTTGTCTTATCCAAGTATCATTGGAGGTAGGAACATGCATGTCTGTGGTTTTCGGACCAATAGCATGTCCAGAGTCACCGTTCGGCTCATTGCACTTTAGGTCTGGGATACCTTCAGGGTTCAGAACGTCAAAGGGGGCAACATTGGGCTCGAGACCTCTCTTAGTGGTGCCTCCTCTGATCTGTTCAATTTCTTGGAAGCCTCATCTTCCATCGTCTCATTTGGATACATATACTCCGGGTAGGAGGGCCTTCCCTCTGGGTGGACAAGGATGATGGTAATCCTAGTGTGGGTCATGTTGTTTCACATAAGCCAACTTTGTTAATATCATTTGGACATTAACATTTCCTAGAGTTATGCCCATGTCATGTTGTTTCACATAAGCTAACTTTGTTAATCTCAGTTGGATATTAACATTTCCTAGAGTTATGCCCATGTCATGTTGTTTACATGCATTTTATTATTTGCACGAGGATACCTTAATCCTTATTGTTCACAACTACAAAACTTAGGAGGAGGTGGAGGGAGAGAAAACCTTAAGCACACTACAAAAAATATTGTTTTTAACTACAAAAAAATATTGTAGCAAAAACCTCCAAATTTGTAGCTAAAAGCTTTCGCTACTTTTATCCTTACATTTAGAATATGAAGCTAAAACCAGTGTACCTAATTGTTTAGGCTACATTTTTCAAAGTTGAAGTTAGTTTTTCCTCTGGCTACAAATTCATATGTGTCCCTAATTGTAGGTAAAAAATGTCCTTATACATAAAAAATGTAGTTTCCATTGTAGCTAAATATATGACTACAATTCAATTTGTAGCTATGATATATAGGGAAAGATGACATTGGTTACAATTTGTATATGAAGTTAATGTATAGCAAAAATTATCACTTACTACACATTCAATTATAGCTAGTGTGTAGTGAAAGACACCATGTACTACACATACATATGTAGTAAGATGCATTATGTATCTAGTCAGTCGCTTGCCAATATAAAGGGGTTTTCAAAAACAAAAAAGATGACTGTTAATCAAGATCGAGTTGTGCTTACAATGTCAAAAAAGATACTTTTATTCATATTTGAACAATGAGTACACTTGAAGAGGACATTAACTTGGCCCCTATTTTACAATATGCATGGAAAAAGATTCATGTATACAATATCTTCTTTTGATAGCCTCTATCCACTACAGACTTTGTATGTCACATGATCATGTACATCTTCTTCGATCTTGATTTTTCTTTTTATAAATTTTGCCACTTGTATCGTCAAAGAATATGATAACATTGATAAACTCATAAGAAGAGAAAGACTACTAAGGTATTGCTCTTCTTGATTGAAAATAGTGAACTTCTCCGTGCTCTTCTTGTGATTGGACATAGGAAGCTCCTGTAGTTCATATTGTTTTTCATGGAGATTCTTAAAAGACAAATCATTTTCATCAATAACTGGGTGTTCCACTCAGTCCCCAAGTTTGAGGTTTCCATATATCTCAGCACATATTTTGTGAATCTGAGACTATATATTGGATAATTCCTTTGTCCTCTCTTCCTTTTGTTGTGGCAATTGGACCTGTACATGAGATATGGCATCCACCTATAACTTAACCTACAGTAACATAATTTGTGTTATGCGGATGAAAGTAAGAGAGTATGACACCAATTTTGATAAAATGACATGTACTAGAACAAACCAATGAAATTATTGCATAGTTTACCTTTCACATGTACATGAACACCCAGCTTATGATACTCCAATCAAGGATATGCAATGGGTTATTTTGTCTAGGATGAAGATGTGATACGAAGGCCTTCCCTACAATAATTCATGGCATCAAATAACCTGACTCGCAAAAAAGGTCATGGCGAATGATCAAGCCAGTCTGCCAAATCTGTTGTTCTAAAACTTATTGTTGGTGTTGTTCTTCAACTAAGTATTGTACTTGTCTTCTTTAACTGCATTCAACAACCCACAGATGCTAGTACTTCAGAGCAGCAGTAAACACCATTAAGCAATCTACAAAATGATTTCAGTAGATGACAATGAATGGTATGGGCACACTCACTCGTTAAAAACTTGGGGCATTAGTTAGTGAACTTGGGGAATTAGTTGGAGTTGCAACCTTTCCTGTTGGCAACAGATGTAGAGGTTCAACCATGGTTAGTTTTTATTGGAAACCCCCCCAGATCAGAACACATTGCCATTTCTTCTCATGCTCAGCACTTTTATATGTTATGGATCTCAATTCCCTAGTTTAATAAGTAAATAAGTGCATAACTGAGGTTCAACCATGATTAGTTTTGGTTGGAGAACCCCCTAGATTAGAATACATTGCCATTTCTTTTCATGTTCAACACTTTTGTATGTTATGGATCTCATGTGCCTAGTTTAATAAGTAAATAACTGCATAACCGAGACACAACTCATTTTTTTCACTTAAGATAAACTCCAAGTCATTACACCTAGTTTACCCTTCCCAATTTCTTAAATTGTGGACATGTCCTCTTACAGCAGGCAGCATAAAATCAAAGTGTATTAAACAAAAAAAACAAACATATCACCTGTGCTTAGGAGCATATGCAATTTCTTTATAGCAAATCTACTTATGAGCTCACATGAAGACTTCCACTTATTTGTATTAGTGCATGATAATATGAAAACGTCTCTTGAGATATATTGGACTAGAAACTAGGACTTCTACGGCCACTTCCAGTCAAGGTAACCATCTGCATATTGATTAAATAAACAATATGTATGAGTGATGTGGCCAGTTTAACATCAATATTAAGAAAAAGATAATAGTTGTAACAACTATTCGTGGGAAAAATATTACAAAGACATATTGTGTTACAATCATTATATAACATCTCACTGACCCACATGCACCCCTACTCACCACATAAGGAAACCCAATCATGAATGAAATAATGGAAATGAAGAGAATTCCAAAAGTCAATTTCACCTCATTATATGAGAATAGCAAACAGCAAATTCTGAATATGATTTACAGTGGAGAAAAGCATTGACTATCTTCATCTCCTGCTAGGTCAATGAGGAGAGCTACCACTAACTTCATGACATCCATTATAGGTAGTAATCTATTTCTATTGTTGGTTGGCCTTCACTAAGATGCATCCCAATTTGGATAAGGCACTATGTTTCTTGGCCTATGTTACTCATGTTGTCTGTGTATGAGTCTTCTCTGATTGTTGTTGCTGAGTTATGTTTGATGGTCAGCTCATTTGACCTTTGTCATGGACCTCTTGGTATATCCATATGTGTCATGATCATCATCTATGTCTGATTACCAACTATGTTAGGGTTGTACTCTCAGATAATGAATTGGAACAAATAACTTTTCTGGAGGATGATTGAGAAGAGGTAGAAGTGTGTCCTAATGAATGAGTTCAATGGCCAAATGATGATGCCGCTCAAGAATCCACTCATGGTGATGTAATCGTTATAGTAACAATAATTGAAGATGATCTAAAAGAACTGACATTCATGTTGGATGAGGAGAAAAATGACAAAAGTATAACATTAGAACAAGACTCAAATGAAACCTACTAATGACAATGACAATGACCCTAAAACCCAATAATCTAGGAGAAAACTCAATCTCATTTTCATGTACCCAGTTCTTTCCCTTCTCATTTTGACATTTTACGCTAAGTGTATAACATGGCTCATCTATTGGTATTGTAGACACCAACAACTGGCACATATGTATAGTTCTTGCAAAGAAGGGATAAGTCAGATACTTGAATACTGCTAGTAGGGGTTGGATTGACATCTCATACTCCATCACACGATGTTCTTTCTAAATCATTACTTACTATAGATATATTTATGTTATTTCAAATCTTTAGATTGACACAATATTAAGTATACAACAATAAACTTGCATATTTGTCTTCCAACCTTTTTCCCTGCAACACCATGGTGGTGTTAATTTTTTGGATGAAGTGATATCTTTGGTGCCTTGGAAGTTTCTCATAAACATACACATACTTAATTTCCATTGCAGACTTGTAGAGAAACATATGCTTCAAACATATCCACGTGCACATCTTACTATAGTGCACATCTACTGCTAGAAACTAGAAAATCAACAAGAGCCAATGGCATACAAACTACAGAGGCATCCTAATGATTAAAAAACTTTGCAACCCAATGCAATGAACCATCTCAATGAGCATGCCCCAAGGGAGAAAGGAGGGCACAAAATGGGCTCAAAAAGCATACAAAAGGAGTTGCGATCATAAGGAGATCATGGATATCACCCACTAAATCCATGATTGGCATATGAAGGATAGGAGAAGAGTAGAAGGAGAACAGTTGGAGGATGAAGAACAAAGAAATAGATATGTAGAGAAAAGAAAAATGAGATATGAGTACAATAAAGTTTACAAGCTGGATTTGGATGTTATATAAAAAAATCTATAATCAGAGGATGACCTGTAAAACACAATCCAAAAGTAATATATGGAACAAGAAAAAACTATTAATTGAACTAACCTCTAGTGTAACAGCAAGATTACAAACATCAACAAACTTTGTTCAATATATGCCAGTAATGTCCACAATATTCCTTCATGTAATAGTATTTATAGAATATTTATCAGCATCAATTCTCTTTGAGAAAATGGCATGTAAGTAATATCATGTACTTTTATCAAACTTTATCTTAACATATTAAAGTCTGTAGTCCTGGCTATGAAAATTATCAAGAAAGCACTTGCCTCATGGACATCAATAATCTTATAGAGTTATTGAACTAGCTTTCGTATAGATTCATCTGTATAATAGTAATACAAGAAATCCCTTCCTCTACTATAGGGAAAACAACATAACAATGATGGATTATTTATGGGACAATCATACTTCACTACTAAATACATAACAAAGTATTAAGAGTTAATGGGTCACTTAACAATGGGCCATATGAATAAATTGATAAAGGTTATAATGATCAAGCAACCATAATCTGAAATAAGCAATGGTAGATAAAAGAATAAAGTCTAGAATCCCTCTACCTGGAAATAGGAAAATCCAACTTACAATTTAGGAAAATATGTCAAAATCTGGAAAAGGCACCTATCTGGCATGTTAAACATTCATCCTCCCCATTCCCAAGATAACAGTTCAAAGTCATGTGAATCAATTGTTTGTATGCCCAATCCACTTTGTAATATCGTGCATAGAACTCTCTATATATTAGAACTTAAGCCCTAGTGTTCATGGGTAAGAGAACAAGACAGGCTATCGACAACTACATCTTTGAGATCCATAATATAGTTGTACTATTCCCTATTGCATAGAAGGAGAAAATAACACATCAACCTAGAAAATTGAATATTTTTAGAAACTTGCATCACTCAGTAGAACCCAATAGTCTGAAAATTGTATATTCCAATAACTCGGGTATGTATAATTCATTAATGCATGAAAAATTATTTGAAATTCCAAAGTGGGTTGGAAGTGTAAGAGTAAATCCATAAGCAGCACTCTTTACATAGAGGAAAATGGATTAAGCCTAGCTACAAATATCAAAAAATTTATTTCTCAACAACATTGGTCAGGACAGTAAGAACCGTAGATGCACAATTGATCATGTCATAAATGTGTAGATGGGGAATCAACAGAGATGATAGAGAAGGGGGAAAGGTGAGACCCATCCCATGTCCAAATATCCATGGACGCATCATAAGGGCTTTGAGGTGGAGAAGAAAGGTGATGGTGTGAAGAATATAAGAGGGGAGAAGATAATAGGTACATCAAGGGGTTATTGAACCCGAGTGGTAGAGACCCTCTTCTCTCTAGTGTTAGACTCAAGTCAATTACCTAATGAAAGTTCCTCAATCCGGTTCTCTCATGATGTAAGAATTCAAGACTACAAAATTAATCTCTTATCATGTTAACTATAATCAATTGTATATGAAGATATAGAATATATAATTACTAGCTGACGAGGAACAATTTTTTTTTGTGGTTCTAGAGATTAATTTTATTCCTCCCGCTCTCTAGTGTAGGTGAACACTTCTTGCAGACTTATAGCATTGCTCATATTGAGCCAATTGGGATAAATAGAGGTAAAAGCAACAGAATAACTACTATGTGCTTGCGCATGCTTTGCAAGCGAGTCAGCGATTTGGTTTTTGTCCCTATTGATATGGTATATCTCCGTGTTTGTCTGCTCCTTCATCATAGCTTTGGCCCTGCGCACGTAAGGTTTATATTTGTTGATTGTTGTAAACTCTGGTAAGATTAAAGAGATTGCTTGTGCTGAGTCTGTGCATAGAGCAATGCGTCCCTTGCCACAGACTACCATGGACTCTAGCCCATAAATAATGGCTTGACATTCCGCTTCAAGAGCATCAGTACTAGTGCTTCGTTTACTGCCTCCAGAGATGCAGACTCCCGCCTTATCCAGAATATGAAAACCCAGGCCCGAGGGTTGGGTCTGAGATTTGAAAGACGCATCAACCAAAATGAAGTAGTCAAAATTGGAGATGTTAAAAGAGGGAGATAGAGCGGCATGAGGAGTTTTTGTTATTGTGCTGAAGGTACTTTGCATACCACTGATGGTGGTGGCTCTTGTATGAATGAATGTGACCGTGCCAGCCGAAGGTTTCAAAATTCTTGTATGGATTTGGTCATTACGGCTTTACCAGATATGCCAGCAGGCAACTTGGGAGATAGGAGGGTGCGCCATGGATATCATCTTTTGTTTGACGATGGATCGAATCCAGGAGTCTTCGTCCATATTGAAGAAATTAGTACTCAAACCAAGCTCTAGCCAGATAGGTTTTGAGAATTGACAGTCACGCAAAGCATGCAGAATGGTGTCTTCACCATTGTTACAGAGCTGACATTGGCCGTTGACATCAAGATGGCGGCGGCGCTTTTCCATGTTGGTAAGGAGAGATTTATGTTGTAAGAGCCAGAGAAAGACCTTTATTCTTGTGGGGAGCTTCCATCTCCATACATCTTTCCATAGACCAGGTGACTGTACTTCCTTTTGTTCACGGATCCAGCGATAGGCTGATCTAGACGATAGCTATCCATTTTGTTCCTTAGGCCAAGCCCATAAGTCTACTCCATTGGAGTCTTCAGCAGGAGGCAGGGAACGAATCTTTTCCCATGTGACAACAGGGAGGAACTGGTAGATGAAGCCCCAGTCCCACCGTCCATGTCCTAGGCTCATAGAGTTTACCTGAAGAGAGCTCAGGTCGGGCGGGATAGTAAAATTGGGTTGTAAGTCAAGAATTAAATTTCCATGAAGCCACCTTTCAGTCTAGACATTGGTGGATTTACCATCATTCACCACCTTATAACAGAGGTTTTGGATAACTGGGAGGTACTTTTTGATGAACTGCCATATGGGAAATCCATGACGATTCAAGATGGCGTCGTTTCGAACATACTTATCTTTCATTATTTGAACCCATGTTCTGTCCGGTTGATTCAGAAACGACCAAACATTTTTTAGAAGGAGGGCTTGATTTTGGTCCCTCGCATCTTTAATTCCAAGGCCCCCAATAACTTTGTTACTTGTGATCTTCTTCCAGGATACCAGAGATATTCTTCACTGCTCCCAGTTGCCTGACCATAGAAAGTGGCAGACATGCTTGTTTATATCATCACATAGAGTTGGGGAGAGACAGACTGATTGCATAGAATAGCCAGGGATAGCTTGGAGCGTTGATTTAGCTAGAGTGATTCGTCCAGCAAGGGAGAGATGGTGCATGGTCCAGCTATCCATACGGGACCGGATGTTGGAGATGATATATGTGTGGGTGTTCTTGTTAACCCGTTTGTGCAAGATAGGCACTCCCAAGTATTTCCCAAGGTCCAGCGTCCAGGAGATCCCAAGTTTTCTACTGATAGTGCGAATTAAGGGCCTAGGAGTGTTCGAGATGAAGAAACATTTAGATTTGTCAAGAGAGATCGCCTGTCCAGAAACATTGGCAAAATTATCCAGAATGTTTAGGATGGTTTTGGCCTGGTGAATAGAGGCTTCACCCATGAGAAGGATATCATCAGCGAAAAGCAGGTGGGATAGCTTAGTGCCTCCTCTTGATAGTAGTATGGGTTTCCAGATACCATCTGTCACAACTAGGGAGATCGCCTGGCTAAGTCGTTACATGCATAGGACGAAGACGTAAGGGCTGATCGGATCGCCTTGTCTAACGCCTCTTGAGGCCTTAAAAGTTGTAAGGGGTGTACCTTCCCATAGAATAGAAATGGAGCCTGTGGTGATGATTTGCATTATCAACTGACATACTTTATCAGGGAGCCCCATTCTGGTGAGAGTATCATTAATAAAGTCCCAAGACATGCGATCAAATGCTTTGGAGAGGTCTAGTTTAATGCACATTTTATACTTTTTTTTGCTTTTGGACTTCATTGAATGGATGACCTCTTGCACTAAAAGGATGTTGTCACTTATGAGCCTTCCAGGGATGAAGGCCGATTGAGAAGGAAAGATCCAGTTATTTAGAAAGGGCTTGATTCGTTCAACTAGGACTTTTGAAATAATCTTGAAGCAACCATTGTTTATGGATATAAGCCTAAGCTCGTTATAGCTCTCTGGAGATTTTGTTTTTGGGATTAGAACCATGAGAGTCAGCCATTGATTCTTTGATACGACCAGACAAGAAGGTATTGTTGAGAGTGTGAATAATTGAGCCGCCAATATAATCCCAGTTGTTCTGTAGGAAGTTGTTATAGACACTGTCAGGTCCCGGTGCCTTCGTCGGCGACATGAGGAAGAGGGTCTTTTTTATCTCTTCAGCAGATGGAGTGGACTGCATAGAACTGAAAATGTCTGCATGTAGAGGAGGGAAAGCACCCGGATAGTCGACAATCGCAGCTGTGTCAGGAGATATAGCAGATGTGAGCAGGCTTGAGAAATAGTTGAAGATAAGGCTTTGAACTTCATTGCGGGAGGGAACCCAGTTGCCACTGTTATCCTTTAGGCGAGTGATCTTATTATGATGCCGACGGGCGTTTACATGCGAATGAAAAAATTTAGTTTTGTCGTCGCCTAGTTTCAGCCAGTCTATGTGTGCTTTTTGCTTCCAGTCATCCTCTTCTCTAAGGAGAAGCTGGTTGTATCGTTCCTGAAGAGTGATGTACATGTCAGTCGATTATGTTGAATCGTTAGTATTACAGATGACAGGAAGTGGAGGTGGTCACGAGAACCAAGTAAAGAGCTTATCTTGAATCGTTAGAGATCATTAGGATCGAAAGTTTTAAGTAAGGTACATAAAAAGTGACATGTTGTTAGCTCTGGGAGGTCTGAGTGTTTAGATACCCTGGCCAGGTGTCTGAATACTTAGATTGACCAGTATCAAGCTACTCTATCTGTTCTTCTCTGGATGCCCTGGCCAGGTATACAGAGGAAGGATAGGCTAGAGAGAAAACCCTAGAAATCTTAGGGTTATGAGATAAGAAATTAATGTAGAAATAAGAGATTACATATAAGATGCGATTCAACTCTTGTCTATTATTTCTTATTTGATTTAAAGATCACTAGAAATGCTCTTATATGCATGAATTTAGATTTTCAATTTGTAGAATAAATATGATCATTTTATATTGTTATGTGACATGAAGTGATTTAATTATTATTCAAATTCTTTGTATTAAGTATACCCGAAATTATGCTTAAATGAGTTTTCCCTAAGTGGATATTCTTTCCACATGTTTAAGATTAATAGGAGTAGGTTAATCCCGAGTAGCTCTTGGCTTCAGGACTACAGGTTCGGCCTGGTCTGACTGGCAGGATGCGTTACTGGGATCTAATGACTCCTATTAACAATAAAATAAGAATAGACTCTGGATGATTTAGACCCGTAACATAGTGAGAATGTATATACACTAGGATGTTTTAACTATGATAAGAAGTCTAATTGTTCTTTTGTCTTGAGAATTAGGGTTTGAGAAGCATAGAACCTAATCGGCCCAAAATAAGGTTTTAATGATACATAAACACGAAATTTGATAAGTAAAGTGTCTCAGTAAATGATTTATAGTATTTTATGTGTAACTATGATTTAGCTCAAATTTGGATATGATTTGGATATATAAAATGTAAGCAACATTGGAAAATATCAGAATTTTTGAATAATGTTCTGACATGTTTATCGGCCAAGTTTACAACTCGACCGAATCTGCTGCAGACTGCAATATAGCAGTGCACTATTTGATTTTTAATTATTTATTAGTAACAAGAAATGATCTCAAATATTTACTGGAGGTCTGAAACTTCATTAGGTATAACATATAAAATTTCCAGAAAATTTTTGGAGCTTCTGTTAGCTATTTAATAAACGAATTACAGAAACTATTGTGAAAACTGAATTTTCAGCCAGCATAATTAAAGTTGAGTGATGGGTTAATATGCTATTGACCCAAGCAGCTCAAATTGATCTATATGATCGATCACACACACAATAATGCTATGATACTGATATGGACCAAAACCCTAGAATGATTAAAGTTGTAGTAGTTTAAGGGATATCACTAGTGATGTAACCGTGAATACTAGTATCTTTGTAAAATAAGACCTTGAGATTTGTTCTATGAAAAGTAAACTGGCTTTGATAGTGATCTAGGGTTTTGAGGTAGATAATCTGAACGGTACATGAGCAACATGTAATGACTTAGAGAAAAGAGTAAGACATAAACTTGAAATGTAACAATAAGAAAGTAGCATAGAAAGCAGAGTATTATCCGATATATGATCTGAAGATAGTTGATGTAGTTCATGTTTTTAAGACATGGCGTCATTATCTTTATGATGTGACAATAGATTACCACCCTGATAAAGAGAATGTGGTGAATGATGCTTCCAGCAGAAAGTCAAGTTCAACAGTTAATGCATTCTCTATGGCAGGTTTCAATAGAGACCTGTTAGTAGAAATGTGGAGGTTGAACTTAGACTTAGGGGTGACAACACAGAGTGGTTTGATTGTACAGATGAAAGTTAAGCCTATTTATTATGATCAGATCAAGGAACTACTATAGGTGATAGTGAGTTAAACCAGACCATGCATGACATGATAGAAGGAAAAGAGACCAGAGTTTAAGTTTTTAAGATGATAAGGTGTTGTATTAGCATGACATGTTGTGTGTACCTCGAGATAGTGAGTTGAAAGAAAAGATTCTTATGGAAGCGCATGTATTGATGTATGCTATGCTTTCAGGAAAACACTAAGATGTATATGAATCTCAAGGAGTTGAAACAGATGGTCAGATAGGCAGAAGGATGTAGCTGAGTACGTGGTTAGAAGTAGTGTGTGCCTGTAGGTTAAGGCTGAACCCTAGGAAATCTATAGCTACCTTGTAATCTTTTTCTATGCCTGAATGGGAATGGGAACGTATCACAATGGATTTGTGATAGGGTTTCCCAAGACACCTAGAGGTTATGACTCGATATGAATGATTGTGGATAGACTAATTTAGTCTGCTCGCTTTCTTCATATTAAGTCAACCTTTGATGTCTCGAAGCTTGACCAAGATATACATGGATGAAATAATTAGGTTGCTTGGTAATCCAGTTTCAATCATGTCATTTTGAGAACCTAAGTTCACATCTAGGATTGTAGAAACAGTTGCATCGTGCTTCGGGCACAAAGATAAGATTCAGTACAACCTTTTTACCCATATACGGATGGTCAGTCTGAGAGAACCATTCAGACTCTTAAGGACATGCTGAGAGCATGTGTTATGCATCTCAGTGGAAGTTGGGAAGAACATTTAAGTCTTATAGAGTTTGCTTGGTGTGAATGTTGAGTTTAGAAATACACAACTGATAATGGTTCAGTTTGAATATAAACCCAGGCAATAAAAATTTGGTAAACCATTAGGTGCATGATTTCAAGATAGTAAGATAGCATTAAAATATGCAAATAAACCTAGTTGCATGCTTCCTGTTATATTAATGTGTGTGACTTAACATTTACATGAGTGGGCACATTTTTCTGAGATATTATTAGAAATTCTCAAGTACTATTAATTATTTGTGTTATGATTTGTAAGCAACTCTTAATTGAGTTATGCGATGCACAAACCAGGAATTTGGTTAATATGCACGTTCTTCGAGAAATTTTAGATAATTTAAAAATAGTACATATGGTTTCTTATAGGTGAAGTAAATTACTCTTATTGATGTAATAAGATGTTCAATTACATGAATTCAATATGTATGTGCCAAAATTGATTTGAGTTTGGAATATTTATGAATTTTTAATCTGCATGCATGCATGATATAAATATTACTCAGTAAATACAATGATTTTGAATATACTGCTCTGCCAGTTCTACAATGATACCGTATTGTGAATTGAACTGCAATCAAACAGATGAGATAACGGAAACCCTAAGAGTAGGGTGTTCCCATGTGACTAGTGAATGAGATAACCCTAAGAGTAGGGTGTTGGCATGTGATGAATGAATAAGGCAAATGAAACCCTAAGGATAGGGTGTACCATGAATCAAGTATTTTGATATCAATTTTCATTATGAGATGTGATGATGTTTAACAGTTAAATTGCATGATTTTATTTTAGTACCAAATTGACGTGCATTCTGTTTATTTAAGAATTTTAGTTTGTCTGCATGTATAGTATGATAATTTCTCAGTAATTACCATAATTTGAGATACTGTTATAACAGTTCTACAAAGACAATGTTTTGTGGTTTGATCTGGAATCAGATCAGATGTGTCCTAGGTTGAAAGGCCAATGCAGATAGTTGATCAGAGAATCAAGAAACTTAAAATCGTGAGAAACCCTTAGAGAAGGTTTTGTGGAAAAACACAACCTAGAGGAAGCCACATGGGAAGTTTTGGATTAGATGTGCGTAACAAGTTTCCTTTTCTCTTTTAGGAATTTCGGGACGAAATTCTTATAAGGGAGGGAGATTGTTACGACCCATATCAGGGTTAGTCAATAAATACCTCAATTAGCGTGAACCATCTTGATTAGTGTTGAGTATCATATTAAATATCATGGTTAATCAAATAAGTTAATATGTGAATCAGTAGCTGAGATTGAATCACCTGAGGCAATTAATGATAATTGCAGTGCTGATTGTTAAGTTAATTGAGTGAGTTAAGTACTGACTGATGTAATTAGTGATTTGACCATGTGTTACTAGTTAATTAGCATGATTTTGATGCCTCCAGTTGTAGAGAATCGCGTTCTTGAAAAGTTGCAAGACGAATCACTCGAATCAGACATTTGAGTCAAACGTATTGATAGTTTTAAGATTTTTGGACCTAGTTGCAATTTTTCTAGTATTGGATCTTTTATTTTCTTTTATTGCTTTGGGGGTCGGTTACCCCTTTCCTTTATCTCTATCTTCCCGAGCGCAAGCAGAGGGGCGCCAGAGGCAATATCTCATTTACGGCAGAGCGACACCAGGGCGATTGAGGGGTGATTCTTGCTCCCAACCTTGATCTTGGCTGCGCCCGACTCCACTCTTCTTCTCCTTTCCCTTTTCTTCTTCATCCACCTCGCCCTAGGGGCGCCCGACCTGCTTGAGCAAGCAGCACCCAGCAGAAATGGCGACCTGCAGAGCCGCAATAGCAGCTAATTAGCAGCAGCTTGTCGGCCGTTTAGGGCTTAGAGGGGCTGCTATGGTGGCGCCCCACCTTCCTCTACCTTCCCTTCCTCTATCTTGGCCAAGTAGTGGCGCCGGACCAGCAAGGGTGACGGCTGTCCAAGCAAGCCGCAGCAGCAACTGCGAGGCGAAGAGGCCAGAGGGCAACCGGGCAGAAGTGAAGGGAGTGTAGGTGGCCGATTCTGGGGATTTGTGGAGGTCTTCCTACTGCGCCTCGCTCCTCCACCATCATCCTTATCTTCTTCTTCTACCTCACCCATATGTAGCCTATCAACAGAGTATCTAGGGGCGGCACCCCATCTAACAGCTTCAGCTGCGTGGAACTGCAACCAGTAGTAATGGCTTTAGCCACTATGGGGCACAACCAACAGCCCGATCCATTGCCTTGGAGGCTGTCCTTGAGGTCCAGACAATAAACCAACATCCCTAGTCCTCAATCAGCACCCAACTAAGCTCAATTCCAACCTGTACGTGCGAAGTAGAGCTGCTTGCAGTAGAAGGTCTGGCTAGGGGCAGATTTGCCCAGGAAACACTAAGATAGCGGTGTCCTTGAGTTCGTCCGAGGTTCGTAAGCAAACCAGTAGTTGTTAGTCTTTGATTCGGCTTTAATCGAGTTCATCTTCAATGAGTTTTCCGTCTCTGCGCAGGTTGCACGGCGTCCAAAGTTACAGGAAGCGGAACGAGTTTCTGCCCAGGTTGCACGGCGTGCAAATCAATTTGCACGGCGTGAAAAGTTGCAGAAAAGTAGAACAAAGGTGCACTGAAGGTGCACGGCGTGCAGCCCAGGTGCACGGCGTGCACGCTGCTGTAAAGGGCAGAATTAGGCGTGTTTGTGGATGTTTTCGGTGGTTACGAACACACCGAAGTGGGTGAGTAGTAGTTCATTTAGAAATCATTATTTAACTCAATTTAAATGCTTAATTACTTCTGCATCAGTTAGTATAACTTTTAAATAGTGTAGTACATACAATAGAGTATGTTAGATTCATTGGAACTTGAAATAATTGATATGCTTAATGAAAATGATGAAATTTCCTGTATTATAGTTGCAATGTATTTGCTGATTTAAAAGTAGATGTTTAGCATTGAAACTGGATAAATGATACTGAATCACGTTTAAGGATGACAAAGGATATACATGTGTTTCAAATGAATATTCAGAATGTGAAATAAGTATGAAATTTGATATTCCTGTTTAAAAGATTATATGTTAATCAGTTCATAGACTTAGGTGCCCTAACACCGTAGAACCCCTTTAGATAGATCTGCTTCTTAGGGGTGAAACTCGTGTTGCAACAATAACTGTGCGGAGTCACGGTGGCACGAGGAAAGAGAACCAGTGTTGCAACAAGAACCGTGCGGAGTCATGGTGGCATTGGGGGAAATTATGGGTTATTGCAACAAGAACCGTGTGGAGTCATGGTGGTAACCCAGTGAGACTCTCCGCCTGTGTGCTCAGGTTAGTGAGGAGGAGTCTAGAGTACTCAGAGTAGTACTTTGAGGCCGGTGAGCCTGTGGGTCCTGTGGCAGAACAGGGCTGGCGTCAGACTTAGCATTTCCCGGGTGTGTCGCTAAGTCTTGTACGGTGGGATCGTAGTTCGCTACGGATCTTCATATGCAGAGTACACTGCATATGATTAGGGCATAATAAAAATATAAATATGAATCACATAGGATCGCAGTGAATTTAATATGTTAAGAGATTTGAACTTCTGTGCCAATTCTCTATAACTGTTTATTTGTTTAAAATATCTGTTGTTGCATAGAAATGAAATTGTTATCTACAAATCTGCTATGTCATTAGAACTGCCCTGCTTAGTATTGCACTTATCTTTTATTTAAATTTTATCTATCTGCTGAGTTGTTTAGTGATAGCTAAATGAAATGCTATTCACTGAGCAAGTAGGCTCATACCTCTACTCAAAACATTTTCAGGTCATCATCTGCAATAGGAATCGGAAGGCTCGTTTCATCCTAACGCCTAGTCTATAGAAGGTTTGTAGTTAGTCTAGTTAGAGGTCTCTTAGTCCTTTCCCCTCGGTCCTTGGGACATGGTGTGGGTGAGAGAGAGTATGTTTGTGGAATGTGTATAAAGATGTAAATTAACTGTTATGTTTACTTTCTGTTAAACAATGATACATGTTGTAAACTTTGTTTATGTTCTCTAGCCAGGTTAATTGAAATGCTTCCGCAATAGTTTATTGTGTTTTAGTTTACAACAATAATCCAGATATCATTACGAGGTTTTAAAAAGAAAAAGTTTTCAGCGATTTGTTTATGTGATAATCCCTCTGTCGCGCCCTAATCTCGTGATTAGTGGTTAGTGTGAGATCGGGGTGTGACAAATCTTGGTATCAGAGCATAGGTTGAGTATATGAATACTCTAAGTCAAAGTCAGGGGACGATAAGAGACCAATAGGATTAGGACTTAGGTGTCTTCCTTCTAACTGCAATTTTATAACAGGAAATGTTCTGTTATAGTATTGCAGATGACAGGAAGTGGACGTGGTCACGAGAACCAAGGAAAGAGCTTATGTTGAATCGTTAGGGATCATTAGGATTAAAAGTTTTAAGTAAGGTACATAAAAAGTGACATGTTGTTAGCTCTGGGAGGTCTGAGTGTTTAGATACCCTGGCCAGGTGTCTGAATACTTAGATTGACCAGTATCAAGCTACTCTGTCTGTTCTTCTCTGGATGCCCTGGCCAGGTATACAGAGGAAGGATAGGCTAGAGAGAAAACCCTAGAAATCTTAGGGTTATGAGATAAGAAATTAATGTAGAAATAAGAGATTACATATAAGATGTGATTCAACTCTTGTCTATTATTGCTTATTTGATTTAAAGATCACTATAAATGCTCTTATATGCATGAATTTAGATTTTCAATTTGTAGAATAAATATGATCCTTTTATATTGTTATGTGACATGAAGTGATTTAATTATTATTCAAATTCTTTGTATTAAGTATACCCGAAGTTATGCTTAAATGAGTTTTCCCTAAGTGAATATTCTTTCCACATGTTTAAGATTAATAGGAGTAGGTTAATCCCGAGTAGCTCTTGGCTTCAGGACTACAGGTTCGGCCTGGTCCGGCTGGCAGGATGCGTTACTGGGATCTAATGACTCCTATTAACAATAAAATAAGAATAGACTCTGGATGATTCAGACCCGTAACATAGTGAGAATGTATATACACTAGGATGTTTTAACTATGATAAGAAGTCTAATTGTTCTTTTGTCTTGAGAATTAGGGTTTGAGAAGCATAGAACCTAATCGGCCCAAAATAAGGTTTTAATGATACATAAACACGAAATTTGATAAGTAAAGTGTCTCAGTAAATGATTTTTAGTATTTTATGTGTAACTCTGATTTAGCTCAAATTTGTATATAATTTGGATATATAAAATGTAAGAAACATTGGAAAATATCAGAATTTTTTAATAATGTTCTGACATGTTTATCGGCCGAGTTTACAACTCGACCAAATCTGCTGCAGACTGCAATATAGCAGTGCCCTGTTTGATTTTTAATTATTTATTGGTAATTAGAAATGATCTCAAATATTTACTGGAGGTCTGAAACTTCATTAGGTATAACATATAAACTTTCCAGAATTTTTGGAGCTTCTGTTAGCTATTTAATAAACGAATTACAGAAACTATTGTGAAAACTGAATTTTCAGCCAGCATAATTAAAGTTGAGTGATGGGTTAATATGCTATTGACCCAAGCAGCTCAAATTGATCTATATGATCGATCACACACACAATAATGCTATGATACTGATATGGACCAAAACCCTAGAATGATTAAAGTTGTAGTAGTTTAAGGGATATCACTAGTGATGTAACCGTGAATACTAGTATCTTTGTAAAATAAGACCTTGAGATTTGTTCTATGAAAAGTAAACTGGCTTTGATAGTGATCTAGGGTTTTGAGGTAGATAATCTGAACGGTACATGAGCAACATGTAATGACTTAGAGAAAAGAGTAAGACATAAACTTGAAATGTAACAATAAGAAAGTAGCATAGAAAGCGGAGTATTATCCGATATATGATCTGAAGATAGTTGATGTAGTTCATGTTTTTAAGACATGGCGTCACTATCTTTATGATGTGACAATAGATTACCACCCTGATAAAGAGAATGTGGTGAATGATGCTTCCAGCAGAAAGTCAAGTTCAACAGTTAATGCATTCTCTATGGCAAGTTTCAATAGAGACCTGTTAGTAGAAATGTGGAGGTTGAACTTAGACTTAGGGGTGACAACACAGAGTGGTTTGATTGTACAGATGAAAGTTAAGCCTATTTATTATGATCAGATCAAGGAACTACTATAGGGTGATAGTGAGTTAAACCAGACCATGCATGACATGATAGAAGGAAAAGAGACCAGAGTTTAAGTTTTTAAGATGATAAGGTGTTGTATTAGCATGACATGTTGTGTGTACCTCGAGATAGTGAGTTGAAAGAAAAGATTCTTATGGAAGCGCCTGTATTGATGTATGCTATGATTTCAGGAAAACACTAAGATGTATATGAATCTCAAGGAGTTGAAACAGATGGTCAGATAGGCAGAAGGATGTAGCTGAGTACGTGGTTAGAAGTAGTGTGTGCCTGTAGGTTAAGGCTGAACCCTAGGAAATCTATATCTACCTTGTAATCTTTTTCTATGCCTGAATGGGAATGGGAACGTATCACAATGGATTTGTGATAGGGTTGCCCAAGACACCTAGAGGTTATGACTCGATATGAATGATTGTGGATAGACTAATTTAGTCTGCTCGCTTTCTTCATATTAAGTCAACCTTTGATGTCTCGAAGCTTGACCAAGATATACATGGATGAAATAATTAGGTTGCTTGGTAATCCAGTTTCAATCATGTCATTTTGAGAACCTAAGTTCACATCTAGGATTGTAGAAACAGTTGCATGGTGCTTCGGGCACAAAGATAAGATTCAGTACAACCTTTTTACCCGCATACGGATGATCAGTCTGAGAGAACCATTCAGACTCTTAAGGACATGCTGAGAGCATGTGTTATGCATCTCAGTGGAAGTTGGGAAGAACATTTAAGTCTTATAGAGTTTGCTTAGTGTGAATGTTGAGTTTAGAAATACACAACTGATAATGGTTCGGTTTGAATATAAACCCAGGCAATACAAATTTGGTAAACCATTAGGTGCATGATTTCAAGATAGTAAGATAGCATTAAAATATGCAAATAAACCTAGTTGCATGCTGCCTGTTATATTAATGTGTGTGACTTAACATTTACATGAGTGGGCACATTTTTCTGAGATATTATTAGAAATTCTCAAGTACTATTAATTATTTGTGTTATGATTTGTAAGCAACTCTTAATTGAGTTATGTGATGCACAAACCAGGAATTTGGTTAATATGCACGTTCTTTGAGAAATTTCAGATAATTGAAAAATAGTACATATGGTTTCTTATAGGTGAAGTAAATTACTCTTATTGATGTAATAAGATGTTCAATTACATGAATTCAGTATGTATGTGCCAAAATTGATTTGAGTTTGGAATATTTATCAATTTTTAATCTGCCTGCATGCATGATATAAAGATTACTCAGTAAATACAATGATTTTGAATATACTGCTCTGCCAGTTCTAGAATGATACCGTATTGTGAATTGAACTGCAATCAAACAGATGAGATAACGGAAACCCTAAGAGTAGGGTGTTTCCATGTGACTAGTGAATGAGATAACCTTAAGAGTAGGGTGTTGGCATGTGATGAATGAATAAGGCAAATGAAACCCTAAGGATAGGGTGTACGATGAATCAAGTATTTAGATATCAATTTTCATTATGAGATGTGATGATGTTTAACAGTTAAATTGCATGATTTTATTTTAGTACCAAATTGACGTGCATTCTGTTTATTTAAGAATTTTAGTTTGTTTGCATGTATAGTATGATAATTTCTCAGTAATTACCATAATTTGAGATACTGTTATAATAGTTCTACAAAGACAATGTTTTGTGGTTTGATCTGGAATCAGATCAGATGTGTCCTAGGTTGAAAGGCCAATGCAGATAGTTGATCAGAGAATCAAGAAACTCAAAATCGTGAGAAACCCTTAGAGAAGGTTTTGTGGAAAAACACAACCTAGAGGAAGCCACATGGGAAGTTTTGGATTAGATGTGCGTAACAAGTTTCCTTTTCTCTTTTAGGAATTTCGGGACGAAATTCTTATAAGGGAGGGAGATTGTTACGACCCATATCAGGTTTAGTCAATAAATACCTCAATTAGCGTGAACCACCTTGATTAGTGTTGAGTATCATATTAAATATCATGGTTAATCAAATAAGTTAATATGTGAATCAGTAGCTGAGATTGAATCACCTGAGGCAATTAATGATAATTGCAGTGCTGATTGTTAAGTTAATTGAGTGAGTTAAGTACTAACTGATGTAATTAGTGATTTGATCATGTGTTACTATTTAATTAGCATGATTTTGATGCCTCCAGTTGTAGAGAATCGCGTGCTTGAAAAGTTGCAAGAGGAAACACTCGAATCAGACATTCGAGTCAAACGTAATGATAGTTTTAAGATTTTTGGACCTAGTTGCAATTTTTCTAGTATTGGATCTTTTATTTTGGGGGTCGGTTACCCGTTTCCTTTATCTCTATCTTCCTGAGCGCAAGCAGAGGGGTGCCAGAGGCAATAGCTCATTTACGGCAGAGCGACACCAGGGCGATTGAGGGGCGATTCTTGCTCCCAACCTTGATCTTGGTTGCGCCCAACTCCACTCTTCTTCTCCTTTCCCTTTTCTTCTTCATCCACCTCGCCCTAGGGGCGCCCGACCTGCTTGAGCAAGCAGCGCCCAGCAGAAATGGCGACCTGTAGAGCCGCAATAGCAGCTAATTAGCAGCAGCTTGTCGGCCGTTTAGGGCTTAGAGGGGCTGCTATGGTGGCGCCCCACCTTCCTCTACCTTCCCTTCCTCTATCTTGGCCAAGTAGTGGCGCCGGACCAGCAAGGGTGACGGCCGTCCAAGCAAGCCGCAGCAGCAGCTGCGAGGCGAAGAGGCCAGAGGGCAACCGGGCAGAAGTGAAGGGAGTGTAGGTGGCCGATTCTGGGGATTCGTGGAGGTCTTCTTACTGCGCCTCACTCCTCCACCATCATCCTTATCTTCTTCTTCTACCTCACCCATATGTATCCTATCAACAGAGTATCTAGGGGCGGCACCCCATCTAACAGCTTCAGCTGCGTGGAACTGCAACCAGCAGTAATGGCTTTAGCCACTATGGGGCACAGCCAACAGCCCGATCCATTGCCTTGGAGGCTATCCTTGAGGTCCAGACAATAAACCAACAGCCCTAGTCCTCAATCAGCACCCAACTGAGCTCAATTCCAACCTGTACGTGCGAAGTAGAGCTGCTTGCAGCAGTAGGTCTGGCTAGGGGCAGATTTGCCCAGGAAACACTAAGATAGTGGTGTCCTTGAGTTCGTCCGAGGTTCGTAAGAAAACCAGTAGTTGTTAGTCTTTGATTCGGCTTTAATCGAGTTCATCTTCAATGAGTTTTCCGTCTCTGCGCAGGTTGCACGGCGTGCAAAGTTACAGGAAGCGGAACGAGTTTCTGCCCAGGTTGCACGGCGTGCAAATCAGTTTGCACGGCGTGTAAAGTTGCAGAAAAGTAGAACAAAGGTGCACTGAAGGTGCACGGCGTGCAGCCCAGGTGCACGGCGTGCACGCTGCTGTAAAGGGTAGAATTAGGCGTGTTTGTGGATGTTTTCGGTGGTTACGAACACACTGAAGTGGGTGAGTAGTAGTTCATTTAGAAATCATTATTTAACTCAATTTAAATGCTTAATTACTTCTACATCAGTTAGTATAACTTTTAAATAGTGTAGTACATACAATAGAGTATGTTAGATTCATTGGAACTTGAAATAATTGATATGCTTAATGAAAATGATGAAATTTCCTATATTATAGTTGCAATGTATTTGCTGATTTAAAAGTAGATGTTTAGCATTGAAACTGGATAAATGATACTGAATCATGTTTAAGGATGACAAAGGATATACATGTGTTTCAAATGAATATTCAGAATGTGAAATAAGTATGAAATTTGATATTCCTGTTTAAAAGATTATATGTTAATCAGTTCATAGACTTAGGTGCCCTAACATCGTAGAACCCCTTTAGATAGATCTGCTTCTTAGGGGTGAAACTCGTGTTGCAACAATAACTGTGCGGAGTCACGGTGGCACGAGGAAAGAGAACCAGTGTTGCAACAAGAACCGTGCGGAGTCATGGTGGCACTGGGGGAAATTATGGGTTATTGCAACAAGAACCGTGCGGAGTCATGGTGGTAACCCAGTGAGACTCTCCGCCTGTGTGCTCAGGTTAGTGAGGAGGAGTCTAGAGTACTCAGAGTAGTGCTTTGAGGCCGGTGAGCCTGTGGGTCCTGTGGCAGAACAGGGCTAGCGTCAGACTTAGCATTTCCCGGGTGTGTCGCTAAGTCTTGTACGATGGGATCATAGTTCGCTACGGATCTTCATATGCACAGTACACTGCATATGATTAGGGCATAATAAAAATACAAATATGAATCACATAGGATCGTAGTAAATTTAATATGTTAAGAGATTTGAACTTATGTGCCAATTCTCTATAACTGTTTATTTGTTTAAAATATCTGTTGTTGCATAGAAATGAAATTGTTATCTACAAATCTGCTATGTCATTAGAATTGCCCTGCTTAGTATTGCACTTATCTTTTATTTAAATTTTATCTATCTGCTGAGTTGTTTAGTGATAGCTAAATGAAATGCTATTCACTGAGCGAGTAGGCTCATACCTCTACTCAAAACATTTTCAGGTCATCATCTGCAACAGGAATCAGAAGGATCGTTTCATCCTAACACCTAGTCTATAGAAGGTTTGTAGTTAGTCTAGTTAGAGGTCTCTTAGTCCTTTCCCCTCGGTCCTTGGGACATGGTGTGGGTGAGAGAGAGTATGTTTGTGGAATGTGTATAAAGATGTAAATTAACTGTTATGTTTACTTTCTATTAAACAATGATACATGTTGTAAACTTTGTTTATGTTCTCTAGCCAGGTTAATTGAAATGCTTCCGCAATAGTTTATTGTGTTTTAGTTTACAGCAATAATCCGGATATCATTACGAGGTTTTAAAAAGAAAAAGTTTTCAGCGATTTGTTTATGTGATAATCCCTCCGTCGCGCCCTAATCTCGTGATTAATGGTTAGTGTGAGATCGGGGTGTGACAAATCTACGTCAAAGTAGTTGTTGCCTATCTTCTCAGAGGGGTCAAGGAGAGTGTTGAAGTCCCCCATAACTATCCATGCTTTGGAGATGCAGGTGGACATTTCTTCCAATCTTTTCCAAAGAAATTTCCTTTTTGTAGGGTTCGGGCTTGCATAAATGATGGTAAGAAAGCATGCATTGTCTACTAGGCTGTGAATGTACTGGAGATGGTTGGATATGATATCAATGTTGCTGCGACGATTCTCCCAAAGCAACCAGATACCCCCAGAAAAACCGATAGCTTCCACTCTATGGGAGGAAGGAAAGCCAACTTTACCGATGATGATGTCAGCTACTGTCCCGCTACATCTTGGTTCAATGATGGCGAGGAGGTGCAGGCTATGGACAAGCTTTAAATCCTTCATAAGTCTGATCTTATTGTCAGAACAGGCTCCTTGGATATTCCAACAACAGAGCTTCATTAAAACAACGATGGTTAAAGAAAGGGGGTGGGTGATTAAGTAATTGCGGCACACAGACCCACCGCCTGTGCGTCTTCCTCATCTCCAGTATTCATGGAAGTGTCTCCCTGATTGGTTTCCTCATACACAGGAAACTCAAGGGAGCGGGCAGTAGTGTGAGGTTATGCATTCCCTTGTTTGGATTATCCGTTTGAGGGGGTTGCTCAAAGAGGCGACCCTTCTTCCTCACTCTGTCAAGGCTCTGAACAGACTGGTATACAATTTTTCTGTTTCGTAGCATGACAAAGCTGCTACCTCCTTGACCTTGTTGAAGGAAGGTATCACGCTGCTTTGGGTGCTCACCACTAGAAACGGCATTGAAGACTGGTGTATCTAGAGCTCCGTTGGGTCCTGTTCTTCCTACGCAAGTTTCATCCTCACGGAGGGTAACGGCTGTATTTGCCTGGGATGTCGTTGTCTTGGACATGGCTGCATCTTTCACCTTGGTATTCTCGTTTTGCGAGGCAGCATTCTAATTTCGTGCTGCCATCTTCTTTTTCCTACTCATGGTTGTTTGCCATTCACCTTCATCACTGGAAACTTCACTATCCGAGATGGGTATTGTTCCTTTCCCTTCCTGATTAGTGTTGCCTTCCTGTATGGAATTTTTCGTAGAACCTTTGTTCTGCTATTGTGGTTTGCACCTTGATGGCTTCTGTGCATGGATGGCCATGGTATAGGGTACAACAGGTAGAGGAACAGTTATAGAAGACAACGCTTCATTAGTTTGTTGATTAAAAAACTTGCATTCATTGTCAGAATGGCCCATCCTTCTGCATTTCATGCATACAGAAGGAATATTTTCATATTGCAAATGGAAATGCTCATTGTTAATGAAGACCGTAGGTAGCAAAGGCTTTGAAGTCTCAACCTCCACAGAAATCCTTGCGAACTTCCCTCAGTTACCGTGAGAAGTGTTTGTATCAATTTTTATTGTCTTGCCCACAAGATTTCTGATGCTTTGAAGAAATTGGTTCTGGTATAAGAATATGGGAAGATTTGGAATTCTGGCCCAGACAACCAGTTTCCTGGGAATTGGGTCAGAAGGGCGGAATGAAGGGGTCCAAGATTGTACTGATAAGTAGTTCCCAAAGACAGTCCATGGATGATGTAGTCAGCCTTGTTTGTGAATTGAATAATGTAATATCCCTGGTCGAGATCGATAACCCTAAAGGATTCTAATGGGTGCCATAGGTTGTGGATTTTGTTAATGAGATTCTAGAAGCCGAGGTTGATGCCTATGGCTTTGACGACGACCGCGTGCTGCCAGGGTTCGATTAATGGTTTCATGACCTCGCTTCTGACCATGATAGCCGGGAAGACGCCGGTGACATCTACAGAGATGTCTCTTTCCTGGATAAGATCTGGGGATATAGGGTTTAGGTATGTTAGCGATCCTCCTGACCTTCCGGTCATGGCTTCTTTGTACGATAGCTTGGATTGGTCTTGAGCCGTGCCCATATCTATGTCTTCTGATGGGTGAAACGGTGCGTCTGTTGTTTTTCCGTTCTCTTCATTGACTACCGGTTGTGGGGTTGTCTCCAGTGGTCGATTCTGGTGGGAGAAACCTCTGCCGCCAAATCCTCTACCCCGGCCGCCGCCAGCGCCGCCGGAGCCCCTTCCGAACCCTAGCGAAGCCATTCAATTTTGGTAAAATTAATTTGAAATCAGATAAATACTAACTATAACTACACTAATTCTAAATGATATCTACTTTTCCCACCAGATTGAAGACTAACTAGATTACAACTCGCCATTTTGTTGTCTGATCCTTATACATGATGTGTGTGAAGTTTACACTGAAGCTCACCTCTCCAACTTTGTAAATACATCAAGATCTTCTCTAAATTCAATTCTGAACTTATCTAACTACATCCAAATAGCTATGCATTAATATATAGTGGTGAAAACAATTCTGTATTAATAGATATAACCATAAGAATCAAAATATAGTGGTGTATACGCAATATAAAACAAGCAACTAAGATTATCTATAATCTAGTATGGTATCCAAATTTGCCCATATTTTTTAAGAAATAAAAGAGATTGTTCTCAACCTAGTATGTTTGCCCCATAGTCTTTATACACCCATTCCATTTATTTAACATGTGATGCTCTTTTTGCTGATGTGAAGCTTCTGTTCACTGAAGTGGAGCTACTTTTCACTCATCCTCTAGTTTACATACTGCATTTGCCTCCTCAATGACTCAATTTGTAGTACCCTATTATATTGGTGGAGTTTGGTGCTTATATCATGAGGTGATGATGTCAAATGTAGGGTCTTAATTTCAAGTAGTTGTATTGATGTTGCTTCTGAGCCCACATTGCTATTTCAGATTTATTAAAATACATTCCAAATTCCAGTTCGTCCTTGTGGGTATTCAGCTTTTCAATATGTCAAATGAATGCTTACAAACTTCTATTTTCTGAACAAATGCAAATGTATTGTGTTATTCTACATGTAAAGAGATCATCATCTGTTTACAGTAGCTTCTGTGATTAGGTTGTTTTTTCAGTTTTTTCAAAACAAAATTCAGATATCAGTTCATCTTTTGGGGTTTTGTTTATCAATATGTTGAGATGATGACTACAAGCTTCAAGCTGATATATTATCTGTTTGGGTGAAATTTCCAAGCTGATACAACTTTTGTATTGAGTCCCAATGGTTGTAGATCTTATGGCTTGAGCAAAGTTACTCCTGGAGCAGGGGTTGTATTTTTTTCCAACATGCCTTTATATGTCTTTCTCATCTCCTACTTGTTTGATGTATTAGTGGAGCAGTTTACATGCCTTTATGTATGTTTCTCTTATCATGTGTATGGATCACTTTGGTTAGAACAATTTTGTGATTAGTAAAAAATTGTATGAAGACTAAAGAGGGCATTGGTTCATCAAAACTATTTATTAAGATCACATGATATACTTGATGGAATAATGTGATCAATAAAGGTAAGCTATCCCATGGAATCAATTTTATGACTGGCGATGGGTTAATAATGCATACAAATTTTTTCTATATCAGGTTGTTGAAGGATAGTACCCATACATGCGAGCTTCATATATAGATTGTCAGGTATTTCTAAACAATTAGATTAGATGTTGATCCCACTAGAGATCTTTAAATAGCATGAAGTCAATCTCATACCCATGGATTGAAAGAGCATGATTTCATTGATAAACAAAAAAATAACAAGTACAATAGGTTCTTATATTGGGAGAAAACTACACACGCTACACATAGATTAGCCATGCGTAAAACATTCTTTCCTAATAGGGAAATTTGTCCTAGGTGATCTATTGGTTCTATATAAAGGCAAGGTGTGAATGATATCAATGCATGCACAGTACAAATTGACTTTAAGCAATGATAAATAGATCTACTTCAATTGATGAAGGAAAAAACATATTTCAAGCAACTCAAATGGTTCACTTTCAACAACCATAAGAAGCCATTATGAATTTTTAGGCTTCTTTGGGTGGGTCATGATTGGAAGCACATGCTCGGTATATAGTTTTCTCACTATATAGTTTCAGATTTAAGTCTAATCTGAAATCCAAGGTAACAATCACGGTTCGAGACTGGGGTGAAGTCAAAAGCTCTGATGAGAAATGTACAGAGTTGGATAAGAAAAGAAATCAATAGAGTAGTACCTTTTTGTCTTGCCAAAAAAGATAATTAGGCTATCCAGAAATTATATGTATCAAATTATTCAGATGAAAATTTCCTTAAAAGATTTTCCTACTAGAAACTTCAAACATTGCAAGTTTTGTTCTTGAATAGAAAAAAATTGTAAATCATAGAGGGATCTCAAGGATGTGATGTATAGTTTTAGAACACTGAGAAAGAACAAACTCACTTGTTTGTTAGGTGCCTATAAGATAGAAAACACTGAATAGACATGTACAAAAATAATGATGTAATAATTACCATTTTTACCATGCTAAAAATGCAAGATGCATACAAAAAAAATTGATATGTTCATGTTGGCAGTTCAAGGACAAAAACCCCCACCAGCACACTACAAAGATGTATCAAGCAACTTCAGATTTATAGAAAAGGAAAAGAAAGCTAAATATCACTATCACTCATAATGATCCTTACTAGTTCATGAAGATGATACCAACCTTCCTACCATTTATTATGTATAAATTTCCCTAATAATTTATTCTATCAAGGCTGAGTTTGGTCATCATCACTCAAATCCAAGTATAAGTCTAAGGAGATGAGGCATGTTGATACACACACCTGATGTCCTATATTTCTGCAATTCATATGGGCAAGAAGAGTGTGAGGGAGAGAGTGAAGTGGAGAGAGAAGATCAGACCATGTGTACCTATGTATCGAGTACAGTTCCATCAACAACATTGGTTCCCTTATGGAATCAAAGTCGGTACCAAGGCCATAGTTGACAAAGATTTTAACAATATTTTATTACCAAAAACCAATTGTAAAAGATGGGTTACGATTTGATTGAACTAACTAAAATGCATGAATAATAATACAATCATGCATCATAATAACCCATACATTCCAATATGAAATAAAAAGGTTTTTGAGAAAATATTGAGTGAGGGTAGAAACCTTTCATTCACATTTTTTTTATTTCTTTGAATTGGACAATATTAGTAATATGAAACAATGAATCAATGAAAATTCACTTATTTAAGAGAAATACACCCACCTAGATCTAGATATTATTATCAACCATTAACTAACATGACATCAAAATGGGCCAATGGTTAGCGCAAGTTCTTCATGATTTTGATCAAATTGAATTATCCAACTAGCTTGAGATGAAAACTTATGTGAACCCTATAAGCTAACACTAAGCAACATAACCCGTTCAAACATGAGGTTGATTAATACAAGGCTTTTTTGGTTAACTTAGAATTAGAACTTGCAATGATACCTTAATCAGATAGTTAAGATAGCAGGAAAAATGAAATTCACGTCACACTATACACCATGATTCACAGGTTCATATGTAGCCTATATCAAGCATAAATACATAACCAAATACATTATGGAATATAAATAAGGTATTATATTATACAATAATCCATTTGGTACAAGACAAGAACAATCTCATAAGAATATAGATAATGAGAATGTATTTTTTCTACTAAGACATCTTGGGTTTTGAACTCATTATGGAGATCCAATGGATTAACTCTCTATATCCCTGGTGAAGTTGCACTTGGTGAACACCAATGTATTCGAACATCATGATTACTATATGTTTTTGACAATTTTACCTAGAAAATCATTCAGAATTGTAAACAGGGAAACAAATAGTATAAGAACATCCTACACTAGCCATATTGTGCTAAAAAACGTTTTTTGGCCATCAATTCTTCTGGTTTGTTGAGTTAAAAAGGTATTTATATAGGAAAATGTGAAATAAAATAATATGTACATAAACCACCAGAAGTTGTAATCTCCCAAGGCAATAAATCTAAATATATCATGACAAGAGCATATAATCAATTACCTGATTCAGAGGGAAATGAATAGAGAGACCACACTAAGAGGAAGAACATGACTGGTTGTGAAATGGGGTGATAGGGTTGCATCCTACATCGCCCTTAGGAAATTGGGCAGAGCCACATAATAGAAGTGGACAGTAGAGCCCCTAGAGTACTACATGGAGTTGATAAGAAGAACTTCTGACGGAGCTGTCAGGGTGAAATTGTTATGAAATAACCACTTGTCAAGCAGAGAGGTTGGTGTCGTGAGGGAAAACAAGGTGGTGCACAATATTGTAGGGGGGAATGGGGAGAGGGAGATACCATGGGATCAGGCGGAATCCCCAATCAGGAGAGGGTGTAGAGTGTGAAACTTAAATTTCTTGCGGATACAGATGAGCGGGAGATGAGTAGTGGGAGCGAATTAATTGTGTGTTTGGGATGGGAAGTGTGTATTAAGTAGATTTTTATGTAATCAATTAGACTCGCTACACTTGATTTGCTTATATTTTTAATATTTGTATGTAGAAGTGGTTGTAGTTACGTATATAATACATGTAACTAGAATTATTGTATCTAATATATACTTTTTTGATAGTGGCACTAAAGTTTTTTCGATGAAAGAGGGTAAAGAAGGTATGAAAGTAGATAAGAAATCCTATAGGTATCTTATTTGGAGTCAAATCCTTATATTTTAGACAGGCAATCACATGGATTCTGGGAGTCCTCATAAACTAGCTAGCGGGGCGAAGGAAAACTTTGCCAGCCCCCAAATCGTGATCCTTTTTTAGACATCTCCATCTTTGGGAAATTCTCTAATAACACCATTGGTTTCTAAATAATTTGTAAAATTTAATAATTATTTGTGATTTTATGGAAAACCATGCTCTGATACCAAATGTAACAACCCCACCCCTCGACAAACCCCCAATTAAGCAAGGCCAAGAAGATGGATACGTTATCCCAAAATAGGATCATATGGTTTTGTAAATAATAACAAATAATTAATAAATTCTACCACAACTAAGCTCAAAACAAGATAAAAAAATTCTTTTAACATACCATACAAAATTAGGATTTTAGAACTTTACCCACAGAAAGAACAAACTATAATCCTCCGAACATTATTTTTCCTTGTTCCTTTTCAATGTCACCTTTTGTTGAACATTAACTTTTCATAAATGTAACTACATATTTCCCTAAAACACCTAAAAATAAAATGTCGTTCAGTGTAATGTATGTGGGGAAAACCAAAAGTTTGCATCTACTTGTAACAACATATTGCAACCAAATTATTGTTTAGCATATCAAACATTACATTTTAGAAATAACTACTCAATCTGACATATCCAATCCTCCATGCTATCCCTTAAGTGGACATAGATACTACCTTTCTCATATTGTAGATCCTAAATAGCCTCATTTGATCCTACCCTAAAGGTAGACCAAGGCATAGAGTTGTACAGTCATATGATCCTACACAAAGGTAAACCAAACATAAACTCATGATAATCTATTGAACCTACCCCAAGGTAGATCAATACCTAGATCATCAATTTCACACAAATACTCAAAGCTATAGAGAAGGACTAGGATATGATTTAGTCATGCATATATTTATGGAGATAGATATAGCCACTTTATAGTTGCAAGAATTAAACTCCATCTAAGCAGTTAATTTCAAGCAACTAGTAAATCCTCAAAAATCACTGTAAAACTAGAGAGATTAGCCATAAGCATAACCACATACCTTATTTGGAAGTCTCAAAAATAAGAAAGATAGCTTATCCAACCAAGACGTCCAATTAACCAAGTCAAGCAACAAATCAAACAAATATTGAACCTAAAAAGCATATATAATACCTAATTGTTACAATTACCTCCAAACAACTCTTATTGACTTGGAATTCCATTCTATGGTTTTTAAGCCTTATTAGAGTTTCTTGGTTCTATTTTCCAATTTTTACCCTTTTAGGTCAACAAACCCTAAAAGAACTTTTCTACTCATAAAACCTCTAATTACACAAATTATCCACATTAAGGATCTATATTCTCTATTCAAATTAAAACCATCAAAACTCACAATTATCAAAACTAGGGCTTCTAGACCCATTAATGCACTTTTATAATTATGGAACCCTAAATTAAAAAAAATTATGTACAATGATTATTCATCTAGATCTAAACCCTCATTTTTATGTCAATAGGTTCATATTTAACTCAAAATATTGAGGGAACGTCATTAGATTGATTTATCATCCAAACTTAGGGTTTTCCTTTAATAAAACCATTAAAGATGGCATCTTTATACAAATTTCAAACTACAAGCAGATTTAGGTCTCAAATATATTTTTATTGAATTCTATTGATTTTTCTTAGCAATATTCATTAATAATACTTTTTCATCAGATAATCCCATAATTAATTATGATTGTCCTTATTAAATTATTTTTAAACCAATCAGGGCATGTCGCCTAGGCAGGGAGCCCCAGCCCTACCTGCCATCGCGTCTAGGCCTGGCCTATCTACACTCACCACCTCAGCGGCTCAGCTAGCGTCTAAGCGGCTAATTAAGCACATAAATAGAAGGGTAAAAAGACCAAAAGGATTTACCTAGTATGAAGACGGTCGAGGGATAAGAATGTAATACTCTCCTCCATCTTCTTCATCCTTGTCTCATGAGTTGTAGACCTCATGTAGTCAACTCCATGGTTGACTCTAGGATCTTGGCCTCCTTAGATGTGGACGAAGGTTACATTGCCTTGGACAGACCTTGGCAGATTGGTTGACAGTCTCAATTGCTCTCCTTCTTCTCTAGAGCGATGGGTCGATGACGAACAACTCTAACGAGTTGCATGTCAGGTCAGGGGTGAAGGACATGACAAAATAAGCAATTGATTGCTCTAGGGAATTCGCGTGATTAGGGCGATGCTTTTGGAACAATTTGTGGCTTCAAAGAGGGGGTATGTCCCCCTATATATACATAAGGTTCATGGCTCGGTGGTGCTGAATTGGGCATATTGCCAAGGGTATCCCAAACCTATTAGAATTTGGGATCAACCTATCTGTGTTTATCTCTAGAAGATGACGGGACTCCTCCTAAGGTTGCTCGTCCTCTGATCATTGAGAATTCTGGCCTAGGGTCCATCCTTTCACTGTTCCTATCACTTCACGTGACTATAGGTTAGGGATGACTCAGGTCTGTCAGATATCAGATATGACGGTCCTTGTCTCACGTCCATCTGATATTAACTGAATAAATGAAATTTAAATTTTATTATAAATTGTGACTTTTATGTATATCCCTCTCACTCTAGGAAACTTTCAAAAATTCCTAACTCCTAAACCACACATCTTTTTAATGCCAAATTTTAAGGGTACCTCTTGGATCACTTAGTCTACTCGCGTACCAAGTTTGGAGTCAAAATTCGAAAATAAGAGAGACTTTTCTTCATATGCAAGTTATGTATTCAAAAGGCATATTTTATTCGTATTTTCTCTCTCTTTCTCTTTTATTTCCTTTATTTGGATTCCTTTTACCATTATAAACCAATTGGATTCAAATCTTAATCCATGAAGGTCATTCCTACCACTTTCTAAAGAATTCTACATAATTCTCACCATTATCTTTATTTCTTTTTCCTTTTATTTACTTATATATTTCTTTCATCTTTTCTTTCCTTTTATCACATTGGACTCCCTAAAATAGTAGGATCCACAAAAACACGCATTCAAGGGAAATATTGCAAAAGAAACCCATTCATTGAACATAAATTATATAATTTCCATTCATACACATTTTATTGGAAAAATTGCATTTCAGACCATACAAGCAAAACTTGAGGTTACAACAACCAAAATCCAAGCATGCAACCAAACAAGTTGATCATTACAATTGTGGGTTGGTATTTCTCGCCTATCTTAGTTTTCAGAAAATCAGATAATGGTGATGTGATATATGTATGGTAGATTAGTAACAATGAATTTAATTAGTGCTAATCATTACTACATGTATATGTACCTCATGGATTGGGTAATAATAAGATTATGCCAAATGTAATATATAGCAATGATGATAAATTAGCCCAATGGATCCTCAAAGTATATTTGATATAATCATAATCATAATCATACCTAAAATACTAACATGAATATACTCGATTCTAGAGGAATAAACTCAAAATAGTAAAAAATTATAAGTTGTTACACATATTTGTGGTACACATATTAGTGTGAATAATATTATTGTTACATGGACAAAACAATGGAAGTATATATTTTATAGTTAAAGAGAAGAAGATATTTAATTAAGATGTATTTGATCGAAATGAACATATTCAGAAAGTTAAGGGAGAAAACATAAGAGACAAACTTATTTCATTTGGATAACCCTAGTTTGGAAATAAAACAAATGATGAAACTTATGTTAGAATATGTTTGAAGATATTCCATTTTTATATTCATATACCAGTAGTATATAATTATCTTAGATTAAGTAGTTGAGACCTAAGTAAAAGTGTATAACTAGTATGCATAGAACTGTGTATAAATTTAGTCCTAGCTATCCCTAGTAAGGCTCTGTTAGTGTATAAACATATCTTATGTTAGTGGCTAAATATTACTATAATATAGAAAGACTGATATTTTGAGATCAAATCTAGAGAAAATTTGAACAAAGCAATGAAATATGTAATATATATCACATATATATACTCTTACTAGAAACCCCAGAAATGAGAGTAATGGAAAATCCTAGTCATGAATAACAAAATAAAACTGGAATAACAATTGAGTCCAAGCCAATAGTAATCTCTTTAATCTGCACTACAGATCCCTTGCGATTGATTCTTAGAATCTCGTACTTGTAATACTCATGATTTTCTTGCCTTTGATTCAAGGTACTAAATGCTTGATTCTATATGGAACTATTTATTTCCCTCATGAATTCCATCCACATGATTTTGCAAAAGTGGTGAACCAATTTATAAGCCCTTCCCTCTTCTTGAAATTAACCAAGAATAATTTGAATGTGGAACATTATTGAGGATTTGAAATATTGTTTGATTTTGATATTGGCACAAAAATTTAAAATATTGGCTAAGAAATTTGGCTCACTAGATACAACTGGTCATATCTGATTCAGCCCTATTTTAGGGCCTAATCTTGTGGCATTTTGCATTTCAATCACATCTATACCTATTAGATTACATGTTATTTCCCTTAATATGCATATTTGTGTAAAATGCACTTATGGACACTATTTACATGTTTTTCAGGTACTTGGATCACATTTGGATGGACGAGAGAGATGGAGGGGCCCAAAGAAGGCCCCAGAGCTCCCCCAACCTACCCCTAGTGGCCAAGAGTCATGCTTAAGCAATGAAGTCCATGGATAATGAAGTTTGAAGCTCAAAGTGCAAGAAAAGCCCCCAACACGGTTGTGGTAACCCAAAACAGTCGTGCTACAAATGAAGAAATCACAAGAAAAATCTCAGTTTTGAAGCAACTGCAGAGCATACTCTACCACAGTCGTGCCACTCAGCATGATCGTGCTGCGACCACCCACTACGGTCGTGCTGCGACCACCCACCACGGTCGTGCCACTCAGCACGTCCGTTCTACCATCTTCCACCATGGTCGTGCCATGCAGCACGGCCATGCTACCAGATCCCACCATGGTCGTGCTACGCAGCACGACCGTGCTACCCTCAACACACCACAGTCGTGGTGACCACCACATCACCACGACTGTGGCCATTTCAGCACAAAATCGACCAAAACCATGTTAACTTTGATGGAATAAACCCTCGACCGTGCCCATCCACCACGACCATGGCCTATCCCATCCACCACGGCCGTGGTGCCCCACCACGGCCGTGCTACTCACAAAACTCACCTAGTTTTCACTGGTTTGCCCATTTTGCCCCTACTTGACCTAGTGCTTCCTCCCCACACCTATATATACCTAGGTGGTGGCTGGGGCACAAGGCCAGCTACCCTCCACCACCTCCTAGCACCCCAAATCACCATCCACTACATTTCACACCATATCCACCTCAAATCCACTCCATTTCACCATTCCCACCACCAGATCACTAGTTTAGACTAGTTCCTATCCATAATCCCCATAATTCTTCACCCTTGCACCCTGGAGGAGGGAGGAGGATGACATGCAGTTGTTGGAGAGGGGGATTTCAGCCACTACTTTGAGCGCCATGGCCACCTCTATCTCTCTCTTCTCTCTTTTTGTATTTTCCATTTCTATGAGTAGCTAGGTCCCTGTGGGTGGGCTGTTTGGGGGAAATTATGTTACTTTGATACCATGTTGGGGGAAAATGACATGTAAACATTGTAATTCCATTTTTTAATGATTATATTCTATTTCTATATCATTCTCTATGGATTGCTTGTTGGTTTGTGTGTCAAATCACCTCGGAATTTAGGCAAATTGCGTATATGTGTGAATTTTAGGATTTTCCCCTAGGTCCAATTCTTAGATCCCTAAGTTGCCCCCCATCTTCCTACATCCTAATCAATCTCCGTAAACCTAAGTGAGAGATCTAAGTATCTAGATTAGATAATTCTAGTGCAATTAGCATGGAGCCTTCTCAAGGCTAGAATGTGGGGGAATTGGGGTCCAAAACCCTAATCTCACCTCCCCATTACTACCCCCGACCCCTAATTGCCCTAGGAACGCCTAATCTAGAAACCTAGACTTGATTAGACTCTAATTGATTTGAACCTAATCCCTAACCCGATTGAGCCTCGGGAGGGTAGTAGGGGGTGTTAGGGACTAGTTCCCCTATGCACAACCTAGCATATCCATGGACAATTGGTAGCTTAGGTTAATTCATTAGACTCTAACTTGTTGTTGAGTTTGGATAATCTAAATGGAATCATAATGTTCATATGTCACCCCGCAACTTAAGTGATAAGTTCATACCCTAAACAGCCCACACCTCTCTTTACTACTTAAAACCCTACTTTTGTGCTTGCTTAGCTTAATTAGTTCTTTTCTTGCTTAGTTAGCTTCTTTCCTTTCTCTTGTGTTGTTCATGTTAGTTTAGCTCTTTAATTGTTCTTTTGCTTCTCTCTTGCTTGCCTTAGTGTAATTTGCCTTTTCATACCTAACTTAATCCTTTCTTGCTTGTTTAGCCTTAATTCAGTCTAGGGTTAACGTAGATTTCATTCTTGACTTTAATTCCTCATTTGTTCATACTAGTTTAACAATCAAATCACCTTTAAACCCTTAACCCTAGTCTCCGCAGTAGGAACCTAGCCAAACTAACCTAGCTCTAGCACCCCCTCTTTTCCCTGTGGATCAACCCTGTACTTGCCACCTTCCTATACTATGACATGACCCCATGTGCTTGCAGGTGTAGTGTTTTAGTGTGAGTAGGTGTTAAGTTAAGTTTATAAATTTCAAAAGAAAATTCCCATCATGTGTGTTCCAACCTCGTGGGGTGCATCTAGTCGGGTCAAATTGGCTAGTGTGTTGCACCATTGGCGGGAGCGCACCAATATCCCCTAACCCTATGTAGTTGATAATGGACAATTAGATGACCCCTAGTACTGGTTAACCTCATAGGTTAAAGTGTTTTTCTCTCATAGAGGAGAGAAAACTAGTCACCTAGCCACTAGTGAAGACAAAATATTAGATCGATTGTGCCAATGAATAAATGTTGTCATTTTGAATAATTTGATATCTTGATATTAGTTTTGAAAAAAAATGAGTTCATTTTGAAATCTTGATATTAGTTTGAGAATACTTTTAGTGTTTTCTAGTTACCACATTGAATTATTGTAACTTTTTGAAACTAGCATGGTAACTAGACTATCTCTTGTTATTCCTATAGTACACCAAGCAATCTTACCTAGATTTGATTGCATAACTCTTATTTATTTTAAATAGCTCAATAATTAGATTTAGTATCATCTTAGATGACCATTATTTTCCCTTCAACAGGGTCCATGTGTGGTTTTGTTCCTTCGGGGACTCATGGATAGGTGATACCAAGAAGGACTAGAAGATACGTGCAAGATTTGTCCCGTGTTGAAGAATAGATAAGATTTGATGCCTTTTCTTAATCATGTAATATGATGTTTCAAGCTTCTGTGACTCTAATATAAAAGCATGATTGTAATAAATATTGTTTATACTTTTGATACATTTTGTAAACATTTGAACGTAAAGATTGAGTCTTTACAGTTACCCTTGGTAAGTGTAACCCTTTTTCACTTCGATAAGGGGGGAGAAAAATCTATGTAGATAATTTTGACTATCTACAAAAATTTTAAGTAATTATGATCTAAATTGTGCCAATTTGAAGGTATGGTTCTCTAAATTGTTTACTTTCATTGTCATCTTATGAAATTTTTCATCATCTAAAAGGGGGAGATGCTTTTGTGTTACTAAAATGTGCATTTAGTGTTTTAGTTGATCGAGGTACTTAGACAAGATCCAAGAAAAATTATGGAATGTTGTATGTGTTTTGATGCTTTTCAGACAAGTTGTACCATGTATATACTTTGGACAAGTGCATTTTGTTCAAATTTCTAGGATTTATGGAAGAACGAGTGATGATCAAACTTATCCTATCCTAAATCCTTTTTCACTATCAAGCCAGAAAGGACTGGTGGAACAACTTGTTTCTTTTCTTCCTTCCATCTCAATTTAATTTTCATATACATTAAGAAAAAAATTAGGAGAGATAGTTTTCATTAGAAAAATAGTTTGATATATTTTAAAGAATATAATATTTTTTTATGTGGAATATTTTGGTTCAACTCTTCTTTGAGTGAGATCAGTCCATAGTCAAAATCTACATTTATTATTCTAGGCGTTGTAAACTTGTCTTTTGACTTCTGACTACTATTTTAGCATTTATATTGGTCAAAACACTCCAATAGTTATATTGACCATTCCTAAGTGTTTTCTATATATAGGAGTGCCTATGAACAGTTATAATACCACTTAAGCAAATCTATTACATGTTATCTTTCTCCAAGCTTAGAATTCTACATTGCTATCTTTAGATCTTATCCATAGCTCAAGAATAGTGTCGTACTCCACCAAATATAGCCTTATCTATCCTTGTGGAAGTTCATCATCACTTGTTCAAATAGATCCTCATTTTGTAACATTTTTGAAAAAAATGATATTTGTATATTGTGAATATTGATGTTTTGTCTATCAAATCTTGTTCAAAAACATTATTTGAGTGTTCTTGGACTAATTCTTGTGAGAATGACATCTAGGGACATGCAAGAGAAGGAGTCTTCTTGTCGATACTCTCCCATGGCCATCAAACAACTAGGGAACATTCGGTGTTCTTCAAAGCCTTTAAATAAGAGATGAAGGTTTGATGCTCTTCATTGGATATTAAAGAAGATGTTTGGTGCTCTTTTGAATTCATTTAAGAAGATATGAATGTGTGGTGATCTTCCTTGGTTGTGAAACAAGAGGGTAATCATTATACTTTGTATTATTCCTTCTGAGGTCAATAGAAATTTTTATTACAGATTCTAGTTGCGAATAACCAGGTAGTTGACTAACATATTTTAAGATAACCACTCCACATCAGGTGTCTCTTGAGATTTGCTTTTATTGTCCAATTAATTTCTTTACATTTCTATGAGATAATCTTTTAAACAAGTTGCAATCTAACCTCTTTCGTATTTGAAATTGCATAAGATTTATATTAGCTCAATTCACCCCCCCTCTAAATAACATCAAAGATATCGTTATCATTCAGTCATTCTAGATCTTATACAAGGCTGATTGCAACTTATAGTGGTCATCTAGTAGTTTGAGTGTGCCTCATAGAACTTTAACAAAATATATAATTCCGTGGGGTGGTTTTCCTGATAGGCATTTTTGTATATTACATTGGATGATAATCATTGCCTTAATTTTCTTTCTATCATTATGTGTTATTCACGTATCCTCATGTATAGTTATGTGTACCTAGATTTTAGTTATGCTTTATCATTTTATGCACATTGCTCAGTTTCTTAATCTTTTAAACTATTTTAATTCAAAACTTTCATGTAAGAAATAAATGTTATTAGAGGTTATATCATATTGTATTGACTTGGGTTCTCACCTCCTAAGTCACCACACCTCTTTAGGTGATCAACAACGCAGTCAGACTCATGGTGGTGAGGAGGTCTAGTTGGGATATCTATGAAGCAAAGAGGTTTGTTTGAATAGTGTAGAGTTCCACAGTCATCTTTGTACACTAAGGTCCACGTAGGGGGATACATATATCATGTATATCAACTCGGGTTTTTGGACATATATCATGACCATGTGAATGTTGTAGTTATCAGAGGATACATTTTGGTATACAGATGGAGGCTAAGAACATGGATACTCATACAAAGATACATGGTATAACTATATGTCATGTTTGAGCCTTTGTGCAAGTATTCATATAAATATTATGGATTTTTTAGGGTTTTCATGGGGTCTTTGGTTACACTAAGAGTCATGCAAGAACGAAGGGAAAGAATGACTAAGTTAAGCTAGCCATTAGTGTAACAAACTAAAATAAAAGAACAACTACACTAATCTAGGCTAAACAAATGCAAGAGAGAAATTATCAATTGTACATTTATAACTACACTAACTATGAAAGAAATGAATTAAACTAACAATGGAAATTGTAACTAAGACTAAGATAGGCAATTAACTAAGAAAATCTATTGACCATTCATTGTTCAATTAGCACTAAAGTGCAAGAGAGTGACCTAAGTTAACTACTCACTGTCTAGTAAGAAGCTAACATGGGTTTTAACAAGTAATGAAGGTAGTGGCATGTATTGGGAATATGTAAGCATCACCATGTATAAGGGTCATATTCATGAAAATACATTCAACATTTAAGATACCAAACCAACTAAAAAAGTATGACGTATATAATGAATCATATCCTATCAGTTGGCCATGGGTGACATGGTGATGTACAATGGAACTAGTACCTATCACTTCCCATCTAATCTTCTGAGGATCCTTTAACTAGGGCATAGATAAGCATTAGTTTAGATCATCATCATATTAGTTTCTAAGAGTTATTCTCATAATACACTGAATGACACTAGTGGCATGGGGTTTTGGAGAAGTTTGTTTCATATCCTATTACCCCCATCCCACCACTTGACATGCTCTTTGTTTAGTGTATATGAAGAAGACTGTAAGACCCTTAAACAGGATTAATGCTCAAACATGCTTGTTTGATTTTACTAGGTGCTTATTTTTGTAATTAAAACTTGGATTATGTTTTGATATCATTTGAAAAAGACATGTTTCAAGTTTGGTTCAAATCGTACTTCATTTGCTTAAGTTTTCCAAATTTTTGTACATGTGTGGATTGTAGGGAAATCGGGCCAATTGATAAGGAAGCAGAATTATAATTTTAATGCCTGATTCCTAAACCAGTAGATCATGTCAACAACAATGTATCTAAAAAATAGGATAGTAAGAGATCAACACTGATCATGGAGCAAGTTTAGTGACTACTCTTGCAGTAGGGTGCTTCTTTCACAAGTCACACTCAGACAGTTGTCGACAGAAGTCTCTTAGTTGATTACCAAAGACGGAGGTTGATGATATCCTCCTAGCTGGGAAAAGGCCTTTTTGCCTCTATAATAGTCCACACGGACCAGAAAGATCTCCATGTTGCACTACCAGAGACAACCGGAAGGAGTTGTCCTTTCGAACATCAACCTCCTAGGATTGATTTTCTCTCCCTTGTTTTCCCTCGCTTCTACGGATTGGACTTGCTTGATCTCTCTAGTTACAACAATTAGAGAGGACAAAAATTTTCAGAGCTTAATGTTGTCTTTCTGAAAGCCTAGACTGCCCCCCCCCCTTTATATAGGATGGACAAGGTCAAGGTTTTGGGATCATCTGGGAGTCGAACAGATGGAATTTTATGAACTTTTTGGAAGCTTCAATCATTGAATCGATCGGTACATACTTGAAAAAGTTGTTTCGTCAATGAAATAGTCATTTTACAAGTGAAACAACCAGTTCACTATGTTTCCTATTTGCAAACAAATTGACTTTCAATGCAACAATTAATGTACAACATGTCATCCGCATCAATCCTTGATCCAATCATATTGATTATTGAACCCGGTAGTTCACCACATGAACCTGTCATTTCATACCTTGAATGGTTGGTTTACTAAGTGAACTGGTCGGTTCATGCCCCAGTTCATGCATTGGTCAGCCAATGTTGTTTCCAATTGACCTAACACTTGAATGGATTGGCTCAACACTAGAACCGGACGGTTCACACTCTAGTCAGTCAATTCTCAGCCATTGTTGTTTAAATTGAATACCTAAACACTTTTTTAGTTAAGATAAACATCATTCAAGAAGGAACTCATATTCTAAGCTAATCCTATGTGTGTGATCCTATAGGTCCCAAGTTACGTTGGCAATGAATGTCCACAATTGATTTATGACATCATAAGCAATGAGCGGTATCTAGAAACACATTATTGCTACCCAAGTAATTTAGAAAATTGGAGAACAACTTCAACCTATAATCAGTGATTAGTGTTATATTGATCGTAAAGTCCCTTTGTTTCTTATATCCTAATTGAATTTGAGGCATGGAATCATCATCCTCTCAACATTCAATCCATGTTCCTTGAACTAGAGTAGACTTCCTGAGAGGCATATGAGATCACATATCACATATTGAGTCACATGAGAATGGCCATACATTTCCCAATCTCTCTTATCAAGTGTCTATGATATAATCTCTTGTACGAGGGGCAAATCCCATCTAAATCACTCGAACTCAATCTCCATGTGTATCAATGAACCTGAGCATCACCTTTATGGAAATTCTAGTTCAAAGTCATGTTGGATGATGTTTAAATACATGAAGGACATGTATTGAGTGTACTGAATTCAGATCTAAGAACCACTTTCATCTCTGTCACTATTAGAGATGATTCTGACTACCATTCCAATGTCTCCATGTATCACTCTCAAGGTGGATCTATTTGATACACTATTCTCTAACATGTACTACTGTGCTTTACTTGATATCACATATTAGGACTAATGAGACTCTGCCATTGGTCAAGACACACTCTAGTCTTATGTATTATTTTTTTCTATTTTTCTATGATAGTAATATCTGACCAGTGACATAACAAGAATATATGTAATCTTATCATACATATGATCTCATTGTTCAGGTCATCAACCTGAAAACATGTCAACAAGTAACAACACTATATAGACATATACTATGTTTGTGTCATCATCTCATTATTTAGACAAACATAATAGTTGGAAGCACTTTTATAATTATCAAATCACGTATCAAATGCCCCCATCACAATCATCATAGGAATGTCTCTATGTGAATACATACCAACATACTCCCACTTTTACTTAGACCCAATTACTTATGAATTTTATTTCAAATGATCTTTAACATGTCCATCATTTTTCTACTATGCAAAGGTTTTATAGCAGGTTAGCAATGTTTTCTTCTGGTCAGTATTTTGCAAGGTTTCACATCTCCTCATTCTACGACTTATTGTATGAGATGGAAGTGTTGCAGTATGATATTTGAGATTTCTTGCCTATCTAGTAGCTCCATTATTGTCATAGTATTTCTACTATGTCAACAATGGTTAGAACCTCCTACAAGTTCATCTATATGAACTTCTAGATTCATACGATATCATTTGTTGTGTTCATAATAGAAAGATACTTAGCTTCAATTATAGAACAATTGTCTCTTGCTTGGAACTTTTTAGCCTACAGTTCTATTTTGAGGTCAAACACAAATTTTGATTGGGATCATTAATTTGTCATTTTGGAATCTTGCATCGATGTAAATTTTTAGACAAACTCTTTCTTGTTGCCATAATCAATTAACTGATCCTTTTAGTGCTTATGAAGCACAAAAGGATGTTCTTTATGGTGGTCTAGTGACTTTCACTGTGATTTTGCAGTTATCCACTCGTCATATCCAATACATATGAGATAATAGGATGAGTACATAACATTTCATTCATGATAGTTCCAAGTGTGAACGCATGTGGCATCTTATTCATGTGTTTTCGTTCTTCAGAACAATTGAGACATTAGGCATTAGAGATACTAATTTCAAAAAAAAATCAATCATTGATCTTGCATGTTGAACCTCATCAACATCTTTGCCAATGTATGTTTTCTGAGGTCAAGAAGCTATCTAGATATACCTCTATGGATCTTGATTCCTGTCATATAGGGTGATTCTGCCTACATACTTTATAAAGAAACTACTTCCTTGCCAGGGTTTAACATTTGTGGGAAAAGGACATTATTCCCCATCATTATGTGGAATAAAATATTATTCCACTATATTCTTTTAATCACAATATTCATCTTCATTTTGACTAAAGACAACTCTTTGACTGTCTTGTCAAATAGAAGATTCCAGCTCTGAGATGCTTGCTTCAATCCACAAATCAACCTTTGTAGCTTACAAACTTTATTTGTATGAATTTGATTTATAAAACCTTTTAGGTTGTGTCATGTACACATCCTCTACATTATTCCTTTTAAGGAATGAGGTTTTTACATTGAAATTTTCAAATCTCATTGTCATACTAATATGAAAATGGAAAGCATGATCTCGATGGGTTCAACCATGGCAACTGGCGAAAATATTTCATCATGTTCAACAATGTTAACTTGTTTGAAAACCTTTATAGACAATATGTCCTCATAGGTTTTGTACACTTCCATCCATGTTGGTCTTTCCACCAAGACCCAAATGCACCCTTTGTGTCTTACCCCTTTAGATGAATCCACCAAGGTCATACCTTGTTGGACATGGACTTGATCTCAGATCTTATGGACTCAAGCCATTTCTCATACTCTAGTCCCTCAATAGCTTCTACGTAGGTTTTTGACTCATCGTCTATCACCAACTCACCGCCTTTCTGAGTCAAAAGACATCATAATCTTTCCTTCTCAAGGCGAGTCCTACTAGATCTAGAAGGTTTTGTGTTATCACAAGGAATTTGAGATTCCACAATAACTTGTGATTTTCATTGTTCCTATTGTACCTCTTTAGATTTAATGTTTTCTTGTTGTTCTCAAACTTTTGAAGTTCTATTTTTCTCCCAATGATTCCTTTGGAATTAAGTTCCTTTTAGGAATACAACCATCCAAAAACAAACAGTTTGTTGTCAGATTAGAATAGAAGTAGTATTCAACAAAATAACATTTATGTTATTTATAGACAGCTTTTCTAGAAACTATTTTCTAGTATAAGATTCCAATCCTAATCCTTATAAAGACAAATTGGGACACTTCCGATGACATGTTGTCATGGATCCATTCTTACCCTAATCCCAATCCCATTGTCCAAATGGGCAGTGTTAAAGGGATTAGAGTGTCCATCCCTGAGTGGCATGAAGATCACACACAGATAATATGCAAAAAGGAAATAACATTCTTCTTTATTAAATTGAATCAAAGGGTTTTAGTACATAAGGCCCGCAGGCCACATGGAAAGAGAAAAAGATAAGAAACTAACCAACAACTACATCCCTTGTACAATTAGCTCCCATGTAGAGTCCATATTTGATGTAGCAGTCTTTATTTCAGTAGATAAAAGAGTAGATAGGTGTGAATCTCTGGTTCCTTACATTACCAAAAATCAAGAAAATCAAGACACAAAGTCAATGCAATTGCACGGTACACTATATAAAAACAAGTAAAATAGTTTATAAGAAAATAGTATAATTGGCAAGACTTATATTTCGAAACATATATCAAGCAATCTTCCAAAAACCAAAAATTGTTTGATAAGAATTTTATTATGAATTTCCCATTATGCTATAATCGAGATGCATGCTTATATTATATTTGGCGATGTCGCCCCATCCATATCGGGGAGGTAACTAGGCTCCTTCTCACCAAAGGAGATAGGTGGTCAATGTACAAAATCCCACTCTCCAAATGAGGGGGGCTGCTTGTACTCAACATCAACATTATCAACATCATCATCATCATCAATATATAGGCAATCATAATGGTTTATGCACTTTATGTTTTTATGTTTTTCAAATTATAGTATAGGAAAAATGAAAGACTAATCATAGGGAACAATAGCTCATCCAAGAAAGTAGCCAAGTATACGACCAAGAGATATGTAAAAGTATATTCAATACAATCAAGGAGGAGGTATAATAGCGTAGCTTTCTAAATGAGTATTTGCAGTATAGATTCCAAGAAAGAGTAGATCTAGCCATTGAGTCAGATTCTAGATCAAAAATAATGGATCAAGGGTCAAGATCATAGTTTTAAAGAATCATGTTTCACTATTTGAGATTCAAGTTTCATTTTCCTATTTCTACCTTAGGGTTAGGTCATCAACAATATTTCCAAATGTTTAACATTTATTCAAGTATCAAGCATGTTTCAGGAATGAATGACCAACCTAGGTATTTTTAGGAAAACATGTCAACCCTATATATTATCATCATTATTCAAGTTACCATAAATTATCTAGATCCTTTTCAATATGAAATAGTATCATTGGACTCAGAGTTAGATAAGATCGAGTCATGGGTTAGGCATATGATTAAGGGGTTTGCAAGATTAAGATTAATCATCACCATATCAAGAGTAATCCTTATTTCAATCTGCATGATTCATATTCTGGGGTAATGAGTTTAAAATATTAGATCTAACTCTTATTTTCTCAAGTTCAATTTAGTGTCTCAATATGATCATTCTATTCAGTGATTAGGATTTCCCAAAGGTTAAACTCAAAATAGAGTCATTAACTAAGATATTATGAGCAAGAGAGAAAAACTATTGATACTAATGATATTCATAAGGAATTAGACTATGAAAGTATTTTTAATGCATTTCTTGGGTTTTTTTATCAAGATTGACTATTTACTTGATTTATTTGGATCCATGATGCATTTTTAATGATTTAAACGAGATCTGACTATTTATTGCTATTTTGAACAGAGAGGGGAAGAATTACCAGGAAAATTGAACATCGAGAAAAGTGTTGGTTGTTGGATCCCTTGGTCAGCTTGACTATGTCGGGGTCTTGCAACTGGGAGGCACCTTGATCCTAGTTATGTGAGCGAGGATGAAAGGAGGGGGGAGGTGAGTGCACTAGCTCGTAGTCGTTGATTGTTGGGTCTGGTCACCCTTTGACTATGATTTGAGGGACACGACTACTCGCCCAAATCACACTGGCCCATAGCAGCAAGGCGGCTCCGTGGTAGAGTGGCTTCCGGAGGAGATTGGGCAAAAGAGGAGGAGGTATAGAGGGAGCTCGAAGAGGTGTCGTTTGCACTCGTGGGAGCAGGCCGAACTAAGGAGTGGGGTTTTTATAGGTGGAGAAGGCTAGGTTTAGGGTTAGCCTGGGGGGGGGGGGGTCACCGAGCCATGGCAGTGGCTAAGAAAAGCTCTCAATTGTTCTTGAAACACACAGGTTCGAGGGGAAAAAGGTGTATTGGTATTCAGATTTGTAGGGGAATCATTCAAGTTCTTTTGATTTTCGAAACGAGTCAAAAATGAACCAAAACATGTGTCGGTCCCCTTCGTCTCCTCCCCGCTAATTGCAAGAGGTGGGGGACGACCTCCTCGTCGTTGGATTGGGCCATGATTTGTGGATGCCCAATCCAAGGGATGAGGTTCACCCCTCCTCTAGAGAAGAGGATCGTTGACCTAGAAATGGTCAGAAAAGAGAAAAATAAAAGGCCTTTTGCATTTAAACTTTGAAAAATCGTAGAAAATAGTAGGAATGTCTAATTTGAGTGAAATTTGGATCATTTCTTTAAGAGAATGTCTAGAATATATAGAAAAAGTTTGAGTGAAATTTGGATCATTTCTTTAAGAGAATGTCTAGAATATATAGAAAAAGTTTGAGTACAAGATGATGAAGTTTGATAGGTGAATATGTTTCTTTTAGTATGGTTATTACTTAACCTAATTTGAAATGTCATAAAGTGTAAAAAAGTCACATTGGTCACCAAATTTTGTTTTTGAGTCTCAACATTAATTATATAGCTATGAAAAATAAACTGGGACCATGAGTGAACATAAGGAGGTCAAAATAGGAAATTGGACTAAAGTAAAAGTAAAACTCACTATATCACATCCTCCCCTCCTTATTAGGAATTTTGTCCTCAAAATTCAGACTTCCTTGAAATGGTCAGGAAATCTTTCCTTTATGTCTGACTTCAACTCCCAGGTAGCATCATTACTATCATGGTGCTTCAACAACACCTTAACCATCTCTATCTTCTTATTTCTGAGCTCCTTGGTGCGAGTATCAAGTATCTTGACTGTAGCTTCTTGGTATACAAGGGTATCCCTTAATTCAATTGGTTCAAGATTGAGGACATGGCTAGGGTCTTTGGCATACTGCTTTAGGTTCGACACATGAAATACATTCTGCATCATGCTATATTGTGGAGGTAAAGCCAATCTGTAAGTGCATTCCCCAATACGGTCCAAAATTTCAAATGGACCCACGTATCTAGGGCTAAGTTTTCCTTTGTTCTTTGTAATGGCTCAAATTGGTCAGATCTTTAGGAAAACATGATCACCTACTAAGAACTGAGTATCAATCCTATGTACATGAACATAAGAATTCTAACAATCTTGTGCCCTTCTCAACCTTTTCATGTTTAGGTTGACATTGTCAGAATAGAGTTGCAATTCCTCAGATTTTAGAATTTGTTTTTCACCTACATCATCCCAGTAAACCGGATATCTACATAGTTTTACATACAAAGCTTCATAGGGAGGCATGCCTATACTAGATTGGTAGTTATTGTTGTAGGCAAACTCAATGAGAGGAAGATAGTGGTCCCAAGAACCACCCTAATCAATGACACATGATCTCAACAAGTCTTATAGAACTTGGATTGTCCTCTTAGACTGTCTGTCAGTTTGTGGGTAATATGTAGTATAGAAATTCAGTTGAGTTCCCAATTCTTCCTGTACTTGTCACCATAAGTGAGACATGAATTTTGCATCGTGATCTGATACAATAAATACAGGAATTCCATGCAGCCTAACTATCTCTCAAATGTACAACTTTGCTAACTCTGGGAAGTGTTAAAGGGATTAGAGCACCGTCCATGAGTGGCCAGAAGATCACACACAAATAATATGCAAAAAGGAAATAACATTCTTCTTTATTAAAATGAACCAAAGGGTTTTTGTACATAAGGTCCTCCAGCCACATGGAAAGAGAAAAAGATAAGAAACTAGCGAACAACTACATCCCTTTTATAATTAGCTCCCATCTAGAGTCCAGATTTAATGTAGTAGTCTTTATTTCAATAGATAAAAGAGAATACATGTGTGAATCTCTAGTTCCTTGCATTACCTAAAATCAAGAAAATCAAGACACAAAGTTAATGTAATTGCATGACACACTATATAAAAATAAGTAAAACAATTTATTAGAAAATTAGTATACTTGGAAGGACATATATTTCAAAACGTATATCAAGCGATCTTGCAAAAACCAAAAACTATTTGACAAGAATTTTATTATGAATTTCCCTTTATGTTGTAATTGAGAAGCATGCTTATATTTTATTTGGCCTCATTACCCCATCCTTATGGGGGAGGTAACTAGGCTTCTTGTCACCATTGGAGATAGGAGGTCAATGTACAAAATCCCACACTCCAAATGAGGGGGGTCTCTTGTACTCAATATAAACATTATCAATGTTATCAACATCATCATCAATATTCGGGCAGTCATAATGGGTAATGCAATTTATGTTTTCATGTTTTTCAAAATATGGTATAGGAAAAATGGATGACTAATCAAAGGGAATAGTAGATCATCTAAGTATCAAAGTATATGATCAAGACATACGTAAAAGTATCTTCAATACAATCAAGGAGGAGGTATAATAGCCTCCCTTTCTAAATGATTATTTGGAGTATAGATTCCAAGAAAGAGTAGATCAACCCCTTGAATCAGATCCAAGATAAGAAATATTGGATCAAAGGTCAAGATCATAGTTTTAAACAATCATGTTTCACTAGTTGAGATTAGGGTTACATTTTCCTATTTCTAGCTTAGGGTTAGGTTATCAACAATATTTTCAAATGTCAAATATTTATTCAAGTATCAAGCATGTTTCAAGAACGAATGACTTACCTAGGTATTTTTTGGAACACATGTCAACCCTAAATATTATCATCATTATTCAAGTTACCATCAAATCTCTAGATCCTTTTCAATATTAAATAGTATCATAGGACACAAAATTAGATCAGGTAGAGTCACAGTTCAGGCATATGATTAAGGGGTTTGTAAGATCAAGATTAATCATCATCATATCAAGAATAATCCTTATTTCAATGTGCATGATTCATATTTTAGGGTAATGAGTTTAACAGATTAGATCTAACTCTTATTTTTTCAAGTTTGATTTAGTGTTTCAATATGATCATTCTATTCCAAGATTAGGATTTCCCTAAGGTTAAACTCAAAATAGAGTCATTAACTAAGATATTATCACTAAGAGAGAAAAACTAGGGTTACCGATGAGATGCATAATGAATTAGACTATGTAAGTATTTTTACTGCATTCCTTGGGTTTTTCTGATCATGATTGGGTATTTACTTGAATACTTTGAGCTAGGATGCATTTTTTGTGATTTAAATCATATCTGACTATTTATTACTATTTTGAGAAGAGAGGAAAAGAATTACCAAGAAACTTGAAGTTTGAGAAAAGTGACGGTCGTTGGATACCTTGGTCAGCTTTGACCTAGTCGGGAACTTGTGATTGGGAGGTGGTTTACTCTTGGTCACATGTGTGAGGATGAAAGGAGGGGTGAGGCGAGTGCACTAGCTCATGGCTATTGATTGTTGGGTCTAGTCACCCTTTAAATGAGATCTGACAGTCACGTCTACTCGCCCAAATCACACTATCCCGCACCAGTGAGGTGGTGCCACGGCGGAGTGCCTACCAGAGGAGATAGGGCAAAATATGAAGACGTTGAGAGAGAGCTGGAAGAGGTGTCGTTTGCACTCGTGGGAGCAGGCTGATACAAGGAGGGGCATTTTTAAAGGTTGAGAAGGCTAGGTTTAGGGTTAGCTTGGGGGGGTGTCTCTGAGCCATGGCGGCAGATAAGAAAAGCTTTCGATTGTTCTTGAAATGCATAGGTTTGAGGGGGAAAAAGTATAGTCAGATTCGGATTTGCGGGGGAATCATTCTAGTTCTTTTGATTTTTGAAATGGGTCAAAAGAGCCAAAAACATGTGTCAATCCCCTTGGTCTCCTCCCTATTGATTGTAGGAGGTAGGGGACAACCTCCTAGATGTTAGATCGATTTTCAATTTGTAGATGCCCAATCCTAGGCCTAAGGTTCTCCCCACCACTAGAGAAGAGGATAGTTGACCTGGAAATTGTTAGAAAAGAGCAAAATAAAAGGTTTTTGGCATTTAAACTTCAAAAAATTGTAGAAAATAGTAGGAATGTCTGTTTTGAGTGAAATTTGGACTATGCTTTAAGAAGATGTGTAGAATATATAGAAAGTTTTTTAGGACAAGATGATGAAGTTTGATGGGCTAATTTATTTCTTTGATTATGTTGATTACTTTACCTAATTTGAAATGTCATTAAGTGTAAGCAAGTCACATTGGTCACCAAATTTTGTATATGATCCTCAATGCTATTTATGTAGCTAAGAAAAAAAAATTGGGACCATTAGTGAACATAAAGTGGTCAAAACTGGAAATTGGACAAAAGTAAAAGTAAAACTCACTTTATCACACATGTCTCATATGGTATCTTTAGAACCATTTTAGTTGGTACATTGTTTTAGTATAAAGCATGTACCTAAAAGAAACTGGAAGGTTAACTAGATTTATTGATAATCACACCATGATTAACTGGGTGTGATACACTATCATTGTGTTTCAAGTGGAGTTCATCATGATACACTATCATGATCTCCCCAAAGTTCCTCAAACACTTTGTTAAAATATTTGCATATTTAAGTGTTTTAATATTGCTTATGTCCATTCTATTGTAATTTTTTGGATCAACAAGGAATTACCACCACCTAAGATCCACATCATATGTAGCAACCTATTATTGATGAAGATCTATGCTGGAACCAGTCTGAGATGACTGGTTCAACTTTTCAACTAATTAGTTGGGCCTCCTGGTTGGTTAGTTGGTCTCGCGGATTGGTCAGTTGGTCTCTAGTTCAAGCAAAGTTTGGATTCCTCTAGTCAATCAAAAGGCTCACCAGCTAATCAGTTGGATCCTCTTGTCATCTTGCTTCCTTGGTCCTCCAGTTAATTGGGTCATCTTCTGAAATAGTCAGCTAGTTTAGAGTAGAACATCTTCTTTGCCATAACATGACATAAAACTATCCTATTCCTATTCGGCATATTATGTTGTAATATAGAAACCTCGAGTTAATTTCTAGGGGAGCATAGGTAGGAAATCATCAATACTTTTCAATATGAAAAAGTAAAGAGATGCTCAATATGCTAACCGAAATATAATTAGGGAAAAAAACCATCCAACCAAGCACATTGATCTAGGGGTTATTGGCTATAACCATGCATTACATCCACCATCAAAACCATTTTAGGGTGACGTATAAATTGCATATGTAACATATCATGTATATATGTATATTTGTGGGTTCATGTTTGGTATTTAATTAGATATGCATATTAATCATTTTCATATTCATATCATATGCAATAAAATTAATCTGATCATATCAATTTAAATCTAGATACACCATAAATTTACGTGGCTTTGATACCACTTTAGGTAAATCAAGGCAATAGATAAGGCAGCAGAAACAAAAAGTCAATGCATGATTCTTGAACCAACAGATCGTGTCAACAACAATGTATCTAGGAAAGAGGATAGAAAAATATATCTTTGGACTTGGATCAATCCCATTGACTATTCTTGCAGTAGCATGCTTCTTTCACAAGTTACACTCGGATAGTTGTTAGCAGTGGCCTCCTGGTTGATCACCATGGATAATGGTTGATAGTGTCCTTCTAGCATGGAAAACACCTCTTCGCCTCTGTATTAGTCCACAAGGACCACCAAGAACTCCATGTTTCACTATGAGATCCAATAGGAAGTAGTTGTCCCTTCAAACATTAATGTGCTAGTGTTGATTCACTCTCCCTTGTTGTATCTCCTTTGCTATCCCTCCCTTTTATAGGTAGGACTTGCTCAGGCTCTCTAGGAACCACAAGTAGATAGGATAAAAATAGTCAGAGCTTATTGTTGTCTCTCTAAAATCCAAAAATTCCACCCCCTTTATATAGGCTGGCCAGAGTTAGGGTTTCAGTTCATTTGGGAGTCAATGAGATGTGATTTCATGAATTTTTAGAAGTTGTGAATGTTGAATTGGTCAGTTCACAGTTGAACATGTTGGTTAATTATTGAAATGGTCATTGCCCAACTGAAATGATCGGTTCACTTTGTTTCTTGTTCGCAAATAAATTGACTTTCAATGTGAAGATTAATTCGTAATATTACATTAGCATCAATTCTTGATCCAATTGTATTGATCATTGAAACGGGTGGTTCACCAAATGCACTGGTCATTCAGACCTTGAATAGTCAGTTTACTAACTAAACCAGTTGGTTCATGCCCTGGTTCATCCATTTTTCAGCCATTGTTGTTTCCAATTTACTTGACACTTGAATCGATCAGTTCAACACTTCAATCGGTCATTTCACATTCCATTCAGTCAACTCTCGGTCATTGTTTTTTGAATTGTATACCTAAACACTTTTTTTTGGAGAAGTTAAAGTATTACTATATCATAAAAAATTGTATAGATGGTGGAAACCATCGTATACTGTACTAGTGGGTTACACTACAAAATCCCACTGGGCCAGGATCACCGTGATGACCCCTCTACGAAGCTTTGGTCTGGCTTTTAAAGCCAACCTCAAGTGGGTGACCAAGGTATCAAATAATCCTAGGACATCCGTGTCCATTTTCCCATGGATCCTACTATTGCGCTCCTTCCCAATCAAAAAATAGAGACCCGAAAAGCACAACCCCACAAAAGGTCTCAAATCGATATTGTTATTTGTCCGATCCAGCTCACCATAGATCTCCTCCAGAAAGGAGTCAGGGGAACCCACCCCATCCCATCTTCAACCAAAATCTACTCCAGAGATATTAAGTGTAGCTGCACTCAAAGAATATATGAGAGTGGGATTTGTCGTTGGTGAGACCCCACCTGATCATCTGGTCTCTCGTCAACAGCCTTTTCAAAATCACCCTATAGGCACAACTACTCCATTTAGGAATATTGCCTTGGTTCCACAAGAAGGGGAACTAGGGGACGCAAGGCCCCACCATCTTGGCAGCCTTCCAAGGCACGATATGTGTATCCTTCAGCTCCCACCCTTGTGGCGTAAGTGTATACAACCCATCCACATTTGGCCATAGCGAGCACAGTTTCCTCCAAGTTATAGACACAATTTTCTAGTCGTCGATGTACCAGTCATGCCCATACCTTGGGTGCATCCACCTACTCCAATTTGATTCATTTTTCAAAAATTTATCAATCCTTTTAATAGAAGCAGATCGGTCAATGTCTGCTGGGTCACATACATTCAAGCCACCTTCCTTCTAAGCAACTACGTGACCTCTACCCCCCATATAAAGGAGGTCCCCACACTTCTCATCTTCTCCAGAACAAAACACGGATGTTGGGCCTGCATACACCAAAATTTGATAATGCCCTCAAGGACTGATCTAACAAGAACCAGTATGCCCAACTAAGATAGATCGATACCCATCCACATGGTGGTTTTGTCTCAGAGAGCATCAACACACACCTGGAAGTCCCTGCCCCTCACTTTACCCCCACACAGAGGTATACCAAGATACTTGGTAGGTAGCACTCCCTCCTGCACACCCACGGCTTCTCTTAGATGACCTCTTCTATTATCGTAAGATCTTGATAGATATACCTTTGATTTGATGGCACTCATATACAAACCAATGCAATCGTCAAACTCCATCATAAGATTGCGGAAATTTCTTAGAGTTCTTCTATTCCCAGCAAGGAAGAAAAGGACATCATCTGTGAAAATCATATGAGAAAGGACTCGACTTCCACACTGCCTAAAAGAAGAAATCATCTTTTCTTTCTAATCTTTATCCACCATACATGTCAAGATTTCCATCACCAGGGTAAAGAGCAAAGGTGATAAAGGGTCACCTTGTCTTAGACCATTGGAAGCATTAAACAAACCAAAAGGACAACCATTCACCAGCACCGAGAAAGAAGTGGTAGTGACACATTTCTTGATGATTTTGATCCATCTATCACAGACATCGAAAGCACTCATGCAGGACCAAAGGGAATCCCACCTTACGTAATCATATGCCTTGGACAAATCGAGCTTCACACAAGCTTTCCTGGAGCTTCTCTTCACCCTAAAGTCAAGAAGAAACTCTGCCACGAGAAGGGCACTATCAGAGATGCATATTTCTTTAATAAATGTTGTCTAGGCAGGGGATATGATTTTAGGTAGCACTTTTTTTAAGTCTATTGGACAGCAACTTGGATATGATCTTATACACAATTGAGGAACAGGCAATGGGGCACAAATCGTTCATATTTTCAACAATTGGCTTCTTAGGAATGAGGCGTATAAAAGCATGATTGGCTATTCTCACCATCCTCCCCCAACAAGGAACCATCTCACCCCTCTAGCTATATCATCTTTGACCAGCAACCACATGGATTGAAAGAACCTTGCATTAAAACCGTAAGGCCCCGGGGCCTTAAAAGCACTGATACTAAACAAAGTGGCCTTCATCTCCTCATCTGTGGTAGGCCCACAAAGCATAGTATTCATTGTATCAGTGACTCTTCTAGCTGGAAGCACATAATCTAGAACCTATGACAACGCTTGTTTATTATATAGACTATTGTAATACTCCACCGCTTCATCCCCCACCTCCGAATATGAGTTAATAGTTGTACCATCCTTCTTGAGCAGCATATGTATGTTGTCCCTCATCTGATTTCTCTTCACCGCAACATGGTATACTTTTGTATTTCCATCACCCTCCCTAATCCATTTCAGCCGACTCCTTTGCCAATAACAACTCTCCTCATCCCTCTCAAGCTTAAAAAAAATTTCAGCCTTATTCGCCTCATCCTTAATGGCTTCCTCCTACAGTGGATTGTGTCTAAGAAACTTTGCAGCCTTACCATGGATGTCCTTAGCTTCCAGCATCAAGTTTCACAAGTCCCTCAGGCCAACCGACCATTTCTTCAGAGCCATCTTAGTCCTTGTAATCTTCTCCATCAAAACGTAAAGGGGATTGCCTTCCACCCTGCAGTTCCAAGCTTCTTTAATGGTATCTACATAGCTAGACCATTCCATCCAGTTATTGTAAAACCAGAAAGGTTTACCTTTACGCACCTCTTGAGTAAGTTGCACAATAAGTCACACATGATCACTATTGATATGCCCACCCAACATCACATTAGATAATATGAAAACATCAAGCCAAGCCTCATTAACGATAGCCCTATCAAAATGACTAGCTATTTGTTTCTTCACATCTCTCTTGTTCTACCAAGTGACAACACCTCCACTCATACTCAGTTCTATGAGATTCTCAACATCGATAGCATCATTGAACCTTCTAATACAAGAATCAGGAACTGACAAACCCCCTTTCTTTTTATGAGTCCTTCTAATATGGTTAAAGTCACCAATGAACATCTGGGGTAGCTCTCTCTGATTAGTCAACGCCATAACCTCCCACAGTCTTCTTCTACAGACATCAGAATTATGCCCATACACCACTGAGACAACAACATGAATTAGAAGTTAATTAGAAGGGAATCATGCACATGGAATTGGAGTTTACTCATGAATAATGTTAATCTTTTGAAAAGTAATAAAGACTTAAGGGGCACTCAGGATTCAAGTTTGAGCTTGTTTTATGGTTGTTTGTACTTTATATGATAATTTTGGTATAAACTGCAATTTACCCAAAATATGGGGTTGATGTGCAAATTACCATCTCTAGAGTGTCCCTTATCTCTCTTAGAATCATCTAGAAGATAGAGAAACGAGGGGGCAGCTTGTTTGAGTTTTGGTTGAGTGATATCACTCTTGGTGGTGAAAGAACCAAAGAATGTTGAGTATCTTGAACCCTAGGTGGGGTTTTGTCGAGTTATGAAGTATATATGGGAGTGCCTATCAACTTGGAAGCATTAGAGAAGGTCCCATATCGGTTTACCAACTTTTTGGAAATATTCATATCAGGCTAAGCACCTCAAGTAGGTGAAGCATATCAGTTTAGGACTTCCTTACAAAAGTTGTATCAATTTGCACATACAGTGATATTGGTTTGTGACATCTTTTCAAGCAAGATACCCAATGGTCGATATCTCATCCTTGAATTATCCACAAAGAGTTTTTGCATGTCGATATGATTATGGTTACATGATGCCACCATGCATGGATACATGTCACCTAAGTGAATATGGTGATGGCACCTCACATATACTCTCTCTCTTGAAAATCAACTATATAAGCCCCTCTTTTCACAAACAAGTAAACCTTTTGACTCTTTTACCACCTCCTTCTTGGTGGACGACCCTAGGAGCTCAAGGAGCAAGAGGAAGGTTGAGCATCTTGCCAAAGAAGTGTTGTGATCAAAGTCTTGGACTTTTGATAAGTCATTTCCAACCTTAGGAATGTAGAGCTTTGGAGCTTGAAGCTCTAGTGGTGATTTTGAGGTTGGTTATATAACTTGAACTCAACTCTATTATTATTCACCTTCAATCAAGCAATACTTAATGATTCCTTTTCAATTTCGACTTTCCTTGATTGAGTGATGATTTTATGAAATATAATGGATATATGGGTTGTTGCCCATGAACTAGAGTGTTAGTGGACAAAGGGTTAAAGCTTGAAGATGATGGTATCTTTGATTCACAAACAAATATTGGTTTAGGAAACCCTAACCTGATATAGTGTTATGTGAAGGGAAATTGATACACTTGGAGTCCCAACTCTTTACCAATTTTTTACATACAAAGGACCATTGTTCTTATAGTTGTTTAGCCTGTCAGCTAAGGCTAAGGATAAGGGCAGGATGATATCTTGAAAGAGAGTGAAAATATAAAGAAAATAGGGCTAAACTAACATGCCTTAACCCTAGCAACCTGACACACCTCTAGCCCGACACAAGTGTGACAGGAGACACACCTAGGCTGACACACCATGTGAAGGAGTGGGCTACACACTCCTTGAAGTCACGGTCGACACATCAAGTAATGGTAAGTTCGATACCTTTATAGGTGAAAGTATATAAGGGTGTTAATGATGGCTAACTGATATCTATCAAAACCCTAGAGACCGATATCACTTGGTGATAGCTAGCGAGACACAACAAATGATGTTGTCGCCGATACATTAGATGATAGTGATGCTAATACCCTAGAGTATACTATGGCTGACACACAAAGTGATAGGGTCGCTGATACAGAAAGTGATAGGGTGGACGAAACACAAAGTTATAGGGTGGCCACCACACAAAGTGATAGGGTGGTCGATACCCAAAAGTGAGGTCAAGATGATATGCTTAAGTGAGGTGAAAATATTTTGCTAAAGTGTGAAGAAGGTGATGTACCAAGGTATGGTGAAGGTGATAAACCACGAAATGATTCATGGTCGATATCACCTTAAGCACCTCAAGACCGATATCACCCTAAGCACCTCTAAATCGATATAGCTTTGATGTGCCATGGCCGACACAAGTGAAAGTGACATGGCCGATACAAATGTCTAGGATGACATAAATGAGAGTCTCTAGGACGAAACAAGTGAATGTGTCTAGGCCGACACAAGGGTTAGTGTGTAGGACGATACACCTTGACGAGTGTAGGCCAATAGAAGATGAATATAATCAATTAACACACTGGGAAGTAATGAGATGGATACATTTTGATAGGTATAGACTGATGAATTCTAGAGATGGTCAATCCAATGTAATAATTTTGTTGAAATCAATATCCTAGTAAGGATGAGAGAGAAACGTATACTTCTCAAATGAGAAAGGTAATACTTTATGGTAATAATCAATTGATGATAATTGATGAGAGTAATTAACTATGCTTGAATACTTATGGCAATAATATAAGTTGTATGATGTGAATAGGGTTTGGATGTTAATATGATCTTGAAGACCCTAATTGGCTACAAAGGGAAACTCTAACCCTAATTATGAAGGGTTTGCAACTTGAATGATTCTCTTTATGGCATGGTAATGATATTTACTTGATATTGCTTTTACTATGAAACCTAACTATGCAAGTATTATGAGATGATGAGCATAGCCAGGTATGATGACTCTTGACTCAAGTGCACTCTAAATGCAAATTTATGAACATAATGAAAAATTATCATACAATGGCATATATATAATTAATATGATAACCTGAAAGATAGGATTATTTTAGTATGATGGGGCAATGAATCAATTTTAAAAAAAGGTTTATATTTGTTTTCATTTTTTAGAATTAGAAAGACTTGTGAAATGGAAATAAGTTCGAGTATAATATACAAAGAAGAGTACGCAATTAATGGACTAGAATTGATTTTTTTTCAATTAAAAAGAACTGATGGAGTGATGAATGTGTGAGTGTGAGCCATTTGGAATCAATAATGGGCTGCCGATTCACTATGCGAGAGCTTCTTGGAATATAGGAATAAAAAGAAAAGGAAATAGGGGCATCGACTCGCCTCCATTGTCAAGAATAAATGATTGCTAGAAATAAATTAGTAAGAGGGTTGAATATGATGGAAAACCCTAGCGCTGCGGGCGGCGGCCGGGGCGACACGCATGGAGGTGTGCTGCTAGACGACGACGGAGATGGGGGCCGGACGTCCTCCTCCCAGCCGGTTCCTTTGGGCAATACAGGCATCAATCTGAACTATGCAAGTTACCGGAAGAATATAGGAGTCGGGGATCGGAACCTATCCCAGGCTATGGAAGTCGATGCAGGAGAAGCACTAGCGTCGCAATTCCCTCCCACCCTGACGGTACCCACGGAGGGGTCAGGCAAAGACGCGTCTCAAGATGCGCGGCCATCCTACAGAGACACTGCGGAGAAGGCGTCTAATGAAGACCACGGCTACATCCGTATCGACGCAGATGACTGTGGAGTAAATCTGACACGGGCGGATATCATCGTCTCGTCTGAGGGGGGCTTGCCAGCCTTCGATCTAAAGCAGGAAGCAAGGGACTGTTTGCTTAAACCTTGGCAATACACGGTTATTGTGAAACTCCTTTCCAAGGGGATCGGCTATCTAACCATAAGGGACAGGCTCAAACTCATGTGGAAACCTACTGGAGGGTTTAACTTGATAGACCTGGCCAACGACTTTTACGTCGTTCAACTCCAGCGAGAAGACGACTTCATGCATGCGCTCACAGGGGGCCCTGGCCACTGTTTGGATCCTATCTAACCGTGCAGAGGTGGCATCCTGACTTCTCGCCGGAGGCGTCATCCGTTCCAAAGGTGGTAGCCTGGTTGCATATTCCGAATCTCCCGCTTCATCTGTACAGAGAAGCTTTGCTTGCAGAAATTGGGGACTACATAGGGAAGACGATCAAGGTAGATCTCAATACGTTAAGCCAACGTCAGGGTCGTTTCGCCAGAATCGCCGTGGAGTTGGATATGGCCAAGCCGTTAACACCCCAGGTTATGATCGAAGGAAATCGATACCTCATTGAATATGAGAACATCCCCTACATTTGCATGTTTTGCGGCCGCGCGGGGCATCTCGACAAGGACTGTTCAAAGCGAATCAATGCAGAGAATGAGGCAAGGAAGCACGCTTCAATGGATGGCGCAAACCCACCTCCTCAGCAACCCCTCGCTGAGGGATTCACCGACCACATCCACGCAAAACCGATTCAACGAAAGAACAGAACTGTCCAAACCAGGAATCAAGGTGCCCCTCCGCGTCGTGCCAACAAATTCCAAACCTTAGATGATCTGGAAGTTCCGGATGACGAAGGCGAGGTCCAGGAGGTCGTTGATATCGACGGAGTGGCCGACAGAGTGGTAAGTGGGATTGATTGGAGTCAACGAAAGAAATCCTATAAGCAGAACAAGGACAATCGCAAGCACCGCGACGAAGCTGCCAAGGCAACCAACAAGATGGCTCCTCAGGTCCAGAGTAAAGAAGCGCAGAATACCTCTGAAATAACAACCCAAAACCCTGCCCACTCAGCAGTACACCCTACCGGGGACTCTACCATCCTTGGCAGGCAAAACACAAGTCATCCTTTCATCACAACCCCCTTCACCTTTGGAGGCTCGGCAGGCACCAATGGATCATCACCGCCTTACAGAAGCCCTGGTCGAAATTCTGTAGGAATTCATCTTCGCAACCGCAAGATTGTTAATGCAGGAGATGCTGGCAGATCGACTAGTCGGAAACGGGGGAAAACTTCCCTGTTACCGGAACTAGAGAAGGAGGCGCGGGAGATGGGGAGCTCCACCCTAAACGAACCTTGTTAATGAATGTTATCACCTGGAACGTGCAAGGGGTCTGCGATAAAGACACCCAAAACACGGTTAAGGATCTGTCTGTGAAATACGGTGTTTCGATCTTCTACTTAGTCGAACCTAGATGTAGTGGCGAGCGAGCGATGAAAATCATCAAGAAGCTGGGTTTTGCCCAATCCCACAGAGTTGAGGCGGTGGGATTCTCAGGAGGGATCTGGATCCTCTGGAAGCGTGACATTGATCTCGAAATCATTCTGTCTCATAAACAATTTGTGCACTGCAAGATTCAGAATACCTTCTATACCTTCGTCTATGCCAGCACCACAAGAAGCGGAAGACAGCTTCTTTGGAAGCAGCTTATTGACCTGGCCAGCCACATTAGCGAGCCTTGGGTCGTGATGGGAGATTTTAATGTCGTCATGTTCGCCTCTGAAAAATTCGGCAGTAATTTCTTTGACAAGGCAAACAGCCAGGACTTCCTCGATGCCGTCGAAGCCTGCTCGCTCTACGACCTGGGATCCAGTGGAGCTAGAACAACCTTCCGGAGGGGTCTTCTTCATGAGAAGTTAGACCGAGCACTGGGTAATCGCCTTTGGATTGATCAAGCCGACAACAACAAGGTACGGGTCCTGGAGAAAAATCACTCGGACCACACACCGATCATGGTATCGTCGGAATCACGCCGTCAGCAAGGAAGGGGTCAAGCTCTGCGTACCTCAGCTAGATGGTACTTGACGCCTGGTTACGACAGTTTCTTCTCTTCCTCATGGCATCATGGACAGAAGCTCATGGAAGCCAATTCCTCCTTTCTGAAAGGGGCGATCAAGTGGGCCGATGATAGGCGGAAAGAAGACAGACGCTCTAAAGATCAGATCACAAATAAAATAAGGTGGAATCAGATGAATCTGGCTCTACGTTTTAATCATGGAATGGCGCAAGAAACTATTGCACTGCAAGCGACCCTGGACTCCATCCTAAGAAGAGAAGAAGCGGAAAGCCAACAGAAAGCTCGCTGCAACTGGATCAAATTAGGCGATAACAATACCAGATACTTCCACTCTCTGACGAAAGCTAGAAGATGGCGCAACAAAGTCTCATGTTTGAAGGATGAAGCTGGTGTTTGGCACGAAGACGAGCAAGAGATCAGGTCTCTCATTGTAAATTTCTTTGCTAACGTTTATCTAGAATCCAATGCAACCGTGAGACATGCGAGCGCTGCTGCCTTCGCCGGGGTGTTCATCCCTCTATCTTCTGAGCAATCGCTGAGGTTAGCAGCGCTTCCCGAAGAAGATGAAATAAAGCTTGCTCTTGACGCCATGTCCCCGGTCAAGGCGCCGGGACCAGATGGTGTAGATGCGAGGTTCTACCAAACAAACTGGAAGCACATCAAAACCCAGCTCTGTTCTTTTATCCAGGAACCGTTCAAGGGCTCCCCCTTACCGGCTTCCTCGACTGACACAACCATCGTCCTCATCCCAAAGACGGGCACGCCGGAGAGATGTTCTCAGCTCCGACCGATCTCCTTAAACAATGTCTGCACGAAGCTCCTTTCCAAGGTGATTGCTGCTCGTATTAAACCTTTCCTGAATGATTGGATCTCTCCTTTCCAATCTAGTTTCGTCCCGGGCAGGAGAATTGGGGACAACATCGCCCTTGTGCAGGAAGTCATCCACTCCATGGAGTCCTTCTCCGGGGCCAAGAGGTACCTCGCCCTTAAGCTCGACCTCGTCAAAGCCTTTGACAAGCTAAGTTGGCACTTCATCTACGATACGCTGCTCCGAACCTCTATCCCAAGAACTATCATCCAGATTATCATGCAAATCATCACATCAGGCAAATCTTCTATTCTCTGGAACGGTGAGATAGTCGGCTCCTTCAATCCTTCGTGTGGGGTGAAGCAAGGAGACCCGTTGTCCCCCTATATCTTTGTCCTGTGCCTGGAGCGATTCAGCCAATTCATTGCCCTCGAGGTAGAAGAAGGACACTGGAAACCAATCATTATTTCCAAAGCAAAGGTGCCAATAACACACGCAAGTTTTGCGGATGACATCATTCTTTTTGGAGAGGCTTCTTTACACCAAGCTAGAACTATAAATAGATGCCTAAGGAAGTTCAGCGATGCATCAGGCCTTTTTCTCTCGCATGACAAATCCACGGTGTTCTTCTCTCATAACACCATAAGAAGGACCCAGAATCAGATCCTAAGGAAGTTGGGTATAGCTGAGACTTCCAATCTGGGCCGGCACCTAGGTGTCCCTATCATTCATAAGAGGAAGAGCAAAGATCTTTTCACATCCCTAGTGGAAAAGCTCCATAAACATATCAACTCCTGGCAAAACAACCAACTCTCCTTAGCTGGTCGGATTACTTTAGCTCGATCTGTTCTACAAGCACAGGCAAGCTACATCATGCAAGCAATTCAACTCCCGATAGCCACCTGTGATAGGATTGATCAAGTTATCAGAAATTTTATCTGGAACAGATACAACGCCTCTCGCAGGTTGAATCTGGTGTCTTGGAAGCGCATCACTGTACCTAAACAACAAGGAGGATTGGGGTTGAAGAAAACGCGCCACTTTAATTCTGCTCTTATTATGAAACTTGCTTGGGATTTCTTGCAGCAACGAAAGATTCCTTGGGTCACGGTTATGCAAGGGAAATATCGTTTCAGGGACCATGATAAGGCCACCGGCTCTCACCTTTGGAGAAGCATCAGGAGTCATCTCCCACTCTTACTGCAGCAGTCTTATCGAACTGCTATCTCTGGTCTGGATACCTCTGTATGGAGGGACGACTGGATCGTTGGGGGGCATCGTCCTCTTCTAAAGCCGGGACTAGCTCCGCCGGAAGACCTGCTGGACCTTAAGGTCTCTAGTCTAGTCAAGGATGACGGAACCTGGGATATGGACTTCATCGATTACTGGTTTGAAGCGGAATCAGCTTCTGCAATTGGGGCAATGCACACACCGAGGCCTTGCTACGGTGAAGATACTTGCATATGGCGACCTGATACTCATGGGATATTCACTGTCCACTCATCTTATGCAATCCTAAATCAATGCCTACTGCCCACATCCCAGCCTCTCTTCAGGACCATCTGGGCACTGATGCTTCCCCACCGCATCAAAACCCACCTCTGGCTGCTGGGACACGATCGCCTCCTTACAAACGAACTCAGGAAACAGAAGAAAATGACTGAGGACACCAAGTGCACTAGATGCAACGCCCCAGTTGAGGATAGCTTACATGTCATGCGAGATTGTAAGGAAGCTAAGATGGTCTGGAAGGTGCTGGTTCCCCCTGATGTCACCCAATTTTACATCATCCCGGATACCTTCAGCTGGTTGGCCTATAATCTCACGCATCAAGACACAAACAACTGGAAGGCGACCTTTGCTGTCACCTGCTGGAGTCTATGGAGGACCAGGAACGCGGCCATCTTCGAGAATAAAACAATGCCCTACATGATCCAAGCCTTGATCTGCAGAGCTGATATGGAAATCATACGCACAACTTTCAATCCACCTCGCTCTTCCGTAGAAGGAACGGTAGGAAGCCTGGTGTCTCTCACATTACCTAAAGATTCAACGATCATACATGTGGATGTGGCCACTTCGGCTGCCACCAATCAGTCCTGCTCGTGCGCGGTCGCAAGGAGTGTAGAGGGGGACTGGATTGCTGGAGCAGCCAAGAAGAGCTCTGGTTTGGATGCAATGGAAGGCGAGCTGGAGGCTATTATCCTGGGCGCCCAGCTGGCTATACAGAAGTCCTTGCATTCGACAGCCATCATCACAGACTCAAGGAATGCTGCTATGTGGGCAACTCAAGACATTAAACCTCCACCAAAGTATCTCCTGCTTGTACGAAGGATAAAGGAGCTTCTACAACATCCCATGCTGCACACACTCTTTCATCTCAAAAGGGATCAAAACAAGCTCACAGACATGCTTGCAAAGCATTGCCTAAAGCAACCTGATGTGTTGGTGGACTGGACCTCCTGCCCAGAAGTAGCTGCTGCAACCCTCTCTAAGGACAAGGAGTCCTTCTTCAGTTTATTAGCTCTTGTTTAGACTTGTAACCGGTTCTCCGGTAGTTTACAAAAAAAAAAAAAAAAGAATAAATGATTGCTATGTCCTTGACAAAGAACCAAACACAACAAGCATACGTAATGACATTAGATTCCATATGAAGAGGAAGGAGATTTAAATACTGCCAAATATGAATATGGGTCTTCAAAAGAATCTCAATCGCGGCCGTTTTTTAAACTATTTTTCATCGCTGAGGGAAGAGGCAAGTATATAAAAGAGGACAACAGGGTTTTGTGAGGGACGGCTAGTACGTATTCACTTACGCGGTTGCACGTCTCCATCACCGGACGACCACATAGGCAATGGCACCAAGGGAAGGCATGCTGCTCTGACTCCAGCGTGTTGTGAGAAGTTTTATTGCCTTCATCACGACCCTATTCGAGGTATTTACATAGTTTCTTCTTATCGGATCCCTTATTTCGTGTTGAGTCAAGTACAGTCGTACAAGAATGCTAGAAGTTGCTTCGCGTCGGTGTTTCTATGTCTGACTTCATGACTAATCATTGAACTGATTTAATAAGCTTCGAGTTCCGACGATGATTACATTAGTTTTATCTGAGCCGCTCTGGTGGGAAAGTCGTAGTAGTTTCAATATGCATTTCAGTGAAGTTTCTTCTTATGCGGACCTGATTGCCGGTTGTTAGGAATTGCCTCTGGTCAGTCATGGCAGAAGGAAGGACCAGAAGATATGGGTCACCTCGTGATCCCATATTTTTGGGGGATTTGGCAAGTCTGCGGACCGAGGACGAATATGTTGAATCCGTGGCTATATCTTGTTTTTCTTCTTTTATTTGGAAATCAATTTTCCACCTTTCTTCTTCAGCAATGACATGGTGTATGACACATAACAACATGTAGTGTCCTTTCTACCCATGCGTTCATATAGGGGTGTTGTAGGAGTGTTTGGCACTATCAATATTTACGCCACTCTGGTCAGGTTGGGTTACCACACGTCTCCTTTGTGCAAGTTTGGGAAACGTGATAGCCTCTTACTGGTCCATCTCAATAGGGCGCAACTGTCCTAGAAGATGAAAGTGTTATGTTGCTTTTCTTCATCGGATATTCAGAAATTGATGAATGCATATTCATCCGGGTTCAGTCGCCATGTTGGGCCTAGTTTTTCTTAGTATTTTCGCATTTTTTGGCTTTATCTTCTAATATGCGAGTTGACTTGGCTTAATTGAAGTTATCCTTGTTTTAATTCAATTTTTGCACCTATGTGCAGGTCAAATTTGGGTAGATGGGCCCAACCTTCTCAGCCCATCTTCTAATTGGGTCCTTGCTTATTCAAGTGAACTGAAGGAGCCTTCTGCCCACAAAAACCCAACAACCGCAGTCTCTTCTTCACCCCCTGCCCTAATCACACCCGCGGCCTGTCAAAAACCGCAACCTACTTACTAATACCGCGATCGCGGTTTCCTTTACTCCCAACATCGTGACTTGCCTCTCTGTAGACCGCAGCCAACCCCCCTTTTTCCCCTACGCTCGCGGTCTTCTTTTCTTCTCCACCGTACACCATCGCGAGCTGAACTCTTCCCTAGACCGCGACCTCCACGTCCCCTCAAACCGCGACCGTGGTTCCGCCATCCGCGATCGCATTTCCCAACAACCGCACTCGCAGTTCTCTACCCTCTGTAATCTGCGACATCATCACCTGATTCCTTCCAACTTCCGTAACCCGCAGTTCTCCCGCTCTCTCCTCGCCTCCAGCAAATCGTGATGCTTCCGCTCGCTTCCACTCTCTGCACACCGTGACATAGGGGAGGCTAACCTTCAACAGACATCCTTGATTGAGTCTTGCAATACCGCGGTGTGTGTCGACTGGGACCGCGGTATGTTCGCCTTGCTCACAGTCTCTACCATCTGCGTCCTCTTCACCTACACCGCGCCCGTGGTATCTTCTCATCACCACACCGCGACCTTGGCTTCTCCATCTCCTCTGCGGCCTCTAAGTGATGACCTCGACCGTCCAGCAAGTGCACAAGACACCACGACCAGAGAGTTAGATCGCCTGCGGTCTATTCACCAAGGGTCGCGACCGTACTGACCTGGAACCGCGACCAAGGAAGAAGGAAGGCACCGCGACCAAGGGTGCAAGCAGACCGCGATCAGTGCAAAAAGGGTACTGTGACCTCAGTTCTAAACAGCCAACAGACCCGAGACCCAACTGTGCCTATAAATAGGACCCTACCCCCATCCATTCAAGGCACCCTCTCGAGACGTTGTTAGGCTGTAGGTCTGTCCCCAGCCTAAGGAGACGGTCTCCACTGCTAGGTTGTGCCCAAGAAGCGTTTGACCCTTGGTGCATCCATCTATCTTCTCCATCCAACTCGTTCATCTAGATCTGAGGTGGAAACCCAGATCTGCAGTTGTCTTCATCATCTACGTCGTGCCTATGCTGCAATCACGTCCACGAGTTGCTTGCCCTGCTGGGAGCAAGGACTACGAAAAGAGAGAGAAGGTGGAAAAGAAGATTTGTCCCATCTACCATGTTGTTCTTCCCTCCTCGTCCAGATCTACCTCGATGTTGTGTAGAAGACTATCTCTCCACCGAGCTGTGATCATCTTCTTCACCATGCTCATAGCGGAATCTTCCCTCTCTCTTATTCTTTTTGTTTCTCTCACCATGAGTGAGTAGTTTCCTTTCATTGGGGTGCAGGGACTAGCCCCACTTCCCATGCTTACATGTCCAGTTATTAACCATTCCATGGCTTGTATATAACTTTTCATTTCATTGTTAATCATTTGATGTGTGCTTGTGGATTGATCACCTACTTGCATGATCTATTTCGTTCCTATGTTGTGAGAACTTCAATACGTAGGTTTTGAATGTCGATTAACGCAATTGACTCCCTGAGGAGAACTTCTGATGGGATTCCCTAAATTCGTAAGTGTGCCATCTGTGAGGGGACGAGACATCTAGCCCATTGTGACACTTTTGTGTGCCTAACGCCTGTGTGGAGGGCCCACAACTTCAGTTGGATATATGTATCTTTGGAGCCGTAAGTGTGTGATCTGGATGGTAATGAGACATCTGATACCTAAGGTGATGCTTACGCGAACCTAAATATCCTAACAGAGGGTTTGTCGTAGCTCTATTTGGATGGTTATATCTAGCCTGGATGTTTGTGTTTGGATGTGTTTGCATGTGTAGTGGTGGTGAAACTCAGGTCCATCCCAGAAATTCCCATCATTAATCTTTAATCTACTTTTAATCCTACTCTTTACTTTCCTTGCATTTAGTTTAATTAAACTCAAACCAACCTTTGTTCTAAATATTAGTCTTGATTCAACTAGATTTGACTAGTAAAATATTCTTAAAAATGTTTTCCCTAGGGATTCAATCCTCAACTATACTGCGATAAAATCCGTCCGCTTGCGGGTGGTATTATTGGACAAGGTTTTGGTAAAACTCGGGGATTTCAGCCCTGGTTGTCGGGGACACCAGAATCATCTAGTTGGATCTAGTTCTATTAAGGATAATTTAGGATTTTTCTTTTAATTTTGATACAATCGAGCATCTACTTGAATTTGACTCTACTCCATCCATCTTACTTCTGAAAGATCTTTCCATCCTAGGTACCCTCAAAGACTAGTGCATGCACCGCTCGAATAGTTCTGGCCTTCCTGCTAGCTTTGACCTTGAGATAGAAAGAACCTTTCATCGTCAGAGTAGAGAGAACCAAGCTAGGATGGCACAAGAGGAGGAAATTGCCCAAAGGGTAGCTCAAGGCCTTAATGCAGAAAGAGAAAGGCTTTTGTAAGAAGCCCGAGCTGCAGTTCAAGAAGAAATCGAAGCTGTTCAAGCAGCAGCTCAACAAGCTGAATTACAAAAAGACCTTCGAGAATTCTCAATCCCTAAAGTTGCTGATGTTCACCACCCAGTACAACCTCCTCCCATCAATGTTGCCAATTTTGAGATCAGGGCACATTGGGTTATGTTGCTTCAGAATATCCCTTTCTATGGTAAGCAAGGAGAAGATAGTCAAGAACATCTTCTGAGGTTTATAGATCTTTGTGCTATGACAAAGCAAAATGGAGTCACATATGATGCCATCAGACTCCGTCTTTTCAAATACTCTCTTGTTGACAGAGTTATGAGTTGGTACAACTCTTTGCAATGTGAACCCATCACCACCTGGGAGCAACTTCAAAATGTCTTCCTAGAAAAATTCTATCCTCCTTCTCTCACCTATGAAATTGGGGGCCGAATAACACAGTTCACTCAGGTCCCTGGTGAAACCCCTTGCAGAAGCATGGGTGACACACTTTTACTGTGTGTATAACGCAAGTGCACGCGTCAATGTAGTATAGGCCTTTGTGAGGCCCGAGTCGAACTCAGGGACACTGAATTATCGGTAGACTACTACTAACTACTCCCAATCAGCTAGGCCAATTAAAAGGTTATGAGAATTTTTGAAAAATAAAAGAAAATAAAATAAAATAAAGCAATCGATTAAGTGTTTAGTTTAATCAATTCAAATGGAGATCTTTAGGATTGCAGTTTCACCGCGGGTTGTCATTGTATGAATTTCCACATAGTTAATCAGATTCATCTCTCAATCTGGGTAGTGGCCTGTAGTCAGAATTGTTCACTTTCGTGATACAATTCACTACCTAAGTCTAGGTCGGTTCCACCGTCATAGTAACCTATACCCTAAACTAGGTGCATTAGAATCGACCTCTAGGTTTCCACCATTAACTGTACATCACCTTGTTCAAGGGATTTGTTAATTAATGTGAATTTTGTCTCTTTTCAACTGTTAATTATTCTTTTAAAGTAATTAAGGGCATTAGTTTATCATTATGGTGATCAAGCATAATAATATAATTGAGAAAATGAAATCATACCACATATTTTAAAGACAAATTATGAATTACTATGATAAAAATGTCATACAATGCTTCCCCGGGCTACTCCTGGTCCTAAAGATAAAGGGGATTAGCCATGCATGTTCATCTCATAGCAAGACATGATTGAAGAAAGGGGAAACATGGATAAAAACGTGGATAAAGTGATGAAACCCCTGAACGGAGAAGATCCAATCGTTCCTCGGCGTAGAGTGCGCGATCTACAGCCTTTCGGTGATGGAAAACGTCTTATTTGGCTTCCAGAACGGTCGGGGCGTGCTTCTAGGCTCCGTTCTTCTCTCCACACCTTCTCGAGACATGTGCAGCGGCTAATGACGTGATAGATGACTCATGTCCGCCGTCATTAGGTATTAACACTGAGTTAGGTCGCCAAAAAAGCATAGTCATTGGATTCGGGTCGATCTGAAGCAAACTCTGATCTGACTGTGTTGATACCATCGACGTGGGTCGATGGTATCGACCACTCGCGATATCGGCAAGCCTTCTTTCTTTTAAGTCATCCCGCTTGATGCTGACTCGATACCATCGACGCGGGTCGATGGTATCGACACCCTTAGGCATCGGTTTTATCTCTTTTCCGTCGCTGAAGCTATAAGTGTCGATAGTATCGACTGGATGGTCGCTGGCAACCTGATGGTAACTCGCTACCATCGACTTCCCAGTCGATGGTATCGACTCTGCACTGCTCCTTGCAGCTGCCTGCCAGTGGCTGTGTCGATAGTATCGACGTATGTCGATGGTATCAACACCTGCAGATATGTGTTTTTCCTGAAATTGCACAAGAAAACCAAATCAGCCGAGATAAAACCTATAATTATAATCATTTATTCTCAAAACGATAAAATAAGAGAGATTTGACACTGAGAAGGATCATAGACTAAAGTAAGTGAATTATGCAAATATTAACCACCAAAGTGACCAATAAACACATAAAACACAAGTAAAACAAGTCTATAAATGCGTCTCAAAATCATCGCATCAAACTCCCCTAAGCTTGAACATTGCTCGTCCTCGAGCAACAAAACTCTAGAATAGAATTGCGAGAGTCAACTAAAGAACAGATTGTCACAACAGACTGTACCATATGATCCCCGCCAGATATTCACATTCCGACCCTTACTAACCACAGAATGATAATAACCCTAAAGGTGACAATAATCATCCATGAAAGATATCTACCTCAAAATTGATGAACACTATCATGTAAGGCAATTAACATAATAAAATCATCCGGTCCAAGCTCGGTGCATCTTGTGATCTTCTATCTACGTTGCTCATCCTAACTACCATCTAAATGGAAGCAGCTCCCCTGGTCTTAATGAGTGAGGAGAAAATCACAGTGGCCTACCAATTCGAGCAATGGGTAGAGGAATAGGTGGTTGTGGAAGAAATGGAAGCATTATACGATTTTAACATGCACAAGAACAATAATGACCTAAATGATGCATATGCAAATAAAAATGCCCTAATGCCTACATTTGGGTGGAATGATGCATGCACTATCATTCCATATCTAGGTGAGATGGAATATCTAAGACACTACACCATGCACTTATTCTTATTAGGATGCACTTGAGAACATGTTCCTTTCTCCCTCTCATTCTTACTTACTTCTCAATATTTTTTTCTTTCTTTTGTTTTTCAATTTTTTTTCAATTTTTTTTAAAACCCTTATTTTCATAGATGACAATGAATTATTTTTTGGGCTCACTTATTGCTACATAACTTATACTTTTGAAGCATTCAGAAGGTATGGAACAAGTTCACCACCTTTAATGTTTCAGAAGACATAAGATGCATGATGTTCTATATGCACAAAAATGTGAATGCAGCTACAAAATGATAGTTATGCAACTAAATGACACACACCTAAAGATAATGTGCATGTATAACTATTCTATCTTTTTTTCTTTTCATGCAAAAATATGTGAAAATAGTTGCAATGCAAGACCTATCTACATGGGATGCAATCAAAGAGATGAAAACCGTAATGTGCTTCTAGTTTTTAAGGTGGAGTATGAAAACAATGGGGTAGATAGATCACATGATTAATTGACTGAACCTTTGGAAAATATTATGTGTCCCTCCTTACTGACTTGTGTAGTAATTAAGAGGTTTCTCTCTCTTATTCCTTAAGTTATGTGCTCAAAGTTAAACAACACAAGCTTGCAAAAGCACTAAAAAAATTCAAAATTTCCCCTGATTCCCATGTACAACAACGAGATGACATATGACATTAGACATCCACAATTACACTAGATAGAGTGTGGATCCTAAAAACAAACTAATAACTAAGAGAAATAAATGACAAAAGACAAAGGAATAAAAACTAAAACTAGGAAAAATAAAGGATAGAAATTGTTCCAACTGCCCCCCCCAAGCTTGAATTCGACTATGGCCTCATAGTCCAAAACAACCTTAAAAGGTGGAGCAGTGATACCGATCATTCTGCAGGTGGAGGCGGGTACTGCGAGGCTGTGGGGTCCCATGATGGGTACTGCCCCTGGAAGCTCGGATCATACTGGGGCATTGGTGGAGGTTGTGGATACCCCCCAAAATAATTCTGGCTCCAGTAGTTGTTGTAGAAGGGATTTTGCTGCATCTCCATCCTATGCAACATGTCGTGGATGTTCTGTTGGTTGTCGAGGAGGAGACTCTCATTCTCGAAAATGTCCCTCTGGTTCTCTAACAGCCGGTTCGCGGTATCCTGAATACCGACGTGGGATGTTGTATGTTGCAGCTGGGTCTGCTGAATATCTTGCAGCATTGTGTACATCCCCTGCATTGAATAGACATCCTCTCCTTGATGAGAGGGCTGAGGTGGCAGAGGTTGTGAAGATGAAGATTCACCTGGGTGGAAGTGGGGACGCTTCCTGGGTGCTACTCGTGCCCAAAGAGGAGTGAATCCCTCCTCTTCTTCTTCTTGCTCGTCGTTGTCATCATTATTGTCATCATCACCACCGTCTTCATCTGAGTCATCAATGGCTATGATGGGCCACCTAAAATGCTGAGCTCCCTCGATGTTGAAGATGGGGTCCGGAAGCACACATTATTGATATACGTGATTTACGTGGCAATGTGCATATGCCAAGCCATCACGGAGCAGGAGGAGGTTGGAGCGGTGCAGATGATGGAGGTTGACCTTGTTCTTGTTGGAAAGTGGAGTAAGCTGGGAAAAATCCAAACTAAGGTAGAGGGCCAGCGGTGTGATGATCCCTCCAAAGTGGATAGGAGCCTTCCGCATACTCCTCACAGCCAACACGCGCATCAAGAAGAACGTCCCCAGTTGCACTCCTCGCACTTCAACATTTTGTGCAGAAAGAACAGATCCGTCTCTTGGAATTCGCTAAGGGACAAGTCGCCGTGAGCGAAGAGCGTGGTGTCGAGCATGCGGTGCAGAATTCAGACAAACGGATGCTCGAAGTCGGCAACTGTAGCATTGTGGTAGCTGATAGATTGCCTAGAGGCGCAGTCACCAGCTGGGCGAAGATGGCATCATAGTCCGTACGGTTGTCTGGCCTTCGGTGCTGGTAATCGTCATGATACCAGTTATACACAAAATTGAACTGGGCGAGAGTAAGGGTGTAATTGTTGTTGTAGATTCTGAACGACACCCGCCCTTTCTTCCACTCTCTGTCGGTGGCTATCAAATCATTGGGCACCACATTGATATCCAATGACGCCATGAACTCTGCCACGAGTTCCTTGTAAGTCGGCCACTCACCGAAGAATGGTTGGCAGTTGACGTGGTACTCCAACTCGTCGGGCCTCCTGGTCGTGTGTCTCGCTTGCCCCTACAAGATGTAGGAAAAATTGTCATTGAACCCCAAGTCGCGGATCATTGCCCGATCGACGTAGCGGGTGGGTTCAATCTTCCTCTTGAGCAACTCCTCGTACACCTTCCGGATCTCCACAGAAGGGTGGACAATCCCCGGACAAGGAATCGACGCGGGTGGTGGAGGAATGAATTCAGGGATCTCCATTGGGGCCGCGCGTGAAGAAGATGCACCGGTTGTACGCACCATTGTCGTCGAGAAAGAAAAGGATAGGAGATGGAGCTTGGTGAAGGTCGGAGAAGATGATCTCCGCTCGGTGTAGGCTCAGTGAAGATCATGATCCATGGACACTTGTAGCAGGCCTCCGGTCACATAGCAGTTCTCAATGCACAAGCAGAGGGAAGAAGCTCTGAAGGTGTGAAGAAATCTGACGAACAATCCCTCCCTTTATATCTTCATCCGTCGCTACTGTGCACCCGACGATACCATCGATGGGGTGTCGATGGTATCGACACCTGTAGCACAATCCGTGTTTCGTGAGTATCGACGACTGTCGATAGCATGATGTGGGGGCCCGTATCGATGATGTGTCGATAGCATGATGTGAGTATCGAAAGATTTTTGAAATAAAAGTAGAGGACAAGTTAGGAGACATAAGTTAGATAAGGGTTAGGGTTATGTGCCTAGATATTTTGGATTTTTGTGTTAACTCTAGAATTGTATGTAGCGTTCTCTCTCTTCTTCCCATGTGTTTGTGGTATGGGACACAGGATCATTGGGTTTTGTAAAGAGAATGTTATGTGCATAACCATACTTGTCTTGTCCTTTCAAGTACATGTGGTACGGGACATGTGTATGTGGGAGGTACTAAGATAAGTCCTCTCTTAATACATAAGCGGTCAGCATGTATCCAAAGGTGAAAAATAAGAGTTTGCACTAAAAGTTTGAGACATAGTTACCTAAACCTAATCAGATAAGCAAGTAGGGCTCACGGTAGAAGCAGAACCCCTAGAGAATAGGTAAGAGATGTTTGTTGTCAAGTCAGTGATGAAGTTATGAGATAGATTCCAAATTTCATTAGTAATATGTATAGACCTTAGGCATGGCTTACATATTTAACCATTAGAGGGTCATTTCTTAAGAATCATATTTAAACTTTGAAATGATATTAGAGAATAAGAACACACAGATCATGGAAAAGCCTACGGTGGGTAGTATCATGAAATTTTGAGGAAGAAACTCATTTAAGGTGGGTAAAATTATAACATCCTAAAAATTTAAAACCGAACACTTGACTCAAGCACACTCTAAATGCAAATTTATAAACATTATGAAAAATTATCATACAATGACATATATATAATTAATATGAGAACATGGAAAATAGACTTATTTTAGTACGACGAGGCAATGAATCAATTTTAAAAAAGGTCTATATTTGTTTTCATTTTTTAGAACTAGAAAGACTTGTGAAATAGAAATAAGTTTGAGTATAATATACAAAGAAGAGTACGTAATTAAAGGACTAGAATTGAATTTTTTTCAATTGAAAATAACTGACGGAGTCATGAATCTGTGTGTGTGAGCCGTTTGGAATCAATAATTGGTTGCCGATTCACTACACGAGAGCTGCTTGGAATATAGGAATAAAAAGAAAAGGAAATAGGGGCATCGACTCTCCTCCATTGTCAAGAATGAATGATTGCTATGTCATCGACAAAGAACCGGAGACAACAAGCATATGTAATGACGTTAGATTCCATACGATTATACGAAGAGCAAACAGATTTAAATACTGCCAAATACGAATATGGGTCTTCAAAAGAATCTCAATCGTGGCCCGTTTTGAAACTATTTTTCATCGTTGATGGAAGAGGCAAGTACATAAAAGAGGATAGCAGTGTTTTGTGAGTGACAGCTAGTAAGTATTTGCTTATGCGGTTGCACATCTCCATCACCGGCAGACCACAGAAGCAATGGTGCCAAGGGAAGGCATGTTGATCTGACTCCAGTGTGTTGTGAGAAGTTTTATTGCATTCGTCACGACCCTATTCAAGGTATTTACATAGTTTCTTCTTATCGGCTCCCTTCTTTCGTGTTGGGTCAAGTATAGTTGTACAAGAATGTTGGAATTTACTTCTCATCGGTGTTTCTATGTCTGACTTCATGACTAAACATTGAACCAATTTAAGCTTTGTGTTCCGATGATGATTCCAGTAGTTTTATCTGAGTCGCTCTGGTCGGACAGTTGTAGTAGTTTCAATATGCATTTTAGTGAAGTTACTTCTGGTGCGGACCTGAGTTCCAATTGTCAGGAACTACATCCGGTCAGTCATGGCAGAAGGAAGGACCAGAAGATTTGGGTCACCTCATGATTCCTTGTTTTTGGGGGGGTTGGCAAGTATGCTGAACGAGGATGAATATGTTTAACCTGTGGCTATATCTTGTTTTTCTTCTTTTATTTGGGAATCAATCTTCTACCTTTCTTCTTCAGCAATGACGTGGTGTATGACACATAGCAACGTGCAGTGTCCTTTCTACCCATGAGTTCATCTAGGGGTGTTGTACGAGTGATTAGCACTATCAATATTTACTCCACTCTGGTCAGACTGGGCTACCACACGTCTCCTTTGTGCAAGTTTGGAAACGCGGTCGCCTCTTACTAGTCCATCTGAGTAGGGCGCCATTATCCTAGAAGATGAAAGTGTTATGTTGCTTTTATTCATCGGATATTCTAAAATCCACAGTAATTCAATGGGTTATCAGAAAAATAAGTATAACTAGCCATTGGAAAGTATATTTTTTTTAAAGGAATATGATTTTAAGATTTTCGAGCCATCTTTTGCCTTCCTACTCTAATATTTTTAGAAACATGAATCTGACTCATGAATCCCTCATTATGTATTGCATATGTTTCATGTGACCCAAAACAATAATCAACCAACCGAGTTTTTCCTAATCTAATAATGTTTATCAGTAACCTAACCCTAATGCACTCAAACACTAATCTACCCTAATTCAACCTAGGATCAATACAAGGTATTGATTTATGATGTTAAATAACTATGAATAGGTGTTTAGAGCTGAATCATGACAAGAGAAGGTTAACTTAGGATTTGACTCAAGATCACGGATACCAAGTTAGGATTTTCTTTGCTCCAGGTAAGCCGGTCATGCCACTATACATATTTAATTTGGTTGAAATGTTTGCTATGTATGATGTAGGAATTATGCTTTCAATTTCAAGTTCAATGCTCAAATCATGTTCATAATATAAATTGGTTGATGTTTGCTATATTTTATGTCATATGGTTATCATGTTCATTAAGATTATAGATTATGATCAATGATCAATGATTAATGGATTTTAAAGTTCATGTTTCAAGATGGAGAAATCCCATCATGTTAAGATCAAGGATCATGACAATGCTAATGTCATTTTTATGATCAAGTTAATTGGAATTGAATCCGTTTCTATATGCTTCTCGAATCATGGACCTCAAGGAGTCGTTATGGACTTTTATAGATAAATCATGGGCATTCATGTCGTTATGGGCTTTCCTAACATTATGGGCATTCCTAGCAATCATGTGCTCTTAAGTGGGCATCATAGAGAAACACATATATTTACTGCTCAATTCTTCATGTTATAAGAATAATGTAATCAAGAATGCTTAAGTCAAATTCATGTCATGGTTTTCTTTCAAGTCAGGTTTACATGCTTATTTTCAGTTCTCAAAAAATGTATAGTGCCACTTATTGATGTGTGTTTTTGTTTTGTCCCTAAATCAAGGAGCAAAGCAATTGAAGTGAGTGCTTTAAAGTAGAAGTTTCCAAGACTTATCTTGGTGGAGTGCCATCTACACCTTAGAAGATCTAGTATCAAGTTTCTAAAGAAGAATTTTGTCATAGATTTGTTCTACCTTTCATGTAGTAGATGCCAGTTCAAGGATGAGATTAGTTTATGGTATTATTTTTCTCTTTCAAAGAACAATGTATGAATCTCTATTTTGATTTAGTGCATGGTGTTTCCTTTATCTTATTGCAATGAATATCATGTTTTGTGACGTTCCTCCGAGCCAAGTGACCCATGTTATGGATAACATAGGGTTTGCTTCTGCTAACTTATATATGTTCTTGGAGGGGCGTTACATATGATCTATGATGATTTAGTATGATACATATTATATCAGCCTTGTGAGCCATGTGATATATACTTATACAACAAGTATGATATATATATAAATATATATATGGGTCTCATGACCTACAGATGATTGTTGCTTGATAATAGGTGACATCGTTTAAATGATTCTCTAAGGCTCCTATTAGTTTGGTGTAACTTATGAGTTCCGTGGAACTCATTTTCTAGGAACTCTAGTTCAGTTTCTGGAACTTAAGTTCCATTCACTTCCATGTGATTGGTTTGTTGTAAGTGTTAATATGGAAATCATTAAAATATTTTTTATTTTTATTGTATAATATAAACAAGTGAGGATGGTAAAGGTATAAAAAGAGAATCATATCCATAAAAAATTATAATATTCTTAAATCATAATAACCAAAACAAGTGGTTATGATGCACATGTTGCTCCTTTAAAAATATTGTATTATGATATAATTATAATCTTACTAAAAATATTATGATTAAAATCACATTACAATATTTTTATTTCCTTTGTGTATACAAAATATTGTAATAATATATGCATTTCATGTGCTTGTAAATATAAGTTTTAGTTCATCATTGTTTAAAGCAATGTAGAATATTTATTTTTACATTATTTTTGTAGGGAATTTTTACTATATTATTTGTGCATGGCTATAGGTAATTATCATTTTTCATATCATATTGTTTAAACATGAAGAATATAAATATATGACGTAAATCACATTGTTTTCACATGGTGCGATGTGTTTCTTTTTCATGATGTTTGTATTTTTTTTGTAGATTGTACTAATAATGGTGGTTATAGTGTTAAATATTTAACATAATGTGATTATATTGTATGATATTTTGTCATATTATGTTGTGGTTTTAGCAATAAACTATATCCTCACCACTAATATTTTTAGTCATAAATATTTTATATGTGTCACTTATAACAAATAAAAATTATAATTATATAAGAAATGTTGTTAGTTGTCTAAGATCTCATTTTCCACTCTTTTTAATAGGAAACTCAGGAACTGTGTTTAGTGTGCAAGTCTGTAACTCCTCGGAAGTCACAAAACTCAAGTTCCAACACTTACTTTAAACCAATCATGAAAATTTGCTCAAGGAGCTCCATGTTCATTAGTTTTCCGGACTAGTTACAACTAACCAATCGAAGCCTAAGGGTTTGATACCCAAAACATGTGATCATGATAATGAAAATGTTAAAGAGATGAAAAAGCCAGTAATCTGCTCAAGGGATTGAGATCCTGGGATGGGTGTAACAAGATGTGTTCCAATTGATACAAGATACCTTGAAAAATGTATTACACCTTTCTTTATAGAATTTATCTATAATTCAAGCTTGTAACTAGATTGATGCTGAAAGATGTTGTATGCACTCAACTTATCAAGTGAAACTAAAAATGTTGTTGCCCCAGGCATAGATCCATTCAATGTCAGAACTTGATGGGTGGTGAAATGAGTTTTTCTCAGAGCGCATATTGTTGAATATGTGTGGTGCAAGTTTAGGTATCTCCATGTATCCTTAACTAATAGGATTGGATGTGGGCCATACCCTGATACTAGGATTAGCTTCAGTCCATACTGTAATAAGATTGTGGTTGTAGGGCGTGACTCAATATACAATCAAGATTGGTTATAGACCATAACCTGACACAATCAGGATTGACTACTATTCATGCCCTCATGAGGGAACAAATACGGGTTGTATCTCTCTAGCGATGAGCCTATATACCTAGGCTAGCTAATTGAAGTTTGACTCATAATGTCATTGTAACGTCCCAATATTTGAGGCCTTGGATAACATAATCTTAAAAGGAATGATTAGACTAACCATATGACCAAGGTGCACCTCCTTTTCCGGGAGCTCATCACTAAAGAACTCCATAGTTAAGTGTGCTCAGCTTGGAGTAGTACTAGGATGGGTGACCAGTCGGGAAGTTGACCCCAGCTTGCATGTTAGTGAGAACAAAGCGCACAGTTAAGGCTAGTGGTGGTCTGTGGGGCCAGTCATCATTCTTGAAACTCTACTAGAACCTTGCACAATGGGCCCAAGTGTTACAGATGGTATCAGAGCCACAACCCCTCCAGTAGGTGGTCTCACATGGGCATGTGGCATGCCAGTCTTGAGCCACGCGGTCTAGGCATGTTGGAAAGGGTTGTCCATGGTTGACGTAGCCACCCCTTATACTGGTATTCCGTGATCGGGAGCTAGGTGTCCATGGGCCATTCTGGGTCTGCACTAAAATGGAGTAATATTATGAGGCCATATAGTTGAGCCTTGATGAGGACATTAAGAGTCTAAGTGGGGGAGATTGTAACATCCCAGGATTTGAGGCCTTGGATAAAATGATCTTAAAAGGAATGAATGAACTACCCATATCACCAACGTGCACCTCCTTTTCCAGGAGCCCATCTCTAAAGAACTCCATAGTTAAGCGTGCTCAACTTGGAGTAGTACTACAATGGGTGACCGGTCGGGAAGTTGATCCTGGCTTGCGCGTGAGTGAGATTAAAGCACACAATTAAGACTAGTGGAGGTCTGTGGGGCCAGTCGTCATTCCAAAAACCCTGCTAGAGCCTTAAGTAGTGGGTTTGGGCGTTACAAATGGTATCAGAGCCAAATCCCTTCGAGTAGGTGGGGCCCAAATGGGCATGTGGCATGCCAGTCTTGAGCCATGTTGTCCAAGCATGTAGAAAAGGGTTGTCCATGGTGACATAGCCACCCTTGCATTGATATTCTGTGATCGGGAGCTGGGTGTCCATGGGCCATTCTAGGTTTGCACTGAAATAAGAAAATATTATGAGGCCATATAGTTGAGCCTTGACGAGGACATCAAGAGTTCAAGTGGGAGAGATTGTAACGTCCCATGATTTGAGGCCTTGGATAACATAATCTTAAAAGGAATGATTAGACTACCCATATCACCAAGGTGCACCTTTTTTCTGGGAGCCCATCACTAAAGAACTCTATAGTTAAGTGTGCTCATCTTGGAGTAGTACTAGGATGGGTGACCAAGAAGTTGACCTTGGCTTGCGTGTGAGTGAGAAAAAAGCACACATTTAAGGCTAGTGGTGGTCTGTGGGGCCAGTCGTCATTCCTGGAACTCTAAAAGAGCCTTGGGCAGTGGGACCAGGCATTACAAATGGTATCAGAGCCACAACCCCTCCAGTAGGTGGGCCCACATGGGCATGTGGCATGCCAGTCTTGAGCCGTGCAATCTAGGCATGTGGGAAAGGGATGTCCATGATTGGCGTAGCCACCCCTTGCAATGGTATTCTGTGATCGGGAGTTGGGTGTCCATGGGCCATTCTGGGTCTGCACTGAAATGGGGTGATATTATGAGGCCATATAGTTGAGCCTTGATGAGGACGTCAAGAGTCTAAGTAGGGGAGATTGTAACATCCCAGGATTTGAGGCCTTGGATAAAATGATCTTAAAAGGAATGATTGAACTACCCATATCACCAAGGTGCACCTCCTTTTCTGGGAGCCCATCTCTAAAGAACTTCATAGTTAAGAGTTCTCAGTTTGGAGTAGTACTAGGATGGGGGACTAGTCAGGAAGTTGATCTTAGCTTGAACGTGAGTGAGATTAAAGCACGCAGTTAAGGCTAGTGGTGGTCTGTGGGGCCAGTCGTCATTCTTGGAACCATGTTACAACCTTAGGAAGTGGGCCTAGGCATTACATTCACTGCCAATAATCTCGTACTGACTGAGAAAGTAGGGGTTGTGGAGTCCAGCTCTTCCATGGACCTTGTATGACACTGATGTTATTGCTTTTGTATGTCATAGTTGATAAATGTTATTCATGTTCTTCATATTCCTTCTAAAAGTGATTAGATGATCTATTGCTCAGTCATATATACATATCTAAACCACTTAAATGATGAGATTGCTCTACTCTACATATAATAAGGGTTTAAACTTGTTTATTTCAATAAAGGTTTCTTCTTCTCTCTTTTATGAAGCTTTATCTATGATAATAATATTGTTGGCAGAGATTTATATCTCCCACTGGGACTTTTGTCTCACTCTGTGGGTTCCACAATATTTTAGGTGGGCGTGCATGAGGTAGCAGAGATTGTGTAGCTGAGACAGGACAACAATAAGAAGAAAATCTAAAATTTTGAGGTGGTGTCTTGTCATCTATGTCTTTTTATAGATAGAAGTCCTATGTGTCATCTTTGTACTCTCAGGTCCTTCAGAGATACTACATACATAGTTTTATAATCGATATCAGATTTTGTCTAGAATGACTTGATGTTTAATGTTAGTTTTGTAGATGTTTTTGGAAAGAAATTGATATCTCATATCATGGCGATGTGATCGAATGACATATGTATGAAGTGAACCATGATGTATATATGGTTTTGGTTCTTTCTATAAAGAATTTCATGGTAGTGGATCTCTTGAAAAAAAGGTTATAAATTTTAGTCATTTTTTGGTAATCCACTATTAATGGTTATTTCTGTGTAGTTTTGTGTGAAGTCTCTATCAGTGTTATAGCGGTCGTCACAATTTTTGGTATCAAAGCTATAGGTTCAGTGAGTCTATAGGGACATATGACTAAGATTGTTGAGTTTGTTCTAGTGTCCTACACTATGTCTAATAATGACTTCAGCTCATGCAGAAGAAAGGATAACATGTTGCTGAGAGCAAAATTACTACACCAGGAGAAGGTGCAAGGGAACATGCAAGAGAAGAACAAGGGCCTGAGAATCCCCAGCTGGATCAGATTGTGCTAGAAAACCTTGCATTTCATGCTCTCGTTGGGCAGGTCATGACAATAGTGATGTATATAGTGGACCAGACACTAGCAATACTAACTAGGGCACCAGTCCCCAATGTAGAATCTTCGGGTTCTGGTAAGACCTTTGAATGGTTGCACCGTGTAGGAGCTATAGAATATGTTGGAACAGTAGAAAATGTAGGAAAAACTAAAATATGGCAAGAAAATGGAGTCTACCATAAGTTTTAGAAGTATGATATTTGAGGTGGCAATGCCTAAGGAGGGGCAATAAATTGAGTATTAAGGAAAGGTTTGCACAATTCCAGGGACAGTTGTGTAGTAGCTCAAAAAGAACAAAGTTTTTGGTGCCACCAGTACAACAAACTCCTAGTGCACCAGAGAAGTGGCCACCAAGTAAGGGCAAAGGTCCTAACTTTCCACCTATAAGAACTCCTGACTTAGCTTCTACATCAGTAATAAGACAAACAAGACCATGGTATGAGGATAAGACATGCTATAGATGTGGACAAGTTGGGCATACTCGACCCTTTTGTCTAGAAAGAAAGGATGAGGTGGCCCAACAATCAATGTAGACTCAACATGGCTTATAGAAGTTGCATCCCAATAGTGTAAAAAGGAAAAAGTGATAAGAGGAACAACTAGACTCCATGCTTTGAGTCAACCCAAGATGGTAGATACCCGCAAAGGGTGACAGGTCAAATAGAACTTTTTCATTCTTATTTTTCTTCTCCTTATTTTACTTATTAGTCATAAGAAGAGTAGTTGTTGTTAATTTCTCTTTGGTTAGTCCTATGGGGATATGAGAAAGAGATGAAGAGGACTAGAATTTATATTCTGTGTAGTATTCTCTAAAATGTTTTATAGTTTCATTTGTTCATATAAAAGGGGAAGAGGTGTAAAAGAGGCACTTGGAGAGAACCAGAGATACATCTTAGAACTTAAAAGAGATGCTTAAGATAAGATACATGATATAAAACAAAGTGCATACTACATAATCTCAGTGCTTAAATAACCTGGCTATGTATTTAATTATTGAAGGAAAGGTAAGTATGGGACTCTTAAATCTTTTTTATTACTCTAATCAAGTAGTCATTTTGATGCAATGTAAAGAGCATAATGAAATAGGAAATGCAACACAAAAATTCTTATCACATTTGAAATTATGATAAAATGGAACATGAGTTAATCTCAAACCAATCTATGAGTATAAGAAAGTATAAAGTGTAATCCTAATGATAAGTGAAATGGAACAAGGAAGATGATTCCTACTAGATAAAGAATATGTCAAGAATAATGATTCTTTCCATGATGTAAATATGAAAAATGTGGTAAAATGAGGAAATGTTCATGAACATGAAGAGAAAAAAAATCAAAGAAGGAGTAGTGATATGTAATCATCTTTACAGTTCCCATGCCAATGGCGAAACTGGATTGAATGACATATGATCAATAAAAACTCGTATAATAACCTAAGAAAGTTGGTAATCTCCTTTTCCCTATTAGTAATCCTTGGATGGTATTGTTGTGATAAGGGAAAGTATGTTTCCTTTTATGTACTTCCTTTCCAAAGATGTGATATTCAAGTAAGTCTCATATCACTTGATATACATAGTTTTGAGGTGACCTTAAGATGGATACTTGATAAGTATCAGTTGGGGCTTGGAATTGGGTTCCAAGATGGTGAAAATTATGAATAATGAAGTTTTGTGAATCCTCCAAGATGATAGGAAGATTCTTCTAAAATGTTTGGAATCAATAATGACAGTTGGAAAAAAATTGAATGAACATGAATGTGATGCATTGTAGCATATGTGATGGATACCAAGGTAAAGAATCTTAGTATCCAAGAGGTACCAGTGGTATGTGGGATCAAGAAAACATTTCATAACGAGAATTTGATGGTTAATGCCCTTGAAATTGTGGCCTTACCTTTGCCTTTGGATAAATATGATGACTTGTAGGTCTATAAACCACCTATTGTAATGTCACAAGTTGTGAAAGTAGCTTAAATGTTAGGGTTGCCATCTGAGTTATACAAAGAACATATTGTGTTTCTATGTTGAGAAAATATGACTTGACATAGTGTTAACTCTACAAGACAAAAGTGGTAGAGTTAACTAAGGGTGTATCCTCTTGTGTTAATCTTGAATAAAATTCCATGACATCACTGCAATATAGAAGATGTCTAATATAAGAATCTTACTTTGTCATAAGTAAGTTTACTTTTTTGAGATTCCTTTGGTTGGTTTCTTAAAAGTTTAATGAATAGGTAAAAGAGGAAGTACCTTTCTCTTTTCTCTTAAGATTTTGGGGATGAAATCCTTGTTAGGGGTTGATAACTTGTGACACCCTTGACCAAGGTTATGAGTTAACCCTATATGTTTTGCCTAAGTAAGATGATAAAAACCTTTTCTTTATCTTTTGAAAAGTAATTAAGACTTAAGGGGAGCTCAAGTTTTAAGTTTGAGCCTATTTGAAGGATGTTTGTACTTTATATGATAGTTTTGGTACAAATTACAATTTATCCAAAATACAGGGTTGATGTGAAAATTACCATCTCTAGAATGTCCCTTATCACTCTTAGAATCATATAGAATAGAGAGAAAGGTGGGGGCACCTTTTTTGAGTCTTGGTTGAGTGATAATAGTCTTGGTGGTGAAAGAACCAAAGAATGTTGAGTATCTTAAACCTAGAAGGGGTGTGCCGAGTGATGAATTATATATGGGAGTGCCTATCAGATTGGAAGCCATAGAGAAGGTCCCATATCAGTTTAGAACCTTTTTGGAAAAATTCATATCGGCATAAGCACCTCAAGTAGGTGAAGCATATCGGTTTACGACGTCCTTGTAAAAGTTGTATCGGTTTGAACATAAAGAGATATTCGGTTGTGATATCTTTTCAAGCAAGATACCCAATGTCTGATACCTCATACTTCAATTATCCACAAGAGGTTTTGCATGTCGAGATAATATGGTTGCATGGTGCCACCATGCATGGAATCATGTCACCTAAGTGGATATTGTGATGACCCCTCACATATACTCTCTCTCTTGAAACTCAAGTGTATAAGCCCCTCTTTTCACAAGTAATTAAACCTTTCAACACTTCTACCACATCCTTCTTAGTGGATGACCCTAGGAGCTCAAGGAGGAAGAGGAAGGTCAAGCATCTTGCCTAAGAAGTATTGTGATCGAAGTCTTGGTCTGTTGATAAGTAATCTTAAACCTTGGGAACATGGAGCTTTGAAGTTTGAAGCTCTAGTGGTGATTTTGAGGCGGGTTATATAACATGAACTCAACTATATTATTATTCACCTTCAATCATTCAATACTTGATGATTCATTTTCAATTTTGACTTTCCTTGATTGAGTGGATATATGGGGCTATTTTCCATGAACTAGAGTGTTAGTGGACGAAGGGTCGAAGCTTGAAGATGTTAGAATCTATCATTCACAAACCAATATTGGTTTATGAAACCCTAACCCGATATAGTGTTATGTGAAGAGAAACCAATACACTTGGTGTCCTAACTCCTTACCGATTTGTTACATACAAAGGACCATTGTTCTTATAGTTGTTTAGCATGTCACCTAAGGCTAAGGATAAGGGCAGGCTAATATCTTGAAAGAGAGTGCAAATATGAAGACAATAGGGCTAAACTGACATGCCTTAACCCTACCAATCTGACACACCACTAGCTTGACACAATTTTTATGGGAGACACACCTAGGCCGACACACCATGTGAAGGTGTGGGAAACACACTCCTTGAAGTCAGGGCTGACACACCAAGTAATGGTAAGGTCGGTACCTTGATAGGTGAAAGTATGTAAGGGTGTTAATGATGGCTAACTCGATATCTATCAAAACCTTACAGATTGATATCACTTGGTGATAGCTAGGGAGACACAACAAATGATGTTGTGGCTGATACACTAGATGATAGAGAGGTTGATACCCTACAATATACTATGGCCAACACACAAAGTGATACCTTGGCTGATACACAAAGTGATTGGGTGGCTGACACAGAAAGTGATACGGTGGCCGACACACAAAGTGATAGGGTGGTTGATACTCTAAAGTGAGGTCAATATGATATGCTTAAGTGAGGTGAAAATATTTTTCTAAAGTATGAAGAAGGTGTTGCACCAAGATATGGTGAAGGTGATACACTAAGAAATGATTCATGGCCGATATCACCTTAACCTCCTCAAGACCGATATCACCCTTATCACCTCTAAACCGATATCACTTTGATGAACCATGGCCGACACAAGTGAAAGTGTCATGGTCGATACAAGTTTCTAGGCCAACATAATTGAGAGTGTCTAGGCCAATACAAGTGAATGTGTCTAGGACGACACAAGGGTTAGTGTGTAGGCCAATACACCTTGATGAGTGTAGGCCAATACAAGATGAATATAATAAATTGATACACTAGTAAGTAATTACATGGATACATTTTGATAAGTATAGGTTGATGAACCCTAGAGAGGGTCAAGCCAATGTAGTATGTATGTTGAAATCAATAGCCTAGTGATGATGAGAGAGAAACTTATACTACTCACATGAAAGAGGTAATAATTCATGGTAATAATCAATTGATGATAACTGATGAGAGTAATTAAGTATGCTTCAATACTTATGGCAATATTTTAAGCTTGCTTGAATACTTATGGCAATATTATAAGTTGTTATGATGTGAATTAGGGTTTGGCTGTTAATATGAACTTGAAAACCCTAATCGGCTACAAAGGGAACTCTAACCCTAATTATGAAGGGGTTGCATTTTGCGTGATTCTCTTAATGGCATGGTAATGATTTTTACTTGATGTTGCATTTACTATGAAATTCTAACCATGCATGTATTATGAGATGATGAGATTATCTAGGTATGAGCTATGATGATTAGCATGATACAAAATATATAGGCCTTGTGAGCCATGTGATATACTAATACAACAAGTATGATATATATATATATTTATATATATATATATATATATATATATATATATATATATATATATATATATATATATATATATATATATATATATATATATATATATGAGGCTAGGAAGTGTGTATTGGTCGGTACATGCAACTTATGTGTATCGGCCACGAAAATGACATATGTGGTATACATTAGTTCAATCCAACCATATAGAGTGATTCAAAACTTAATAGATTAGATGTGTTCAAAAAATCACAGCCGTACCTCATGTATGTCATGAGATAAAACAATATATCATTCAACAGTTTCTGTAGTTCCTACAACTTACCGTTGATTAGAAAATATGTATTTTCTTTCATTTAGTGAACGAAGAATGTCAGTTTGAAGTGATTTTTGATACATATGTTATATAAATGGTATGCATCACATCCATAAGGTTGGATTTCTTTTTGTACTTCTATAATAATCATAAATGAAGATGGGTACATATAAGCTACATGTACTCGGGTACACAATTCTTTTACCCTATATACATATATATATATATATATATATATATATATATATATATATCTGTGTGTGTGTGTGTGTATATAACTTTGACGGGATAATGCATGTAACCTAATGTTCTCACATTAGTCTTAAGACAATAATAGACACATAAAATATGTCACATGAGATAATAATGAGTTATATAAAATTCCATGCAAGTAATCACACCTAATTCTTTTGGTCATAATATAAAGCTATGGAATGTAAATGGGTGATCAATAATGATAATAGTGAAATAATATGATAAACTAAGTAATAATGTGTTAATAATGGCCACAAATATTAAGTATGACAAAACTCATGCAAAGGAATCCCAATAGTGTAATCTAAATTAAAATCCTATTCTTTGCTTCCCAATTACCTTGGGAGTCAAGTTTCACATTATTCACATAGAAATAATTAATCTAATTCAATTTCGAAAGAGAAGATCTATATTTTCCCCAAAATATCAAGTAAAATATTAAATGAATCCAAAAGAGGAAAATAATTTTGGAATCATAATCTACATAATAAATATAGCCTTTGGGTGAATTTTCATCCAATTTGGATAATATTTGATTAAAAGGTGAAATCAGGAGAGAGAAAGTGAATAAAACCGTCAAAATATTAATTTTTTTAGGGCACCTTCAAAATATTAATTAAAATAATGAACGACATAAAAAATGAAAATAATGGAAAATTCATGTCTAATGCCCTTACAATGACTTGTGGGTGAGGTTTCATCAATTTTGGATAATTCTAGACATCTCTAATGTATTAGGAAAGAGAAAATGTGATTTACTTTAAAAGAATTAAATAAAATAGCAAAAGTCTCCAAAAGGAAAATTAATGTCAAAATCGGATTCTACATATCCTAATTAGGCTAGATATCAAATTTTATTTAACTCAGACCTTGTTTGTACCTTCAATTGAAGAGAAAGAAAAAGAAAAATAATTTAATCAACACTTTACAAAATTTGGATTTGGAAACACCAGCCCGTATAAACAGTAACCGCGGACGAAGGTCCGGTATTTTAGACATAACTTTCTCATTTCTTAATGAAATTTATGAAATAACTTGTGTTGGATTGCAACTTTAATTGCACATCTATACAAATCATATTCAGAGCGTAACATATAATATTTGAGAAATGTCTAAACTTTTTGTTCAAGTCTTCTCAAATAAGTTCTGACACACCGCCAATTATAAATACCTCTACCCTAATCTTCCTCAGTTGTTTTATGAACCTCCACTCATCTCAATTTCATCCTTACTTGAGTGTGTAGCTGCTGGTAGTCATGATTTGATTTCTCCTTGCATCATCATTTCACCCAAAAGCTAAACATGGTTCATAGTTTGAGTTTTGTGACACCCCTCCCCAATGTCATGTTTATTTACAGAGCTTAATTAGACATCATGTAAACAACTCTGGCACATCTTCTTCATGATTGGCTAGTTAGTTTCATGAATGAATGACAAATGAAGTTTTTTCCCAAACTCTCAGATAAGTTTCTCCTTGCATATCCGACCTCTCTTCCTCTCTCATAAATTCCCTACTGATTTGGCTTTTTCTAATTTTTTGATTGGCTCAACTTACAAAATTCATATCTTTTTATCTACTGGTCTAAAAGTGATAAATAAATATATTTTGGAGTCAGAAAAACATTATTTATCTAATAAAAAATACTTTGAGAGTCTCATTTCACTATTTTTCAAAGGATGATTTTTAGAGAATAAAATACATGTATAAAACTCATAATAAATGTAACTTAATCATATAAACTCCAAATTGGATAAAAAGATATGTTTTCTTAATCAAGAGAATCTAATAAATCACTTGGTAATGTTTTTAGAGTTTAATTCGAATTTAATAAAAATGTGATTTTCTTGGGCTGCAATATAATCATCAATTAATGATTTGCATCTAATATGAAATTAGGTCAAGAGATATTCTGTTTGGATCTAGGGTGTGGACCCTAACCTGATACACACATCATTAAGGTATGTTTGCATCCCCAATTATTCTTTTTGTGAAATTCACCAACTTTATCATTCTCTTAGTCCTATGGACAGTAGCCTATACACAATGTCTTTTTCTTTTGAAATTATGCTTCATGTAAAGTACCCTACTTGAGACTGATCTTGTAATCATAGATATTATTTTGGACTCTTATTATTCTTGGTTCATGATGGAACTTTATATGATGACATGTGATGCCTTTTTCCCACTTATGAGATGTATGTATGTGTTGGTCACTTATGTGGTAACTAGTTTGTATAATCTGACTATACTTTCTACTTGCATCTACATTAAATATGCTTTGTGATTTAGTAGCACTAGAGTAGTGTAATTGCATTGGTTTTTGGGTTATGTGCCCTTATTATATTTTTGGGATGGAAGTGGCCCCATACCAGAGTGTCAAATTTATGAGTTTTGGCCCACTTTATATATATTTAGGAATTTGGTTATGTGACATTCTCTATCAGGTTTTAAGTTTATGAGGCTTGGCCGACTATGCCATTATATTTTTCTAGGTCTATGTTTATATCACATGCATGTAAGATGAATATAATTGATTATGGGTTGTGTTCCCTAATCTCATGATATGTGCTTATCTGGCACAACTTTATTGTTTATTTATGGCATGTAATTTCTTTTTTTGTTATCTCTTTTTTGCAAATCTAGTTCTTTTATGCCTGATAGGGTAGTCCTTATCTTTTCTATGGCTAGAATTTTATATTTATTGTCCTTTAGTTCATATATTTCTCAATTTTCCTTTTAGTATGCACATACCAACCTTAGTTATGCTTCCTTTTCTTCTCTTATTGTTGGGGTATGCTTCCAACCCTAGGTGAAGAACTTGGAGGGCATGACATAAAGATATGGACATAGCTTAAGGAGTCAAAGATTGGAGACAAAGTTGTTATGGTTTAGATTTCCCTCTAATTAGGTCCTTATAGTGCACCTTTTCTTTAAATCCTTTTAAGAGATTATGATGATGTACTTATATATTCTTGTTAGAAATTGAATATAGTCAAAACTTTACTTCCGTTGTTGTACTATTGGTTTCTTTGAATAGCATTCATAAGATTTGAAAATTTTGCACCCACTCCAACATATCCTTTGGGTGTGTTTGGACTGGAGATTTATTCTTCAAATTTTTAGTAGGGAGTGGTTCCCTTGTGGGATCCCACTCCTTACAACATGGTATCAGAGCCAATTGAAGTTGGGATCTAACTTTTTCAAATTTTTCTTCCTTATTAGAACACTTGACTTAGATAGTTACCTTTAGGTGTGATGTTTTCCCTAGACCTTACTTTAGTTGTTTTTGATGATGAAAGGTTGATGCAAAGTATCCATTAGAAGCAAGATGAGTAAACCTTGTAAAGGTAACAAAATCAACGCGCGAAACTAATTTGAAATATATTATTTTTGCGGTCTTCATAACATGAGCTATACATATCCAAATGTGCTCAAATTTTTCATATGAGTTGTTCGCGAGATGTTTAAGAAAATCAACGGATTAGATTTTCAAAAAAAATATTGCATCATGAAAAAATACTTGAGTGTATTCCGCTCCGGATACACTCGAGTGTATTCTAGCCTGACTCTCTCTCTCTCTCTCTCTCTCTCTATATATATATATATATATATATATATACATATACATATATATATATATATACATACATACATATACATATATATATGTATATGAATGTATGTATGTATATATATATATATACATATATATATATACATATACATATATATATATATATATATATATATATAAAGATATATGTATATATATAGATATATGTATATATTTATATATATGTATAAATGTATTTATCTATATATGTATATATATATATATATATTTGTATATATCTATATATGTATATATATATATATTTATTTATAAATGTAGATATCTATATATGTATATGTATATATATATGTATATATATATATATGTATAAATGTATATATCTATATATGGATATATATATATATATGTATAAATGTATATATATATATGCATATATCTATATATGTATATATGTATATATGTATATATATCTATATGTATATGTATATATATATATATATGTATATACATATAAATGTATATATATATATATTTGTGTATATATATATTTATATATATATGTGTGTATATATATATGGGATTAAGAGAGAGATTTCTCCCCCTCCTCTCCCATAACCCGTGGTGGAGGCTGGATGCCTGGGAAGGTGGTAACTCAAGTGATGCTTCTCCGTGTAGTTTCAAACTCGGGTCCTTTCATTGGGGACCAATAGAATTCACCAACCGGGGTATTCCCTTGCCAGCATATATATATATATATATATATATATATATATATATATATATATATATATACACACACACACACACAAATATACATATATATATGTATATATATATATATATATATATATATATATATATATATATATATATATATGTGTGTGTGTGTGTGTGTGTGTCTGTATATATATATATATATATATATATATATATATATATATATATATATATATATATATATATATATATATCTATATATATATGTATATACATACATATATATATATATGAATATATATATATATATATACATATATATACATATAAATAGATACATACATATATATATTTAGATGGTTTTAGATGGAGGGTGGGTGATGGTAAGGACATTCACATCTACCGGGAGAGGTGGGTTCCCCACCTTGGGGGCACGGTGCACAGGTATTTGATGAGCGGGCCGGAGGAGTATACGTGGGTGAGTGACTTGATTTGCACAGAGACTGGACAGTGGAGGAGGGCAGCGGTGGAGGAATGCTTTCCCAGTCACATAGCTAGGATTATCCTAAACATTCCTCTTCCCCGGTGGAGTGCGAAGGACAACCTCTTCTGGGATAGGGAAAGCAACGAGATTTTTTCTATCAGAAGTGCCTATCACCTCATCAGGGTGGGCACTAATTTAGGAGAGGGGGATGATGGGGAAATATGGGGGAGATTGTGGAAGGAAAGTTGGCCGCCGAAGCTGAAACATTTCATCTGGAGAGCACTGAGGAACATTCTCCCCACCATGCCAGAGCTGTAGAGGAAACATGTGACACAGAGTGATGGATGCCATCATTACGGACAGCGGGAGGACACGGCACACGCTTTGCTTCACTGTGAGTTAGCACGGAAGGTTTGGTCTACCGGAGATTTCGACTGGTCAGGACAGTTGAACTTTCAGGATACAGGGAGCTTTGTGAGTAGTCTCCTAGACGAGGTGAACAACAGGCAAAAGGAGGAGGGCACGACTCTTCTATGGGTTACGTGGACGACAAGGAACAAATACATCTTCGAAGATCACCCTCCTTTCATACCGGGCCTAGCAGCGAGCTTCATCGACCTCGTGAGGGAGCATGCACCTTACCAGACAGCGGTGAGCGGACCAGCAGGATACCATTCCCCGCCCGGATCCGAATCTTGGCGTCGTCCCCCTTCGGGCTGCATTAAGATCAATATGGACGCCTCCATCACCTCAGCAGGAGAGTGTGGCTGCGGCGTAGCCATACGGGACGACCACGGACAGCTACAGTGGACCTTCCAATGTCGATTGGAGCAGCCATACTCGGTGCTTAGTGCGGAGGGTTTGGCTGTTCTAAAAGGCATGCAGTTCGCACTTGGGAAGGGTTATACAGATGTGGTTATGGAGACAAACTGCCTCCTTCTGGTGGAGGGCGTTTGTAAGGGATATGGCGGCCGTGGCTACGAGCACATCATCGTCCGGGACATTACTGAGCTCTCTTCTAGTTTTCTTTCTTTTGATTTTCGTTTTGTTAGGAGGCAAGGCAATAGTGTAGCCCACGCCTTAGCCTCACCCGCTTGTCATTTTGTTAACCCTCTCAGTGTTCGAGAGGGGTTTGATGATCGAATCCTTGTACTCGTTGCAGACGATTTGATTAATTAATAAAATGGCAGGCGCCCCTTATCAAAAATATATATATATATATATATATATATATATATGAATATATATATATATACATACATACATATATATATATATATATATGTATATATATACATATATATACATATATATACTTATAATGTATATATATATATATATTAAAAATAGCTAAATATAATGAAATACAAGCCATACAACATCTACAAGATAGACATCTCTCATCAAGTAACGAATCAGCAACTACTTTAGCAGAAAGACATAGCACAAGGCTCAGATTGGGATGTGATAGTTACATTTTTGCACAGTCCACCTCTTGTTGTGGCTTTCCAAAAAAGCTATCTGAGATTAAATTCATCAATCTACACGAGCCTCTTAGTACATCGGGAGAGGAGTTTGAAAAGCCACTGGCAGAGATTACCATCATGAAGACAACGAAGGATCACTTGAAAAAGAGCTCGACCACGAAGTAACAACACAGACATAACACCTTACAAAACTGGACTAGAAACACAACAACCAACGACGAGGACTAAGGTTGCACCAGCCAGGAGACTCGAAAAGGAGGCCAAACCCCAGCGATGCAGATACAGAGGAAGGATGGTTCATGCGGATATAAAGGTGGGGAGTAGAGGGTGTCGGGAACTCCACCACCACTCCTGACTACCACTGTGAACAGGGGGCAGAAGACCCGCATGAAGCCCAAACCCAACTTACTCCTTTGCCTGAAGCACCAAGGGGTGCCCGAGCTCACCGTCCGCCCAAGAAGGAACCCGAAGCACGACATGACTAACAAACGACCACTACAGATAAAACAAGCTCTCTCACTGGAGGACTAAAACCAAACCTAACAACTAGGAAATGCCGATTGTGGTGAATAAAAAGGCAATAGAAACCTGCCACTAACTAACAACCTAAACAGAACTAACCTAAATTGATGAACCACACAAGAAAACTAAAAACAACGACCCGTTGCCCAGCCCCACATCGGCCAAGGACCGCCATCTCCTCCACGTCGTCCCCAACCAACGCCGCCCTCAGCACCACCGCGGTCGAAGAGGGATCTTAATTGGGATCCTAGGTGACCATCAAGTACAGAGACCCCGCCGCCCAAATCCAGACCACGCTAAAAGAGGGAAGGAGGAAGGAGAGGTGAAGAAGCTCAGTCAGGCACCGTGACCAGCTAGCACGAGTCGAGGTTGACGCCCAGGGGGAGTGGGTGGTGCTCGTCGGCGGTCGGGCCCCTCCCCCGAGCCTGACACTATCGTCGCCTTTAGAAACCTAGATCGCCCGTTGGGTCGCCTTCGGAAACCTAGATCTTCTGCGTCATAACTCTTATATATATATATATATATATATATATATATGTATGTATATATATATATGGGCTCATCTTTAATACCCACGCGGGTAGCTACCCACCCACCCTTCCACTCACTTTTTTCAAAAAAAAAAATTTGCTATTGTAGAGGAGCATTTTATCTAGCTCCCCAAAAATTTCATCTAAAAATAATATCATTTGCCCCACCAAAATCAAAAAATACGTCCATATATTTACTGTGTACAGTTACTTTTTTGATGTCAGAGTACCTTTTGTGTACCATATAGTTACCCTTTTGATCTAAGAATTACTTTTGTATACCATATAGTTACACTTTTGGATGTGCGGGTAGCGAAAAAGTAAGCTCAAATAAATCCCATATATATATATATATATATATATATACATACATATATATACATACACATATATACATATATACATATATATATATAAATTCATATATATATACATATATATACATATACATATACATATATATATTCATATATATATATATATATATATATATATATATATATGAATATATATATATATGTATATATATATGTATATATATATATATATATATATATATATATATATATATATATGCATGCATGTATATACTACTATAAAAGAGTGATTTTTGTGTAGAAATTACAAGTATGCCATTTTCTATTCTTCCAAAAAAAGCTCAACCAATCAAATTGCAACATTTCAAATGTTATGTTCTCCTTGAACCTCCTCTTCACATATTTTTCTCATATTTCCTCATATATTTTTCTATTTTAACTCTCAAATGATGTTCACACTCCCATTTTTTCCCACTACCCCCACCAACGTTCTAGTTCCGAGATGTGGTAGGACATGGTTGGTACTTTCCAGGTAAGAAAAATAACATCACAAAGTGTTTTCAAAACTTCTTGAACTGGTAATATTTGACACATGTGTAAATGAGTATAACTATTTGCCAAAATGTCCTCTTTTCGTGCACGTACTATACCAATATACCACCTAAATCCTCACAGCAGCAACTATTGCGTCCAGAAGCCCTTCTTGTTGGCTACCTCCCAGTATTTTTTACGACAATAGCAAATTGTCTTCGGGCCACTAGCACTGTGATCAACCTGTTGATGTGAGGCCGCCAGCTTCCGGGAAGAAGACAAAGATGGTCGTCGCTACGTTCTTGTACATTGACTCCATTAATCATGCTACTAGAACGGTAGGTGCTATTGCTATTACAGTGGTGCCTTTTGGGGCTGTGTTTGTGTGTTGGTGGCCTAGTGCACCAGAGAAGTGGCCACCAGTACAACAAACGCCTAGTGCACCAGAGAAGTGGCCACCAAGTAAGGGCAAAGGTCCTAACTTTCCACCTATAAGAACTCCTGACTTAGCTTCTACATCAGTAATAAGACAGACAAGACCATGGTATGAGGATAAGACATGCTATAGATGTGGACAAGTTGGGCATACTCGACCCTTTTGTCTAGAAAGAAAGGATGAGGTGGCCCAACAAACAAGGTAGACTCAACATGGCTTATAGAAGTTGCATTCCAATAGTTCAAAAAGGAAAAAGTGATAAGAGGAACAACTAGACTCCATGCTTTGAGTCAACCCAAGATGGTAGATACCCGCAAAGGGTGACAGGTCAAATAGAACTTTTTCATTCTTATTTTTCTTCTCCTTATTTTACTTATTAGTCATAAGAAGAGTAGTTTTTGTTAATTTCTCCTTGGTTAGTCCTATGGGGATATGAGAAAGAGATGAAGAGGACTAGCATTTATATTCTCTATAGTATTCTCTAAAATGTTTTATAGTTTCATTTGTTCATATAAAAGGGGAAGAGGTGTAAAAGAGGCACTTGGAGAGAACCAGAGATACATCTTAGAACTTAAAATAGATGCTTAAGATAAGATACATGATATAAAACAAAGTGCATACTACATAATCTCAGTGCTTAAATAACCTGGCTATGTATTTAATTATTGAAGGCAAGGTAAGTATGGGACTCTTAAATCTTTTTTATTACTCTAATCAAGTAGTCATTTTGATGCAATGTAAAGAGCATAATGAAATAGGAAATGCAGCACAAAAATTCTTATCACATTTGAAATTATGATAAAATGGAACATGAGTTAATCTCAAACCAATCTATGAGTATAAGAAAGTATAAAGTGTAATCCTAATGATAAGTGAAATGGAACAAGGAAGATGATTCCTACTAGATAAAGAATATGTCAAGAATAATGATTCTTTCCATGATGTAAATATGAAAAATGTGGTAAAATGAGGAAATGTTCATGAACATGAAGAGAAAAAAATCAAAGAAGGAGTAATGATATGTAATCATCTTTACAGTTCCCATGCCAATGGCAAGGAAACCAAGATGAAAATGGATTGAATGACATATGATCAATAAAAACTCGTATAATAACCTAAGAAAGTTGGTAATATCCTTTTCCCTATTAGTAATCCTTGGATGGTATTGTTGTGATAAGGGAAAGTATGTTTCCTTTTATGTACTTCCTTTCCAAAGATGTGATATTCAAGTAAGTCTCATATCACTTGATATGCATTGTTTTGAGGTGACCTTAAGATGGATACTTGATAAGTATCAGTTGGGGCTTGGACATAAGTTCCAAGATGGTGACAATTGTTAATAATGAAGTTTTGTGAATCCTCCAAGATGATAGGAAGATTCTTCTAACATGTTTGGAATCAATAATGACAGTTGGAAAAAAATTGAATGAACATGAATGTGATGCATTGTAGCATATGTGATGGATATCAAGGTAAAGAATCATAGTATCCAAGAGGTACCAGTGGTATGTGGGATCAAGAAAACATTTCATAACGAGAATTTGATGGTTAATGCCCTTGAAATAGTGGCCTTACCTTTTCCTTTGGATAAATATGATGACTTGTAGGTCTATAAACCACCTATTGTAATGTTACAAGTTGTGAAGGTAGATTAAATGTTAGGGTTGCCATCTGAGTTATACAAAGAACATATTGTGTTTCTATGTTGAGAAAATATGACTTGACATAGTGTTAACTCTACAAGACAAAAGTGGTAGAGTTAACTAAGGGTGTATCCTCTTGTGTTAATCTTGAATAAAATTCCATGACATCACTGCAATATAGAAGATGTCTAATATAAGAATCTTACTTTTTCATAAGTAAGTTTGCTTTTTTGAGATTCATGTGGTTGGTTTCTTAAAAGTTTAATGAATAGGTAAAAGAGGAAGTACCTTTCTCTTTTCTCTTAAGATCTTGGGGATGAAATCCTTGTTAGGGGTTGATAACTTGTGACACCCTTGACCAAGGTTATGAGTTAACCCTATATGTTTTGCCTAAGTAAGATGATAAAAACCTTTTCTTTATCTTCTGAAAAGTAATTAAGACTTAAGGGGAGCTCAAGTTTTAAGTTTGAGCCTATTTGAAGGATGTTTGTACTTTATATGATAGTTTTGGTACAAATTACAATTTATCCAAAATACGGGGTTGATATGAAAATTACCATCTCTAGAGTGTCCCTTATCTCTCTTAGAATCATATAGAAGAGAGAGAAAGGTGGGGGCACCTTTTTTGAGTCTTGGTTGAGTGATAATAGTCTTGGTGGTGAAAGAACCAAAGAATGTTGAGTATCTTAACCCTAGAAGGGGTGTGCCGAGTGATGAATTATATATGGGAGTGCCTATCAGATTGGAAGCCATAGAGAAGGTCCCATATCAGTTTAGAACCATTTTGGAAAAATTCATATCGGCATAAGCACCTCAAGTAGGTGAAGCATATCGGTTTACAACTTCTTTGTAAAAGTTGTATCGGTTTGAACATAAAGTGATATTCGGTTGTGATATCTTGTCAAGCAAGATACCCAATGTCCGATACCTCATCCTTCAATTATCCACAAGAGGTTTTGCATGTCGAGATAATATGGTTGCATGGTGCCACCATGCATGGAATCATGCCACCTAAGTGGATATTGTGATGACCCCTCACATATACTCTCTCTCTTGAAACTCAAGTGTATAAGCCCCTCTTTTCACAAGTAATTAAACCTTTCAACACTTCTACCACATCCTTCTTAGTGGACGACCCTAGGAGCTCAAGGAGCAAGAGGAAGGTCGAGCATCTTGCCTAAGAAGTATTGTGATCGAAGTCTTGGTCTGTTGATAAGTAATCTTAAACCTTGGGAACATGGAGCTTTGAAGTTTGAAGCTCTAGTGGTGATTTTGAGGTGGGTTATATAACATGAACTCAACTATATTATTATTCACCTTCAATCATTCAATACATGATGATTCATTTTCAATTTTGACTTTCCTTGATTGAATGGATATATGGGGCTATTTTCCATGAACTAGAGTGTTCGTGGACGAAGGGTCGAAGCTTGAAGATGTTGGAATCTTTCATTCACAAACCAATATTGGTTTATGAAACCCTAACCCGATATAGTGTTATGTGAAGGGAAACCAATACACTTGGAGTCCTAACTCCTTACCGATTTGTTACATACAAAGGACCATTGTTCTTATAGTTGTTTAGCATGTCACCTAAGGCTAAGGATAAGGGAAGGCTAATATCTTGAAAGAGAGTGCAAATATGAAGACAATAGGGCTAAACTGACATGCCTTAACCCTACCAATATGACACACCACTAGCTTGACACAAGTGTTATGGGAGACACACCTAGGCCGACACACCATGTGAAGGTGTGGGAAACACACTCCTTGAAGTCATGGCCGACACACCAAGTAATGGTAAAGTCGATACCTTGATAGGTGAAAGTATGTAAGGGTGTTAATGATGGCTAACTCAATATCTATCAAAACCTTACAGATTGATATCACTTGGTGATAGCTAGGGAGACACAACAAATGATGTTGTGGCTGATACACTAGATGATAGAGAGGTTGATACCCTACAATATACTATGGCCAACGCACAAAATGATACGGTGGCTGATACACAAAGTGATTGGGTGGCTGACACAGAAAGTGATAGGGTGGACGACACACAAAGTGATAGGGTGGTTGATACTCTAAAGTGAGGTCAATATGATATGCTTAAGTGAGGTGAAAATATTTTTCTAAAGTATGAAGAAGGTGATGCACCAAGATTTGGTGAAGGTGATATACCAAGAAATGATTCATGGCCGATATCACCTTAACCTCCTCAAGACCGATATCACCCGAATCACCTCTAAACCGATATCACTTTGATGAGCCATGGCCAACACAAGTGAAAGTGCCATGGTCGATACAAGTGTCTAGGCCAACATAATTGAGAGTGTCTAGGACAATACAAGTGAATGTGTCTAGGACGACACAAGGGTTAGTGTGTAGGCCGATACACCTTGATGAGTGTAGGCCAATACAAGATGAATATAATATATTGATACACTAGTAAGTAATTACATGGATACATTTTGATAAGTATAGGTTGATTAACCCTAGAGAGGGTCAAGCCAATGTAGTATGTATGTTGAAATCAATAGCCTAGTGATGATGAGAGAGAAACTTAAACTACTCACATGAAAGAGGTAATAATTCATGGTAATAATCAATTGATGATAACAGATGAGAGTAATTAAGTATGCTTCAATACTTATGGCAATATTTTAAGCTTGCTTGAATAATTATGGCAATATTATAAGTTGTTATGATGTGAATTAGGGTTTGGCTGTTAATATGAACTTGAAAACCATAATCGGCTACAAAGGGAACTCTAACCCTAATTATGAAGGGGTTCATTTTGAGTGATTCTCTTAATGGCATGGTAATGGTTTTTACTTGATATTGCATTTACTATGAAATTCTAACCATGCATGTATTATGAGATGATGATATTATCCAGGTATGAGCTATGATGATTAGCATGATACAAATTATATAGGCCTTGTGAGCCATGTGATATACTAATACAACAAGTATGATATATATATATATATATATATATATATATATATATATATATATATATATATGAGTCTAGGAAGTGTGTATTGGTCGGTACATGCAACTTATGTGTACCAGCCACGAAAATGACATATGTGGTATACATTAGTTCAATCCAACCATATAGAGTGATTCAAAACTTAATAGATTAGATGTGTTCAAAAAATCACAGCCGTACCTCATGTATGTCATGAGATAAAACAATATATCATTCAACGGTTTTTGTAGTTCCTACAACTTACCGTTGATTAGAAAATATGTATTTTCTTTCATTTCATGATCTAAGAATGTCAGTTTGAAGTGATTTTTGATACATATGTTATATAAATGGTATGCATCACATCCATAAGGTTGGATTTCTTTTTGTACTTCTATAATAATCATAAATGAAGATTGGTACATATAAGCTACATGTACTCGGGTACACAATTCTTTTAGCCTATATATATATATATATATATATATATATATATATATATGTGTGTGTGTGTGTGTGTGTGTGTGTGTCTAATGACCTGAATATGATTGCTTACAAATAAGAGGTGACACTATTTAAATGATGCAGTAAGGGTTTGATACCCAAAACATGTGATCATGATAATGAAAATGTTGAAGGGATGAAACTCCCAATAATGTGTTCAAGGGATTGAGATTCCAAGATGGGTGTAAGAGATGTGTTCCAATTGATACAAGATTCCTTGAAAATGTATTACACCTTTATTTATAGAATTTATCTATAGTTCATGATTGTAACTTGTTTGATGCTAAAAGATGTTGCAATGCACTTAACTTATCAAGTGACACTAAAAATGCAGTTGCCCTGGCCATAAATCCATTCAGTGTCAGAAATTGTTGGATGGTGAAACGAGTTTTACTCAGAGTGCATATTATTGAATATGCGGGGTGCAAGTTGAGGTATCTCCTTGTATCCTTAACTAATAGGATTGGCAGTGGGTCACACTTTGATACAATTAATATTAGCTTCAGGCCATACTCTAATAAGAGTGTGATTGTAGGTTGTGACTCAAAATACTCAGGATTGGTTACGCACCATACCCTGACACAATCATGATTGACTACGGGTCATACCCTGATGAGGGAACAACTACAATCTATATCACTCTATCAATGAGCATATATTCCCAGGCTAGGTGTAACATATTGGATCTTAGACCCTATCCTAGAAGTTTGACCTTTTGGGCTTAGCCAAACCTGAATGGGTTGGATCTAAAAGATATTGGGTATAACTTTGACGGGATAATGCATGTAACCTAATGTTCTCACATTAGTCTTAAGACAATAATAGACACATAAAATATGTCACATGAGATAATAATGAGTTATATAAAATTCCATGCAAGTAATCACACCTAATTCTCTTGGTAATAATATAAAGCTATGGAACATAAATGGGTGATCAATAATGATAATAGTGAAATAATATGATAAACTAAGTAATAATGTGTTAATAATGGCCACAAATATTAAGTATGACAAAACTCATGCAAAGGAATCCCAATAGTGGAATCTAAATTAAAAATCCTATTCTTTGCTTCCCAATTACCTTGGGAGTCAAGTTTCACATTATTCACATAGAAATAATTAATCTAATTCAATTTCAAAAGAGAAGATCTATATTTTCCCCAAAATATCAAATAAAATATTAAATGAATCCAAAAGAGGAAAATAATTTTGGATTCATAATCTACATAACAAATATAGCCTTTGGGTGAATTTTCATCCAATTTGGAGAATATTTGATTAAAAGGTGAAATCAGGAGAGAGAAAGTGAATAAAACCTTCAAAATATTAATTTTTTTAGGGCACCTTCAAAATATTAATTAAAATAATGAACGATATAAAAAATGAAAATAATGGAAAATTCATGTCTAATGCCCTTACAATGACTTGTGGGTGAGGTTTCATCAATTTTGGATAATTCTAGACATCTCTAATGTATTAGGAAAGAGAAAATGTGATTTACTTTAAAAGAATTAAATAAAATAGAAAAAGTCTCCAAAAGGAAAATTAATGTCAAAATCGGATTCTACATATCCTAATTAGGCTAGATATCAAATTTTATTTAACTCAGACCTTGTTTGTACCTTCAATTGAAGAGAAAGAAAAAGAAAAATAATTTAATCAACACTTTACAAAATTTGGATTTGGAAACACCAGCCCGTATAAACAGTAACCGCAGACGAAGGTCCAGTATTTTAGACATAACTTTCTCATTTCTTAATGAAATTTTATGAAATAACTTGTGTTGGATTGCAACTTTAATTCCACATCTATACATATCATATTCAGAGCGTAACATATAATATTTGAGAAAAGTCTAAACTTTTTGTTCAAGTCTTCTCAAATAAGTTCTGACACACCGCCAATTATAAATACCTCTAATCTTCCTCAGTTGTTTTATGAACCTCCACCCATCTCAATTTCATCCTTTCTTGAGTGTGTAGCTGCTGGTAGTCATGATTTGATTTCTCCTTGCATCATCATTTCACCCAAAAGCTAAACATGGTTCATAGTTTGAGTTTTGCGGCACCCCTCCCCAATGTCATGTTTATTTACAGAGCTTAATTAGACATCAGGTAAACAACTCTGACACATCTTCTTCATGATTGGCTAGTTAGTTTCATGAATGAATGACAAATGAAGTTTTTTCCCAAACTCTTAGATAAGTTTGTCCTTGCATATCCGACCTCT